>QUSF01000011.1:274949-304218 GCA_003676055.1 Chloebia gouldiae | reverse complement strand
GGAGACCCCATAAATGTCTGTAAGTATCTAGAAGGAGGGAGTCAATAGGATGGATCCAGGCTCTTTCTAGTGGTGCTAAGCAATGGAACAACAGCAAATGGGCAGACACTGATGTTCGGGAAGTTCCACCTGAACATGAGGAAGAACTTCTTAACTGTGCAGTGACTGAGCACTGGAACAGATGCCCAGAGACGGTGTGGAGTAATCAAGAACTACCTGGACACAGTCCTGTGCCGTGTGGTCTAGGATGACCCTCTTGAGCAGGAAAGTTGGACCAGATGACTGACTGTGGTCCCTTCCAACCTGACCCATTCTGTGTGTAATTCTGTTAATAGGTATACTGTGTTATTCTCATAATAAATTCTGTGCTATACTAATAATGAAATCCTGGTAAGGAAAATAAAGCCTTAATTGTTAATCTGTTGCTTAATGGTAGTGTTAAATAACAACTTAAAGTTGTCATAATTTTGTCAAGGATCTCTAAAAGAACCTGTCTGTCCTCTTAGTGTCTGGTGGTTGGTAAAAGCAATAAAGAGGCAAGATAAGCATTTGCATCTCAGTTCTAGAGTTGAAATCAATGGCAGGTTCAAGGGCTGTTTTCCTTTATGGTTATACTTAGTAGAGGCTAACCACTTAAGGATATACATTCCTGGAAAAAAAAAAACAATCCCTAGGGTCTGTGTTTGAAAGAACTTCCCCTGAAGGAGTATTTAAATCGACAAGGAAGAAAAATTAATAGCTTCAATGAACAAATAAAGGCAAATACATTTTCAGTGAATGCAGTCCAGGAGGGTCTGCAGAGGATTTTTTTTTTCCCCCACATCCTTTTGTCCTGTGTTAGTGGCTTGTCCTGACCTTTGGCACTGCCAGTGACCGATATCTCTTGAGAAAAGCTGGCTGCAAGGAAGGAAGTCATGTTGCTTCTGGTGACATGACAGTCAAAGGTAATTAGCCAGCAACTGTGGTCAAGTGGCTGGCACCACCAGGCCCCATTCAGACATGGTATAAACATGGCCAAGACTGCTCAAGTCCACAGAGCTGTGTGCTATCTGCAGAAGAGGATGAAAATGAGCTCTCTTACAGAGCCCTGCAAGCCTTCCCAGGAGACCTGGAGCACACAGCCTTCGCTTGGCAGGTTGTTGCTGAAGGGAGATACAAATCTCAAAATCAGCTCGAGTTTAATGCCATGAACAACTATGACCTGGATAAAAATTCACAGATGTATTATGTATTTGATACACAAATCTGCCACCAGCCATGCAGGAGTGGGAGGAAGATCTTACTATTCTGTCTTCAAAAAGCTGTATCAAGTCATGCTGGGGCTGAAGCTGCTCTCTAAAAATTTCAAGGCAACCCAGTTTTGCTACATACTCCTTGAAAATACAGAAGTCTCAAGAAAAGCTGAATTACCACCACATGCCTACACATTATTTTTTTTTCAATAATAATCTTCAATGTCATTCCCATATTTGGCAAAGTCATTCAGTAATTGAGAAGGCCAACAACAGGTAACAGTACAAAACCAAAAAATTGCCTAGAAGCAGCAGTATTAACAAAATAACTAATGTTTCCAAGTGCTGAAAAGGTTTTATTTCTAGCCCTGACACATTAACTTGCATTAGTGACAGTGCTTAGGCTCAGCTACTGAATTTTAGAAGTAGAATGCAATGTTTTCTTACAGCTAATTCTCTTAACTGAATAGATGAAAATATACCACGTCTGTGTCTTCATATTTAAGCATATATGATGATAATGTGAAAAAGGTGTTACTGGTGGATCATGGAGTATACTGTAAAATGTGTCAGAAAGCATGATGTACTTTGTTATTAATACATGTTTGTATTAATAACTGAAAATTTATTAATTAACACTTAAAGCCCCAATAATTTTATTTCTAATGTTATGGATATCTGGATATCCAGGGACATACGTATAATGCTTTCCAGGACAGACACTCTTTTTTACATAAAGGGGTGTGTAGGGAGTTTGTTTTCCAGAACTCCTTTGAAACAATTTTTTAGCCTAGTCAGTCATAGATACATTTCCATGTGAATTAATGATATTACACTGGAGTTGAATACAATCCTTTATAAAGACTGTGAATCCTGATGTACCTTTTGGATGGTACAGAAACTGTCAATTCTTCAATGATTTTTGGCAGCATTCTGCTTGTGTTGCATGTGGTTGAAGGTTTTTCATAAGATCTATTAGCCCTAGTCATTATGAGAGCACTGTTGCATAGAGGCAGGTTCCTAAACAGAATTTGCTGATGATGTAGCTATGCTGACATACAGAGCAAGTCATTCCATGCATGGGACCCTTAAACATATCTTTACGTACTCCCCTGTATTGCGCCTTCCCAGCAGCTCCCATGTAGAGCTGCACTTACTGTGAATATGACTTCCTCTTCTCTGACCACTGTCACCTGGTCATTCCAGCTCTCATCTGGCTCCACATAAGCAATATTTTCAAGGCAGTTTGTTACATGTTTTGTACAACTTTACTTTAGTGGGAGTAATTGTTACTGCCAAATCTAAAAAAAAAATTCATCTAGATTTTGTTTATTTCTTGTGGATAAGAGCACATATAGTAATTACTGCTCATTCCCATTTCATGGAAGCAGCTTGTCAGCCTGATGAGCTCAAATGACTGCACGCATTAACAATTATGTAGTATATATTTAATCTGGAGTGTGCACAGTGCACCTAATATATTTGCAAGTAAGCCCACCAGGGTGTAAAGCACTGCCTACAATTTATAATTTCTCTGCAAAAGACTGGCTTAAGAAGTTAAGACTGACAAGTGCTTCATTGCAAGAAAAAAGCACACACACTCAAAAGCATTGCATTATGCCACAAGTTCCTTTTATAGTAACAGTTCCCAATTAATATGTTTCTCAACTAAACACTACCCCTAAGAAATTGTCAACGTGTAAGGTGTGCAAATACTGAGTCTTATTAGTCCTGGATTCTGATCATATCCCTACCTCCCTTTTAAATTTATTTCCTTGACTCTAATAAGGGACTTTACACAGGGAAGCTATTTTTTCCTATACCATAGTTCACTTCAAATTTAGAGCAAATACATTTGTCACCTGGTATAGTTCAAATTTAAGGTGACATTATGTCACCTATGCTGCTGAGGTCAGAGCAAGCCTTGAACAGGGAACTGCAGCCACTAGGGTTTAGTCCACTAAGCCCCAGTGGCTGTTTTCATCACCTTGTCTATCTATTGACAGTTGGTTTCAACAGCTTGAAAAATCCATGACCAAATGCATATGTGCTTTAACTGAGGACTGAGACCATTATTTTATTAAGTAAATGCTCAATGAGCTTTTATGCTATTTTGTTTACCCATCAAAACCATGTGTGCAGTCTGACTGTAATTCCATTTTCAAACAAAATGTGGAAATCATTTAGCCTTCAAATTTTATCTTTTTTTTTGTAGGAAAACAAAATTTCATTCAGCCTCCCCAAAGGATACTACAAAATGAGATCAGATTTTCAATCAAAATTATTTTTTATACATGTTAAGTAGCTAACTGTACAGCTGCCAGCACACAGCTAGACACCATCTAAGTGCACTAGAATTAAGTTCCCTGGCTGTCAGCATATGAAATAGCATGAGTATTCCTTGTAGTGCAAACCTCTTGATCCCACTTTCTTATCAGGTGATTACTCCTGGTCAAAATTGTCTTCCACAAATAACCCCCCAGAACACTTACAGAGTTGTTCAACACCACAGATACAAGCAAGTAGCACAGATATGGAATTGGGCAAGGATAAAATGGATTGCTGTTGCACAGTTAGTAAGATATCTACTAAATATGCTGATTCAAGTGGGAGCTATGTTTTGTTACAGGAGAGGCTCAGTTACATAGGGAAGCTAAGTAATGGAGACATACCAGGCAGAAGCTGAAAAGGGTCAGGTGTGAAGTCCTTTCTCATTTCTGCCTTTGTACCGTCTCCAAACACCACTGGAATGGATTCTGGTTTCAACTATGCTTCTGTAAAAAGGAAGTAGCCCACTGGGAAGTGGTTGTATAAAATCAGATGGAAACCTACTCATTTTCAGCAAAGTTATAGTGACAGTACAATTTACCCTAGGCAGAGAAGGCAGCAATGGTGATTCCTCAAATATGACACTACTAGAGAGCGTAGGTTACAAAATAGCTCTCTCCTACAGTTTTCAGGGTTAAACTGTGCCCATAGTAAATATTTAGCTACAACTCAAACCTTTTCTAGCTAACTTGAGGCTTTTTAAAAAGCAGTTTTTCTTAGCTCAGACCAACCATTCGGTGAAGAAATAGAAGTAGTGAGAGGAAAAGGGATTTATGTGTGTGCATCAAAAGGAGAATATATCCTTTTGTGAATTATTTCCATTGGTCCCCTACGTACAAATGAAGAGATATGTGCTATAGCTATTCATTGTTCTGACACACATTGCAATCATGATGTGCAGTTTTTAATGCATCGTGTTACATTAAGCTTAGCCTATGGTTTAACACCATGTAACATAAATTTCTGTGAAGGGAGTAACATAACATGATACTGTCTTTTAAAAGACACACACGATTTTTTCAGATCACCTACTTTTTATCCATGAGTGCCCAATCCAAAAATCAAGGTGGCAGACAAAAGTGGATTGAATGAGTATCCACAAACCAGAGTATTTATCTTATGTAGTTTTGCTCACTGCTACCTGTAGTCAATGACTCCAGTCAATTTTTATGTTGTAATGCATGAGCAAAGTTGATGGACATATTTTTTTGACACCCCTAGTTAGATTTTATTCAGGGTCAATCAAGAGAGACCTGACAGCCGTTAAGACTATAAAACACACTAAGAATCCTCACAAGTGTTTATTTCTCAATAAAGACAGGAGCTTTGATTATGAACCTGTCACTAGCCTTCTCTCTTTTTGTCCTGCTTTGGAGGCAGGTTTTCTATTTTAATTGATAGTTTATTTTAAAATAGACATATAAGTAGGAATTATTTTCATTGGAATTAAAGTGAACTATTGAATTAAAAACGATTGATTTTATAATAATTGGATATAATAAAATCTCCAGTGAAAGATCAAACTCCTATCTGAAGTTTAAAGAGCTAACTCAGTAAAGCTGCATGTGATGAATCTCTTCAGAAGGAAAATAATTACATTTTATGTATTTAGGTATACTCATAATTCGTTTATTTATCTCCCCCCTGAATAATGAAAGTCAGAATTTTTTAAGACTTTTCATATACATTTATTGAAACCTGTCTTCAATACTTTCTGTATTCTGAAACTATTAATGTAAATTTTAATTTAATATTTTTTGTGATACAATACAAAACAAAACCATTACACCAACTGACATCTGTGTGGTGTGGATTTGACTGATCACATGGTTCAATGCAAAATTTAAGTACCAGCCAAGAAGATACGTCTAGTTTTTGGACACATTGGAAACTGCAGTTTTTATTACTCCGGATGCTGTTCTCCAATGAAGAAACAATCTTTGCCAGTGCTTATCAGACAGGAACATATAGGTAGCACACAGAGGTGGAGGACAGCAAAGTGGCTGCCACCAAATAGACAGGATAATGAAAATATCCTGTATGGTGCTTTAGGTAACATTCTGATTGCTTCTCACAGGTCAGTAAAACAGGCAAATAGTACCTGCAAAGTGTAATATCAAGATGATACAGTATTAGAAAGCCTAAGAGAGATAAAAAATGTACGCTTTTAATAAGACACCAATCTTTATTGACAGAGATAAACATGCTGTCATGGTATAGCTTGATGCTGTAAAGCAACTGGCAAAAAAATTACCTACATTGTGATTAAAGTTTAGCACTCTACAGCATCATTTTAGCACATTTTAAGTAGTTTGTAAGTTGGTGAGTTGTTGTTGCTTTATTATCAAAATGCAGAGGTTTCTGGGGAGCTGTTGTAGTAATCTGTTCATCTGGCCTAAGTTATTTGATAGATCTATTAATCATTGGAAAGGAAGTGCTAAAATAATTACTAATAAAACCTGCTGCTGGTACAAATGCTGTTGACACCATAAGTAATAAGAACAGATTAGTTCTATAACGGAAATTGGATTGCTGGGTGAAATAAACTTATTAAAAAGAAATAATTTCAATGCTGGAAAAGTTAGGGTCACACATGTAGAAGTACAGAATACAAGTTAGATGTACAGAGTAAAAAACTGTGACTTGGGAACCCGTAGCCCCATAGAAGGACTGTGGGGTTGTGATGGCTAACCAATTAAATATGAGCCCTGCTATAATATTGTGGCTGACAGGGAGCAGGTAGAACCCATTAAATATATTGTCATTTTGGTATTGTGTTGGAGTCTTAAATATCTAGAGATTATGAGGCTCTGGCTGAAGTCATATACCCAGTTTTACACTTTTAAAAGAGCTTGTAAGGCTCAGAACAAATCTATGGGAGTAATACAGTACCTGAAAAATACACCCTATGCAGCAAGCCACAGGAAGTTAGTGATAAGAAGAAGGGAGTCAGTTTGTAACCCACACAGAGAAGGAATTTCTGTTAGCAGAAGAGTCACAACACAGCAGCAAGAATAAACAGTAGAATACAACAGCAAGGTCAAACTAGACAAAATCAAGATTGAACTAAGGAGGCCAATTTTAAATACTAGGCAACATATTTAAAATACTGGTAAAACTACCAATAAGAGATAGAAGTGTTTAAGATTGGTTGTTTTTTGTAAAAAATCCCTTTGGCTTAACCAGGAGGAATGGGTGTGTATGTCTTTGCAAATAGCTAAATAACCTGTAGGAACCAGTCAGGGTCTGGAAGGATGGGTGTTGGTGGCTTTATGAACAAAGTATGTAACTAATTACCTGAAAGGACCAATCAAGTTCTGGAAGAATGGATATGGAGGTCTTTACAAACTTCAAGCTACACACTTTTGTTGCAGAACTGAGCACAATCTGAGCTTTTGAACTTTAGGGGGAAATTACAAGGTTAAATAGACTTATGAGTTTGAACTTCTCTGCCCAGGGTGGGCTTAAAACTAAGTTTAATGATCTTAAAATGCATGATGTATTGATTGGTGGTTACCAATATCGAGAATGGGACAGACATGCCCTGGCTTTTCTGGCCCCTGCTGCTGAACCAGCAGCAACTGTGGTGTTTCTCCCCAGAGACACTTTTGGCTAGCTGGATGTTGCACCTGGGCACATGAGGACAAGTCCAGGTGCGCAGGAGCTCAGGTGGCGGCAGGATGGAGCTTCTTCTCGCAGAGGATCCGCTCCCTGAGAGGCTTTCCTCTGCCAGAGAAGCTTTCAAGGCTGTGGTGAAGGAAAGGAGTCAGTTCTGATGGAGGGTTTTAATGCAGAGCTTTTATTCTGTCCTGCAGGCCTCTGAATCCAGTCACAGCTCCACCAGAACTCCTGGACAGCATGGTTCCCCTCTCTTTTACCTGGGGGAGGGGAAGGGGGGAAGGGATAGGGAGCCCAGCAGCCAGGTATGGGAGAGGAGTTCGCAGGGGACAAAGGAGGCCCAATGCCTCCCCCCGGGGGTGGAGGGCATCTTTTGAATCTGCCCAATCACTCGATGCACTTCTGGAATGCCAGGAGTGATAGTCAGGGCTGACAGAGGTCAGGGTGGGGAAAGGAGGAGTGACTGACACACCTGGGAGGAACCAGGGTTCAGGGGTAAAGCACACCGCAACAGTGATGTAGGGAGAATACATTTTGAAAGGGGAATATGTGGTAGGATGTTTGGGGACTCTGTACCCTCCTAATACCTCAAACAGTAAAGAGGATGCATCCTGCAAAGACTGGAGAGAGACCCCACAAATGGAGGGGTCTCGCTTGGACTCTCTCCCTTCTTTTGATAAAGGAGATTTTTTCAGAGCTCCTCTGTGTCCTGTGTGGATACTGGCCTTTGTCAGTGTGATTTTCTGCGCAGCTAAACTGCAAGTTAAGTCACAGTGTAGAAATTAGCATGTAAAATCTCTGTGAGGGTTTATAGTGTAGAATCATAGAATGGTTTGCATTGGAAGGACCATCTAATTCCATCTAATCCTACCACAGGCACAGACACCTTTCAATAGACCAGTTTGCCCACATGTCCTTCAACCCAGCCTTGAACACTTTCAGGGATGGGGCATCTTCTCTGGGCAACATCTTCCTGTGCCTCATCACTCTTACAGCAAAGAATATTGTTTTTACCTAGTCTAAACCTGCCCTCTTTCAGTCTGAAGCCATTCTTCCTTGTATACTGTCACTATATGCTTTTCTTGAAAGTTCTCCAGCTCTCTTGTAGGCCTGTTGTAAGTACTGAGAGGTGCTATAAGACCTCCATGAAGTCTTTTCTTCTCCAGGCTGAACAATTCTTTCAGGCTGTCCTCATGGGAGAGATGCTCCATTCCTCTGATTATCTTGGTGTCCCTCTTCCAGACTTATTCCAGGACATCCATATCTTTCTTATTTTGGGGGCCTCAGAGCAGGATGCAGCACTGCAGGTGCAGTCTTGGGAGTCAAGAGCAGAGTAGCAGAATCCTCTCCTTGCCTTACTAGCCATGCTGCTTTTTATGCAGCCCAGGGTACAACTGGCTTTCTGGGCTGCAACTACATGTTGTTGGGTAATGTTGAGCTTCTCCTTCACCAACACCCCCAGGTCATCTCCTCGGGGCTGATCCCAATCCACTGACCACCCAGCCTGTACTTTTTGTTTGGGATTGATGCGACCCATGTACAGGACCTTGCATTTGGCTCTGTTGAACTTCGTGAGATTTGCATGGGCCCAGGTCTCATGCCAGACAAGGTTCCTCTGGATGCCATCCCTTCCCTTCAGCATCAAGTGTACCATACAGTTTGGTGTTTGAGAAATGCTTTTTGTTAAGCTTAAATAAGGGAGTTTTAAACAGAATGGGTCAGTCAGAATTATAATACTGCGTGATTTAATTTGCTGTTTGCTTGGCTCTACTTGCTCAGCATGAGCAGCTGGATTTACTTGAGCCCTGAGCTGTAAGCTGTGAAGTTTCACCTGGATATGTTGGAATAGAGTTGGTTTGCTTGGTACAGTGTTGTGTTTTATCTTTAGTTTGGAAAGAATATTAATAACACACTAATGTTTAGTTGCTGCAAAGTGGTTTTTTTCTCTAAGTCTAGGCCTTTTTTCATTACTGTGTCCTGAATGATTAGCGCACAAGAAACACAAACCAGAAGACAAGGAGGCTGCAGCCATCAGCAGAATCTACAGTTTGACACGATAAGAGTAGGTAACAGCCTGGCTATGGGGAGACAGAGAAAGAATCCAATAAGGTGTTAGAAGATCCCAGCCCAAAAATCACCACAACCATTGGACTTGAAATCGTGTGACGAGTGCGTGAGGGCAGGTGCATAAATCATGGGGGTCTAATTGCCCAGAGATTTTTGTTTCTGGGTCAGCTTAAGCTGATCTGTTCCTGTATCATTCTATTAAATGATTTATATTTATAAATCTGACACCTTAGATTCTGCTGCAGAAACCCAGGATAGAGCCTGAAGGAGGAAGTGCACCTGAGAATGAGCGTGTGTGCAAGCACTTGGAAGGGAGCCCATCAGCCCCACTGAGAACAGACTCCAGTTCCAGCAAGGAGAGCCTGGGTGGTGTGTGTGACACTCCTTGGATGGTGAGAGAATTCCTGGGCTGTGGCTTCTCCTTTAACACTAGGTGTTGTTTACCAGTGTGCTGAGAGCACACTCAATCCCACAGTGCCTGTTGCTGACAAAGATGTTAAACAGTGGCAGCCCCAATACTGACCCCAGAGGAACATCACTTGTCACCAATGTCCACTTTGACAGCAAGCCATTGACTACAAGAATGTGTTGACTAGCCAGCCAATTCCTTATCCACCAAGTGGTCCATCCATTCTGGTATTCTAAGTAGTTCCCTCCATCCAACCTGCTTGAAAACAAGACTCAGCTACAGGATATGAAGTCCATCCCTTGAGAACACACTTAGTCCTGAAGTCCTCTTCTTGACTGTTAAGGTGGTTTTTGTATGGGAAGGAAGGGGAGATAGAAATCTTTTTCTTTATTTCTTACATAGAGGTTTTTTTACTTATTTCTTACACACAAGGCATCTTATGTATAAAAGATACTATAAATAATTGCACCAGAAGTTCTCACTGTAAATATATATGAAATACTAATTTTACTAAAATTAGCTTGATCAAACCACTTTAATGGGATTTTCATATTTCTAGTCTTCAGTAAGGGATGAAAACCTTTCTATTTTCAGAAATGTAATTTACTACTTTTAATATATATAAAACTTTCAAAATACATACTGGAACAATAATTTATAATCCAGCAGAAAATATGAGCAAACATGAGGGAACCAGGCCGCTGAAATATCATCTATACCAGAGTTATACTTTAGTAGTGAATTTTGTCTTGCTTAAATGAAGCTGGGTCACGATGTTCAGTTCATACAGTGCAAGTTGGATATCTAAAACTGTTTGGATGATTTCATCACCTACAACTGACTAAAGCTAGATGAGATTAATCCAGACTGAATGCCTAAACTGAAAAAGTTGCATGCCCCCAACTCAACTCTGTTTTAATCCTGGGTATGTTTAAAGTTTGTAGGCAATTGCCAACATTGACGTAGGGGAAAATTCCCCTAAGCTTGCAGAGAAAGACCTCAGCAGTGGCCATACACAGCATGCCACAACTAGGACTACTTTAGAAATTCCATCAAGGTTTACTGTCCCTTCCTTTTCTTTGGAGTGATTATTTGCTGTTGGTTTAACTCTACAGCTTAACCCAAATTGTCCAGGATTTAGAAGGACGTGGGTCAATGCACAGTTTTTCCTGCCAGGAAAACATCCACAGTGAGAGCACAGAAAATATTAAGTATAGAAAAAAACTTCTTTTAGCCTGTACATGATGCTTCATGTTTGCTACAATAATTTCACATCATTGAAGCCAAGACATAAAGAAGAATAACAGCACAGCCACATGATTAGATCATCTACCTGTGAGAAAATATGCATAGGCAAAATTGTAAAATCTCAGTAGGTGGTTAGGGGGGCTCCCACCTTGGAAAGTTCCTGCTTGCCTGGTTATATGGATGCTGTCTTAGGAGACCTTGCTTGGCAGAAAAGGGAATTCAAGGAAGGTGCAAGCTCATACCACTGACCTACTGGTTAAAGCAGCAGCACCAATGCATTTAGGCTTTTAAGAGAAAAGATGTAGCTGTCTAAATCCATTAGAGAGTTCAGACAGGGCATCCTGTATATGAGGAAGCACCTGAGAGCACATCAGCAAAGACACTGAAAGGCTGAATTTTATATGGTTTTCTCACCGGTACTTTCCTAAGTGCCCTGCTCAGTTTGTATTTGGAGACATGTAATGCCCCAGTGACTGTACCAGCAGCCCAGGTATCCAGTGTGCTTTTGTGAATTTATAGAGGTACTGAAAAGTTAGAATTAAAATAGATATTCCTAATTAATTTAAAAATATATGTAAAATTAATTGCATTAACGATAAAATTGAATTCAGATGTAAAACATCTTTTCTCTTAAACCTCTAATAAAGGTTATATTTTCTCAGCATTATTTCAGTATACTAAAAAGATTCTCCTGCTTAAAGAGAGCTACTTGGCAATTAGAAGAAAAACATTAAAATTTTAAAGGTCAACATAGACTTTATTAAAATAATTATTATGTCTTCAAATCCAGTAATGTACTACTTTTTCATGTACTTCTTTTTCTTCCTTTACCATGATGCTGATATTCGTTTATGCTTGCTTTTCAGATATTGTTCAGAAAAGCCTGTTTTCTTTCTTTTAGCTGAACTGGCAGGTACAGCACTTTTGTCATTTCATTATCATTGCTCATGGAAAATTCAGAAATGGCATTAAAGCTGAAAATGTGGCACTGTTTTGTGTTCTAATCTATGAACAAAAAAAGTGGACAATATGGACAAAACCCTAATAGTGAGAGGTCAGATTTTCAAAGATATTTTGGTGCCTAGAGATGGAGACAGATGACCAGTGGGAGTTTCAAAATCCCTCCTACAGATTAAATGTCTAACTCTTATTGACTTCAGGGTAAATGAGGCAGTAGCCCCTATAGGCACTTCCGATAATTTCACTAGCCATTTATCTGCATGTTAGACATCTAAGTATTAGCTCCTGGAGACAAGAAGTAATCCCTCAGTTGACTAAATGTATCCCCTTCTTTCATTTAGTAATCTAGCTAGTTTTAAATAAACTTCCCTCTTACAGGGAAATAAAGGGATGCCATATCTTTAAGACAGTTAAAAACAATTAATTAAACCAGTTTTATGCATTTAAATTGATTTTTAATTTGGTAGAAACACCAAATAAAATGATCATTTAGGAAAGAGAAGTGTTTTGTCATTTTTCTGAGATAATTTATATGTAAAATGTAAAGGTCTGAACAAATTAGAATGACTGTCACACTCTTGTTGTATATATTTATATGATAAAATAAAAGATACACTGAAATATATCAAATATACCTTGCACATATAGTTGCAAATCAGCTTGTGCTAGTTATTGTGCCAGTCAGAGAGAACAAAGTTGATTCTCAAGTACAAATGCAAAAAAAAATCTAAAATCAGCTATTTAATTCAAGGTTTCCTTATCATTGTTTTAAATCCTGATAATAATTGGTAAATTATGAGCAGATAAAGACTAACAAGAATCTGTAAGATATAGCCCTGTGAAATAGTCATAATCTTAAATCTGTTTTTTCCAGAATAACAGAAATGTTGCACCTTGTCCTCCTGGTTATTGACCTGGATCTGCAAAGATTTCTGTGCCTTAATCAATGCAAACATAACACAAATATAATGGTAATTTAACAGTGACCTGTTATCTGAGTTTATGATTTCCTTTAACTCTGTTCCAGCTTATCATAGGTAGCATGTTCTGGTAATAACCCGTAATATCCCAAGCTTTTTAATTTCTGTGTTGCACATCACACGTAATGGCTTGGGCCTCTGAATAGTTCAGTTTAAGTTCTTGATTTTCAGAACCCTTGGCACATTGCTCCTCTTTGTAAATCTGGCAAATAAAACAAAGGAAAGGGCAGAACACAGCCTGAATCTCATACTATCAAGTGGAAAAAAGCTTGTCTATGATGAAGCTTGTATATGTTATCACTGTGCTCTGCAAAAGCTTTTCTTAGATCAAATCATATTGTAAAATAGGAGACGAAAAATAACATTAGCTTCTTTTCACTGACACTCAGGCCAAAACATTTTATCTCTTGGTTTTCTAAATCCCCTTGCATCTTGCTGAGAAAACTGGGAAGAGCAGGGAAGGGCAGGGAGCTAAATTTTCTTAGTGAGTGCATGAATAACAAGACCTGTGTGCATAACTTTTCTGCACCACTTGGAAAATTGCCTCCCACTGTATTTCCTTGAGGCTTGAAGAAAAACCTTTTTTATCTCTAAGGGTTATATAAAGCCTAAACTAATATTTAATGGTATGGAAACAATAATGTGACATCCTTCCAGTAAATACAGCTTTGAGGTGTTCAGCATGTTTCACAGTAATGGCATTCCTTAGTCATTTATTGGTGGTGTGAGCAGATGGAAAGAAAGGAAAAAAAAAACCACAAACAAAACTAAATAGGTGCACTTAGAAGAACTGCCTTGTCTGAGAATTGAGAAATATGTTCAGTTTTTCTATACAGACTTCTAGCTGAATATGAGAGGGCTTGCTTGGCTTGATCTCCTCCATGCCAAATTTGGTTTCATGTATAAATGTTTGAGTGTTTACTTACCCTAAACCATTTCATTAGAACCAGTGGCTGACTCCAACATTTGCTCATTTGCTTTATTTAATTACAAAGTCCTTGTTTAGCCCCATTTGTCCTCCAACAGTCCCTGTTCCTTCTGAACAAGGGAATGTGTGGGCCACAAAAGGCTACAAATGCCTCAAGATTTTTCTCTAGGTTAACAGAAGAGCAATAGGGACTTTAATGCTATCCTCATTGGCCAGGGTATCCATAGCCACAAAACAACTGCTAGAATTTTGGAAATTTCTGTGATTCTTGTTTTAATTTGGTATTGCATCAGCCTAAGAGTGGAGGCAGCAGAGCTCAGGGAAGCATAGCCGAATTTATGAGAGTTTGAAACATCTGAAAGAAGAAAGGGTAGACTCAACTCTTTCCTGCACACAAACACAGAGCAGAGTAAATCTTAATCTGCAAGTCCTCTTCTCTGCTCAACAAAAGCATGATGACGACAAGGTGCTCTTCTAGGCATAGCTGTTCATGTGTGGGACACCTTTCCCGAGGTTTCTAGCATGCAAGTTTCCATACCTGGGACCAGCTGCTGTGCTTGGGTGGGGGTTAGTCCACATCACTGTAGCAGTCCTGGGATGTGAGATGTCTCAGGGAATCTGATGGACCTTCATCTTCTGGGGTCTTCCCTGAGGTGCTTTGGGGTCTTTTCTTCAAGAACTAGTGTTACTATTGATGTGCCAGTGCTGAACGTACTGAGGAAAGATCTTCCCTCTGTCAGCTCCCAGGCACCATCTGTGAGATGTGGCAAAAATGAAACATAATGTCTTCTCATCCATTTTAAGATAAGAGACCAACAACTCAAATTTTCTCTCTCATGTCTCACTGAAGAGCTTATGTGTTAAAAGTATTTGTATAAAGTTGCTGGATTATGAAAAATGTATTATTTATTATTTTAATGCTTGCAACTGTTTGACAAAAGACAGACAGAGGAGATGACAGCTGAAGGGAATATAGAAAAGAGAAGAGGTACATTAAAAGATCATGAGGAACTGTTTGTCAGCTTGTTCCTGCTTGTATACTGACTTGATTAGATGAAATACATGTATACATTTATTCCATACCAGAAATAAATGATGGTGATACATAAAGATTTTACAAGCACAACTTGGAAGTAAAGTAACTACTCAGAGGTAAAAATGTGAGCAATTATATAGACCATCTGCCATTACTGTCACCTGTTTTGTGCTTTTCACTTGTGTTTCATAGAAAATGGTTATTGAAATGTTTTGAAAATATTTTGACAGCATTCAGTGTAGAATTTTTGCCCCTTCTCCTGCCCAGCACAAGATGTTAATAGGTGCACGTTTGGTCAAAAGTGGAATGAGGTCAGTGTCTTATCTGGCTTATAGAAGCTTCCTACAACAGAACAAATGTCCTAAGATTTCTTCTATAATATTAATAGCTAATATTATGCTCCTTTGGAAAGAATTTTCCCCTTAGGAAAGAGGGGAAACACCTACTGCATTTTACTAAAATAACTTTGAAAATTGTGGCATTGTTCATCTGTTCCATTTTGGCAATCCCTAAGCAGCTAGTTCTCGTTGGGTGAGGGCTCCTTGCAAAAAGAGAGAAAAAGGAAATCAAGTCAGTAAAGCTTGAGAGCTGAAGAGCTAACAATAGGCAGGCTCCTGGGGACAGATCCTTCTTTGGAGTAAATTGCCTCAGCTCTTCCAGATTTACAACAGTTTAGACCAGAAAGAAGCTCCCCATTTGAGCACTATACTGCTCCCTTTGGGAATAAGAACAGACCATTTCAACACAGATATTGGAGGAGATGTACAATCTTGCTTCTATTTACAAAGTGTAAAAAGAGGCAATATCTTCAAATTGTGGGAGTTTATCTTGAAGTTTATATGATATTCTTTCATAAATTGCTGTTGTAGCAAGAAATTGAAGCCATTTATCAGCAGGTATTGGAGATGTTACAATGATGCATTATGATACATTTAGCTACCAATATTTAGCTATCAATATGATACATTTATCATCAATATCTAGCCAATACTACCAATGATTTAGCAGGAGAGGTTAGATGAAAATACTCTGATGTATCATTAGGGAGACAGAGTGTCTGGAATGAAACACTCAAGTATCATTTATATTTCTTCTGCTACTCTGTCCCAAAATTGCATCACTGCAGACCAGGGGGAATTTTAGAGTGTGTCTTCCCTTTACAGGTAGGAAGTTTTTGACTCCTTACACAGAAGTTTGCACAGTTCTGATACCTGAAATTCCCAACATCCAGGTGAAAGTCATTATCTAACTTAAAAGTATGCGATTTGAGCATACACAGCCTATTTTATTACTTGGGTTACTAATTATAGTCAGACAAAGGGAGCTAAATATTGCAGGTTTACATTTTGAGGCTTTTTTGTCCAGCCAATTTTCAAAAGTATCAATTTTCATAAAAGCAAGTTACTAAAGAAATTAGCACTCGAAACCTGAGCACAGAGCACTCAAAAAGTGGCCCTCAAACAAATGTCTGAATATGTTGGATAAAATGGACCCATGTAGGCTGCCTGTAACATGAGCAGTCATTTCTCTTGCAGGATAGCTGAAATATAGGATCTTAGAATTGCAGAAGGGTTTGGGTTGGAAGGGACTTTTAAAGGTCATTTACTCGAATCAGCAATGAGCAGGGATCTCTTCAGCTAGATCAGCTTGATCAGAGCCTTGCCCTACCTAACCTTGAAGGCCCCCAGGGATGGGGCATCTGCCCTTTCATATTCAGCCCATTGGTGAAAAGTAAGCTATTGAGGACAGCTAGCTATCCGTGAGTGTATAATTTTATAATTGAGTATTGGATAGCAAAAAATAGGCAGCCACGGGTAGGAGTTGCAAATACCACTCCTGTTTTTGGGAAATGAACAGTTCAGTTTAGTTAAGACAGTCACAGAAAGAAATAGCTCCTTGTAAGAGACTGGAGAAGATTATCATTGGCACAAAACAACTGGGGGATGTGTGGGTGTCTGTGTGTGCAGAAGGGGTGGGACACAGGGCAGAGCAAGTTCTGTGAGGGTGGAATTGTGCACTGCTCCACAGCCCACACCTCTGGAGCCTCCAGTCCAGCCCATAATGGCTATCAGTCACTGGCACAGAGGAAGCAACTCTACCCCAGGAGACCAAATCTGCGGGTGGGAATGGCCAGACCAGATAAAAAGCATTGCACAGAAACACACACTGACACATTGCTATTGTCCCTGGATTTTGTGGCAGCTGAGACCATGCTGGATTCAAGGTGGTAGCTACATCCTTCTTTTCTCTCTTTTTTGTCTTTGTCCTTTTCTTCTCCTAATTTCCTCTTCTTGAAATCTAGGTAGTCTAAGGTTGGACGGGTTGGAGTTTGCTAAGTCTATATTTTGTGAAATACTTTTTCTGATAAAATGTTTGCTTTAAATTTTGCTAGGTTCTGGATCTTCTAAAGTTTGCCAGTAATGTTTTTGGTTTTTTTTTTTTTAACCTCCTGGGAACTTTCATTAAATTCTTCTTTCTTCCACCTCAGGAAAAGTAGTACCTTAGGCTACTTTTAAATAAAGTGCTAAGTGAGGGCTGGAGCTTAAGACCCCTCTCTACATGAAAGACATTGAAGTGCTAGAGCATGTCCAGAGAAGAGCAACAAAAGCTGGTGAAGAGTCTAGACACTAAGTGATATGAGAAGCAGCTGAAAGAGCTGAATTTCTTTAGCTTGGAGAAGACCTTATTATTCTCTAGAGCTGCCTGAAAGGTGGATGTAGCCAGGTAGGGATCACCTTCTCCTCCCACATAAAAAGCAACTGAGCCAGAGGAAATTTGCTTCAAGTTGCACCAGGGAAGGTGTAGATATCAGATATCAGGAAAAATTTCTTCACTGTCAAGCATTGGAACAGGCTGCCCAGAAGTGTTCAAAAATCACGTAGATGTGTTTAGGGACATGGTTTAGTGGTGGACCTGGTAGTGTTAGGTTGATGATTTGACTTTATGATATTAGAGGTCTATCCCAACCTCAATGATTCAATGACTCTCTGATTCTATATTTCACTTATTGTACACATACTAAGACTGCAGCAGGTTATTTGGCAGAGCAGCTGTGTCTCACTGAAGACAGTAAAAACGTTCTTGTTGAAATTAATGCTTGTCCCTAGTATCATTTGACATCCCTAGATCCCTATCAGCCATTCAACATCACACATCACCATTAATTCCCAGAACAGCAATTCTTAAACAGGTTTTCCTCTAATGTTTTTACAATTAGTCATGCTGAAGAGAGGAGAAAGTGTTTTCAGTAAGTTTATTCAGAGTCCTCCAAAATCTCTGTTCAGTCTGAAAGTCTCTGAGCACCTCATTTTGGTTACATGCAGCTTTATTAATTAACAATGTATGGACAGTAGCTTTCTGTGGACATAAAAGCAATTCAGACATGCAAACCTCAAAAAGACTATGAGAATCTCAGAATGAGCTGACAACTGAAATGTGAAAGCTGATCAAATAAATCATTAAAGTATAAGGAGAAAGTGTGTATCTCAGGAAAGTTCTAAACTAAAAAATGGCTGTGCTTAACAAAAGTAGGCAAGGTTTTTGCGTGTGTCTGAATCCTGATGATTATAAGAGAGTAAATAAAATGCTATCATACCTTTTATAATAATAAATACTTTCCCTGATCTAGAATGCTGTCCTCAATTCTGCTTGCTGAATCTAAAAGACACATTTTCAGAATTAGGCTAGGTCTGTACTGCGCCAGAAAAAAAGAGCAGAAGACAGCCCAGAGCAGGGACCCCAGCAGCTGATTTTTCTCCCAGCCTCAGGTAATACCACTGTGCCTGCATGTGTTCAGGCTGAGCTTTTTTCTGCACTCAAGGTAGAATGGGCTGCAGCTGAATCCCACCATGTGCCATTATTGAAGCCCAATCTTACGTCCAACAAGAAAGGCAAAGTAGATTAAACTCAAGCTCAAGGCTGGACATGGTATCAATGTGGCAGTGTTGGAGCATCCCCAGAAGACCTAGAGAATGAAAATCATTAGAAGAAAATGCAGATAGTTGTAGACATAGAAAAAAACCCTCACATGCAGATGAAGGATCAAAGGATTTTATTTCTTTTCTATGGGAAAAAAAAAGGATGTGATAAAAATATTTAAAATTAAAAATAGCCTGTAGAAGGCACTTTCCTTTCTGTCTTACAACACAAATTTTATAAGGCACAGAAATAAGAAGACAGAAAATCCAGAATGGTGCAAGGTTTTTTTTAACCTGGAAATTAGCTTAATTGTCAGTGTCACAGGCTACCAGTGAAAGCAGAACTTTGAGGAAGAATCAGCTTTTGCTGTGAAAAACTGAATGCAATGTGTTGATGCCAAAGAGCTTTGGAAGAGACATAAATATTGAGATTTGAGGATTAATCTAGTCTCTGAATACCAACTACCAGCAGTTAATTCACAAATTAGTTTCACAAGGGGTACTAAGCCCACATGTTCCTCCTGTTCATACTACCTTCTGCAGCAGATGCCTCTATGGACAGGATATCCTAGCCTAGACTGGTGGTCATGATCATAACACTTGCTTGTGTCTGAATTTGAATTGCTTTTAAACATTGGAAAAGAGTGCTAGTTTAGTGTTAACTTAAAGGCAAAGGATAAAATGTGGTAGCTGAACATTATCAATCTTCAAGAAAAGTGACTAGAGGTATGTTTAATAATGATTTATTACATACATCTGGTAAGTATGAGTATTTAGAGCAATACCAGTTCACTGTAGAAACTAGATGCCCAACCCTTTAAAACTTTATTCAAGAAAAGCAGCTCCTTGTACAACCAGACACTGATCCCACAGATGAAAATTATCGAATCAGGCTGAAAAATCTCATGTAACATTTTGTGTTGACCTGACACTTGGTAGAGGAACATTTTTATGAAATGGCAAAGATCAGTCTTCTCATGCTGGATTAAAAAATTTGGGAAACAGAAACTAAGCAAGAGAGCTGCAACAGAGGCCAGGAAGTATATTCCAGGAGCATTTCCTTGTGGCTTCCTTGCACTTGCATCCTGGGCTCATTAAAAGAAAGCACAGAGAAAGCAGTGACATGGTTTTATCATACAGTCAGGGTGTCAACCTACAAGGTGTCCTTGGGCTCCCTGCTTATACAGAACTGTTCCATTCCCACCAATGAGCAAACTCCATATTTAAATGGGTGCTTTCAACCATGGGCAAGGCTGTGAGCAGGGATGAGGGTCACCATCCATGTGGCATTGACAGAGCAAAATTAATTCAGTTTGACATTCTCTTATGATAGCCTTGGTTTTGCGTTAAGATAAGGATTGACATTATTTTAAGAGAACTTCTGATCAGATTAAATTGTTTTTACTGTAATTGGAAAAGCACTAATGAAAAAGAGGAGGCAAAAAAAAAAAAAACCAACAGATCCTCAGAGAGCTGCATGCTAGCATTTAGTGAGAAGAATTTAAATCAGTAATGAACAATTCAGGTTTGCTGCACACATCTCTAAAAGATATATTAAAACATCACATTCTTCAGTTTGAATTTTTTTGTTACAAGGTAAATTAAAATTATGTCTACATTCTGGTTTTTTAAAGGACAATTAATTCAGAGACTTACACATATGTGTGCTATTTGGGATTGTTCTAATAGATAATTTTGTACCACTTTCTGTAGGAAAAGTATACATGGGTAGATTCCATCATGGAAAGTAGGTGTACTGTCCTAAAGCACAGCTATATAATTGTGTTCTCCTTTTCTTTCAGAGTAGAATAACTATTCAGTGCTTTCTAATGTGCTCTCTAATCCAGCTAAGTACCATTGATACAAATGGAGTTCAGGCAACTTTAAATATGTGTTGTGCAAAATTCACAATCTTTTTCTTTTAAGATTTTGTTCCCCTTTTTACTAGCCCATAAGAAAATGCACATGCAATTTTAGTAAAATAATCTTTTGGTACATCTACAGGGACCATTTCTGATATAGAATTAAATTGTGGTGCAGGCAGAGTCTTTTATTACATTTACATGACCCCATAAAGATAACTTTAATAGTTCCCCATAGACCAAAACCCTCCTTAATTTTGTTAATTATTTTCCCCCAGTTATGCTTAGCTATGTCTTCTAATTCAGTATTGATCTTGATACTGAGATCTGTCAAATACTCAGCAATCTACTTAAATCCCCACCCAGGAAAAAGGTTTAAGGGACAGATCCTAGACAGAGCTGATACTTTAGAACTGCAGCAATAATTTTAATATTTTAACCAGAAATCCTTACTTTCTGGCTTTTTTCCCCTTTTAAATTTTTTTAATATGCTGGTAAATGAGTGCGTATTACATTATACAAATAAAGTATTGAGCATGATTTCTGTCTAGAGGTTCTAAAATTGCTTTTCACTAATTGACTCCCAAGTCTATAACTGGCAATAGAGATTAAAGACTCCACATACCCACAAAAGAGATAGTCACAAGTGAAGAGCCCATTCCACTCCGTCTGCTTTGGCTGGCCCTCAGTGAACAGCAAATGCAGATCCCTAGCAAAACAGAAATCAAACATTTGTATAACCAATGAACTGATAGTCTTGTCTCATGCGTGGAATTCCTAGTGCCTGAGTCAGTTTTTTAAATTGCATCAGGAGTGCATTTTCAGAGCAAATTTTCTGACCATCACTACTTGCCTTGCTTCACATTACAGGGTGGTGATGGAGTGCACAGACTGGATTCCCTTGGGATTAATAAGCAACCGAAGATGCATGCCAATTTCTAATGAGCATTCCATCCATGTGAGCCTAGGATGTCTTCATCCATAAAACCTGCTCAGTTTAGAAGCAGGTTCTTCAGCACTGTTTCGTGCTGAATATCTGCTCTCACTTTTTTGCTTGTTAATGCAAGTGTATTTTAGAGATAGATTCTGCCATTCTGGTGCTTGTTTGATAGTTAGAGTAAATAGCTCTAATTAATCTCTACATTTATGTCAAAATCCAAGGGCACTCTGCCATCCACTCTCCTATGCCACCACTCATTCTATCCATGGTATCTCATTGTACACAGCAGCAGATATCCTGAAGAGAGGTACAAACTTACTCAAGTAATTTGAGCTTTTGAAATTCTGATCTGATTATGAGAACATAATGCTGTGACAAAAATAAAAACCCTCAAAACCAAAAAGCAGCAAACAAAAAAAAAAGTAAGTTTCTCAGCTATACTTTATCAGGTATATCAGAGGTATGAGCAGATGTATATTCTTGATTTTTTTTCACATATAGTGAGTTGTTGTAGAAGAATTTCAGTGCCCTCTGCCCTCCCAAGAGCAGTGTAAATGTTCCCCACTAGCATTACCACTACCAGGCAGTGCCACACCAACCCTTGGCTTGTCTTTGCAATGCTGTTGGTATTCTCTTCCTCCTCTGATTCTGGTTTAAATGCCTCTCAATGAGTCCCTCTGTCTTATGCCCAAAGATGTGTTTTCCCCATCAGTACCGGTGGATCCTGTCAGGCCTCATTCCTGTCATATCATACCAGCTCTAGCATGGCTTTTGCATCTCTTTTATCAAATGAGCCATTCACACTCAGGTACCCATATATTTTTAAATCCAGTAACACAAGAAAAACAGAGACTGTATTCATATATTCTTACCTACTTCAGAGCAATCCTTCTTCACACATGAGAGTCCTTCTTCACATATGAGACAACACATCAGCTTGGCAGTGCATATAAAAAAATTATCTATCCTATGATAATCTGTTCACCTTTTTGCATAAAACTGTTCAGACAGACATCTCCTCACATGCTCAATGCTGGAATGCTGGTGATTTTCAAAGTATGGATGTGTTGTGCTGGAAAAAAAAATCGTATACCAGCTGGCAACACTGAAGAATTAAGTTTGGGGTTGGTATTTCCCAAACAGATTCTGTTTTGCTGTTTATTTTACCTCTGCCCTTAAATAAGTACCTCTAATATAAAAAAAGAAATGGAGCAGTGTCCTCAAAGCAATAGTTTAGGTTAGTCTGTTTCTTGACTCACTTGGAGCAAGTATTTGGAAGAAAGAGATATCATACACTGTCAATTACTAAGGAGAAAGAATAGAAGGATCTTAAGAGAAGGATGCAAGGTTAATTTGTATTTTGCATTAAACAACAGTATGGAAAACTATGGGTACTACTAATTCCTTTCTGTAACATGGATACCATTGTTTTTGAATAAGGAGGATGAAAAACTTAAAAACTCTTCTGAGTGGTGTAAATCTGTAAAGTTTCATAAAGAAATTACTGATGGCATGATTTTATATTGGAAGTAGGTATCCAAGTATTTGAGTGATGCAAATAAACTGGTGAGACAGCCTGCATGTGAGGCTTTAGTTGCAGAGCAGAGCTTGCAAGGCATTTCTAAAGTTCACATCTTGTGTTTATAACTTATGCAAAAATTCATGCTAAAATCAAATATACACTTGATTATACTGGGACACCTGTAAATACCAATTCCCACCAGAAACTCCTCTTTCTCTCTGTTCAGAAAAATGGAAATTATACATTTGAGAACTACAGAAGAAGTCACTTGGCATGGTAAAATTATACATTTATTGTGTTTCTCTAAGTAGGGAGAAGCTGAACACATAACAATGCAGAAAATATTCCCGAGAGAAATCTTAACATCTCCTTTTGCATAAAATAAAGAATTTTAATAATTTTATTTGCTTTAAATCAATGCATCAGTGCCCATGAATTCATTCATATCT
Organism: Chloebia gouldiae; assembly: GCA_003676055.1. NCBI lineage: Eukaryota > Metazoa > Chordata > Aves > Passeriformes > Passeridae > Chloebia > Chloebia gouldiae. The sequence continues at coordinate 280,722 of QUSF01000011.1, read as the reverse complement.
TGCCCTTGCCTTCTGAACTACTCAGGAAGAAATTTTTGTCTATAATTCCACACCAATGCAGCACTATTGCCTTTATTTGAATTTTGTATGGAAACAGCTTCTTATAGTGCTTTCCTACTCTTCATTCAAGACAACAGGTATTGAAATCAAGAAAAATAACAGTGGCTGACACTTTTAATTTAGCAAACAAGTAATTTTTAAAACGAAAAGTTAGCTTCCCATGCTTGAGCTCTATCACTGTTTCAACCATAGTCCACTTGAGTGTATAAAGCTACAGAAATCAGAGTAATTTCATACTCGTGTGCATGGACTTATTCATGCACTTAAGCAGGGTTGAAACATCCTTAAAATATGTTTTTCCAGAGTTGAATATAAGTATCATAAACTCCTCTTTCTCATTGATATTTCTATTTTTTAAAATGGTAATAAATTCATTACTAACTATCTGGGAACTTAAACAAAACTTCAGGTTTTGTTCAAGCAAAGGCAGTCACACCATGGTTCCTTATCATGATGATTTTAGTAGACTTACATCAAAGCAAGGAGATATCAGAATTTGGATGTTCATATCTGAAGGTATATCTGATGAGCAACTGATGCTTCAGATGCTTTCAAAAGTCTTCATGAAATTGGAAAAATACTTCCAGCCATCTTGTATGCAGGCAAAAGAGAAGCATTTACATGGATTTGGTGATATGCCACATTAAGTAGTGAACAATGCTCTTCTCCAACTTTCAGAAACCAGGGATGCTTCATATTTTACACATAAATAACATGGTGCAAGTGTATATTTCTGGTTTTGAAGGATATATTTTCTGTTCAATGTCTGTCACATTTTATACAGTGCTAAATCTTTAAACATTTGGTGTTTCCTACTGTTCACTGTATGTTGGAGTCCAGGACATCCCTCTGGCTGCCCTGGCTCTCTTGAGACCCTGGCAGGGGGCTCAGAGACCATGGCATGAAGTCAAAAACAGCTGCGACTTCGATTTTAGCCTGTGGAAAATGTTGCCAACTCTGTATGAGGAATTACAAGCCACAAGGGTTTGAGTAGTGTGGTAGATGAGGTAACACAGGGTGGAAAAGTAGAATTTTGGGGTTTTTAGAATGTTGTTCATGGGGTCAAGATGGACGAATTTGGGCATGTCCTAGCCTTCTTCTCCTTCCTCCATGTCTTAGTGTGATGTTGACACTTTTCTATTGGTTTAAGGTAGAGACACGCTGTTTAACGTAGATGATGGGTATTGGCACAATATTGTAAACAGATTATACGTAACTTTTGATATAAAATGTAAACACTGCCTGAGGTGGCAAGCAGACTGCCATGGCCTCCTTGCTAGCCAGAGCTCAACAGGTCAGACAAAGAATGTTACAGATAAGGAAGAATAAACAACCTTGAGAAGTTGATCCTATGCATTCAGACTCCTTCTTTGGCTGCTCAGGCTAGGAAATAAGGGCTTTTACAATCTTGGGGTCATCCCAGCACTGCAGACCCTGAGAACTGTATAGTATGATAGTATAAAACGCATCCTGGGTATGACAAACTTTCATCAGGAATTATGTGTGGATTCCAGCATTAATTAAACCAGCTATATGTAAAGAGCCTTTATTTTATAACTTTGTTCATAGACAGTAAGTTTATTACATCTATTTCTATTTTTATGTATCTTCTAAATAAAATTGCAGTTATTTCAAGGTAAAATGTGGAACAGATGTATATTAGTTTCATTAAGAACTCCACTCTCCACCTTATCACAGAAATTCTCCAAACCCCAAGTTACTGTTACAGGTACTATTCCTATTTTCTACATCTGCAAAGACCTAACTAAATAATCTGGACAAAACACATCAGGAAGATAATGAATAAGAAGATAGCTTCAGCAAATAAAATGTCCAAAGACAAAAATAATCCTAATAAACAGATGTGAGCTTCTGTTAGAATGTCAGATTCTGGCAAAGTATGTTGTGGAATTTTATTGGAAAATTTCAAGAAACAAAAGTAATTATGCTTCCCTCTCATGATGTGATGCAAAGTGTTAAGGAAAAATATACTTGTTGGAGTCTTATAAAGACAGGTATAGTTATGTTAAAAAAAAATAGTGCTTATTACAGACAAGTGGAATAATTTAGTAAACTGGTTTGTTGTTCTTATGTGGTGGAGGTATTTCTCTCTTTGTTGGTTGGATTTTTAGTTTTCCCTGGTCCCAGATATCTTTGTTCTATTTGTATAGTGGTGGCTGAGGTTATTGTATCAGGTTTCTACTCATTGTAAGTAGGAGCTGATCTGGAACTGAAAGCATGCTCACTGATTGATTGCCTGTCTGCAGGCAGTGGACAGAATCTGTGTTTCTTTTCAAGTTCAGAAAGATTCAAAAAACAAATATAGAAGGTCTAATTTTTCCAATTAACACTGAAAAAGAAGAGTCCACTTCTACTGAATTAATTAAAATACTGTAATGATGCAGTTTTAAATTAGGTAACTAGTAGTTAATGTCAGATTATGATCTTGGTTTTATTTGTGCAAATTGGAAAGTGTTTCATTTATATCAAGAGAGTTGCTTCATTCAGAGGTGATCTCATTAGCAGAACCAAAGGAACTAAAGACAAAATAAATACATCATTGTAAGGTACAATTTAAAGTGTATCTTTTATTCTAAATACTATATTCCAGATGAGAATAACTGAAAAATATATTTGTTTTGTGTTTCTTCTTATTACTTCAGTTGTGTCATGTATTGCACTAACTAGCAATTTTGTACATACCATGTACCTAATTCTAATCTCACAGATACCTAAAATGGAAGTGCAAAGTCAGGCTCTGGATATGTGGAGTTTGGCATATCCAAAACAAAGATTATTTTTAAAAAATAGAAGACTATAAAAAATGCCAGCCTAAGATCTAGTCTTAATTTAACCTTAACAATGCTATATAATAAAAATTAATCTCAATAAAAATTAATAAAAATTGAGATTAACTGCTCTTTGTTTTTATTAAATATATTGAGCTTAATTCAACCAGAAGACATGCAACTACATATCTCTTCAGTGGGAAATTAATTCAGTGCATGACAGCAATTCATATAATTTGATGAAATAGATATAGGAAAAAACAGGTATGAGAAAAAGGCTGCAGCATGATCTGTATTCAGAGATCTGCACAATGACTGATGGTGCTTGAGAACAAAATATTTACTCAGTTTCAGATCTGACTTAGTTTTTAAGTTGGGATCAACTACTTGAAATAATTCCCCTTTCACACATTTCACTTATGTAAAGTTTTACACTTAAAATAATATAAAATAAAAATTATCCCCCCCAATGATACAACTTAACCTAAGAATATATTATATTCAAGAATATAATCTAACAGATATATTTAGTGAAAATACAAGCCTTGATGGAACAACTAATAGGCCAGATTTAATGCCAGACCAGTGATTTCTGTATTTGAGCCAAAATTCTCTGAAGTGTTTTGAAGCCTTTAACTTAACACTACTGAGCAAGGTCAGTCAGATTTCTTTTCTACTAAAAAGAAAATGGTAAAAAGGCCTGAAACATTAAAATAATGGCTTGATCCTTCTCTGTATGAGGCCAGCCTTGAATGTATAGAATTCATTCTGATATTGAATTGAACCAGTTCTGAACAACTAAAGAAATTTGTGATTTATGTTGATATGGAAAAAAAAAACCCCTCTTTTGTGCATCTTAAGAAGTTTTCCTGTTTGTGGATAGTAAGGCTCTAAAGAAGGTGAAGTCTGCTTTTACATGCAAGTGCCAGTTCCTGTAGAAGCCAAGTCAGCTGCAGAGATCGATACAGGTGTAAAACTGCTGATTCTTAACAGTGGGATGGATGTATTAGTGGCAAGATAATCCAAGGATTACACAGACCTAGCAATTGAAAGTAATCCTCAAGTAAGGATATGGTTAGAAGTGTGTCATCTTCAAGAGTAGGTTTTTTACCTCTTGGCACAAAAGGTGGAGGAAAGCAACATTATTTGAGCAACATTCTATCCTATAGAGAATTTTGCCTTTTAAAAATAATTTAAAAACACTATGAAATGTGTTCTTCCATCAAATACTGACATATGGTAGTGCTTAAATGCCCCTGGCATTAGGCACAGTGCTGTGCTCAGCATTTTACAAGCACAGAGTCAAGGATGAGGCCTCTGACTCAAAGCACAGACTTCGTGAGTACAGCATGGGACAGCAACTCCACAGAGATGGAGCCAAAGAAATATAGGAAATCAAGAAGACCTACTGGCATCTTTCTGCACTGGCAGGTCCAGCTCCTAAACAGTGTATTCCTGACGGCATTGAGGGGACTGGGGAGATTTGGAGAATGTTTTGCAAATGACTGGGGCACACTGGAAAGCCCAAGGGAGCACAGAGATGCTTCCTTTAAAAACTAAGAAGTGACTAATGAAAACTGGCACCAGCAGCTATTCAGGGAAATATCTGCGTCTCAATGCAAAGATGAGAGCTAAGATAACAATAGGGCTTTAAAGGACCTTGAGGATGAAGGAATAGCTCAGGTTCATTATAAGAAGGAAGGGGCAGTCAGGGCAGAGCTGAAAGAGCAGAAGTGAAGGGAAAGTTACAGCAACCTTCCAAGTGACCTAAGGAATAAAATGTGTCCAAGTTGCTTGAGAAGATTAAGTCACATTTTAAAAGTCTTTCCCTCCCACCCTCATCTCCTTTTGGCCAGTTTTACTCCTGACCAATCAATAATGCTGAAGGAGGTGACACAGAAATGAATTAAGCCTGAAGATTTATTCATCTCCTCCCTTGCAAGGTGCTCAGGACTTGGCATAACATCCCCTTTTCAGCTTCTCAAAGAAGGGAAATCCTACCAATATCCATAAACCTTTTTCTCTGGAAACCTCCTTGTGCTATTACTGCAAGGCATGCTTTTGTTCTAGCTGTTTGTACACTTTTAAGACAGGAAGAGATCTTCTGGATGGTGTCAGCTCAAAGCAAATATGCAATGATATTTCAGAAAAGGACAAGGAAGCCTAGTGTGCATCTGTATACAAATGGAGACTACACAATCTGGGCGTACACAGGTGACAGACAATAGTGGCTGGACTTGTGTGACCACAGATTTATTCTCACAATACCAGATCTACCATTATATGGGCAGCCCAAATGTGCAACAACAGGGAGGGAAAATGGACTCTCCTCTTAATCAACATTTCCACTGCTGTAATAATGTCAGAGGACCTCTTGTATCTTGTTTCTATTTCTGGAGTTGTTTTATAGGAGGAAGAGACACATGTGTTCACATAAAACCAATGTGGTAATGCTGATGAAGGGTACCTAACCAACCATTTGACCTGTTAGCACAAATTTGCAGACAAAAAGTACCATGAAGACTGCAAGGCCTACTTTAGCCTTGTATTTACTTACGATGCCCTCACTTGCTAGCTGTTAGATACTTGTTTGGAAACTCTTCTCAGCTTTTCCTAGTCTGTCATGACCTATAAAGGCACCAGACTTATATACTCCCCATTCAAGTTTCCAACTGCCTTTTATTCCTACAGTGAAGGAAAAAGGACACAGCACATAAGAACATACCATCAAGTTGGAGAAATGAAAGATTGACATCACCCAAATAACCCATGGAGAGCCCCAGGTCCAGGCCTGGTCCATTCATTTAGCCATAAATCTGTATGTTTTCTTCTCAAAGCCTCTTCTACTACTAGCACCCTGGAGTCTTGTGCAACCTTCAGTCGTCAGGACAGTCATCATATGAGCCTTGTACCTTGTACATATT
>QUSF01000011.1:257449-269949 GCA_003676055.1 Chloebia gouldiae | reverse complement strand
GGGCTCCCGGGACGGGCTTTCCTCCGCGCGGTAACGGGAGCGGAGCCGGGAACTCGGCAGTGATGCTGGACCAGGTGTGGGCGGGAGGCTCGGGCGGGGGCAGCTGTTCCTCCAGCAAACCCCTGCCCGGCTCTTCCACCCGTGGCAGGGGAAGGTCACTCGCAGCCCGCCCTGAAGCTGGCAACCACCAAGAAATGAGGGCTCAGGTGGGGTTCCTGTCCTCGCCTCACCCCGCGGTAGCGTGGAGTGGCCTGGCCGGGGGGAGATGGGAGCCCTTGCTCCCGGTGAGCTCCCTCCGCCCCAGCCACCGACCCTCGGCTCAGCCGGGCAGCAGCACCCCGGGCCCGCGTTCCCCGGCGGCACGGCCAGGCGCTGGGTCAGGGCCTCGGGCGCTGCCCGCAGCCTCTCTCCAGCGGCTGCGTGGGGCTGTGGTAATGCGCAAAACCGCTCTTTGTAATCTCCTTTTCAACAGTGAGGAGTACATATAGGTAATTTTAATGAAGAGGTTCCTGTACCACATTATTAGCAATAAATCTACACCATTCTTTGTTGGTTAAAATCATTATCATCATCATCGGTATCATTACTGAACTCATTATTCTTGTGTTACTATCAGAGTAGATTTATGATAACATCCACCATCACGCCTGAGTTAAAGAAGGTGTAAAGGTTTGATTAATAGCTGCTTTCACGTTTTAATACTCGACATTTTCTCGCTTTTTTTTTTTTTTTTTTTTTTAATAAGGGGCATGATAATTACCGGAAGTAATTACTGGTTTTGTTATAAAGTGTCTGATTAGGCGCTTAGGCGCTCTTCCTCAAGTAAAATATAAATAAATAACTTGATGGACATAATAAGTTCTTGTAATGACGCAGTAAGGCAGTCTTTGAGAACAATTAAGATTTTCTTCAATCACACTGACATTTCAGATTAATAAGTGTTAACAGAAAGAAATACAGCCCCCTCAAAAAACCAACCAAACAAACAAACGAAAAAAAAAAAAAAAAAGCTGGTCCTCACAGGTTTGCAGGGAATAAAATGACAGTGGGAGCTGGAGCAAAGGACACGAAGAGGATATCAGCTTTCCATCCTCACTCAGCGTAAAATTTTTAAAAAGCCCAACAAACCAACCAAAAAAACCAACCCCCCAAAAATCCCCCAAATAACCAAAATGAAATTAATAAACCTGAACGACAACCGCTCGACGCCCTGGGCTTGGCGTGTGATTTTGCACGCGTGAATATGCTGGACGCTTGCATTCTATAAGGGTATTACTGCACTGCCTCCCGAGCGCCGGTTCAGCATCCCAGGGGCGGGCGGCGGCGGCGAGGCAGGACCGGCCCCGGCCCCGGCCCCGGCCCCGGCGGGCGGGAGCACCGCGCTCGTTCTCCCTGAAAGGTTACACGGCGCTCTGCCTCGCTTTGTCTTCCCCGTGCCCTTTCCTGGCAAAAATGGAGACATCACATCCTTGCCCAGCCCCGGCTCAGTATTTATGAAGGTTTTCTGACAAATAGGCAGGCTGGCCACGCATGGGTGACTGCCTTCATTCCGCACTTGGCTTGTTTACATAGGACCAGCACCATTTCCACGGATTAAACAAATCACAGCGAGAAGGAGACATTTATAATCCGCCAACGAGGCCACAGGCAGTTAAAAAATGTGTGCTTGTGTGTGTATGCTGTGAGAAAGAAAAATAAATGTTCATGTCCAGGGAACTGACCTTCTTCTTGGAGGGTAACTCAAGGGGTATAGATATAAATATAGGCTGTATATAACGTCTTACGTGCAAACCCGAAGTATGTATTTAATAATTATCTGTTATGCCCCGTTATTGCATACGAATGTGTAGCATTAGTTTGCATTTTACGCGGTCCTTTCACCCGGAGCCCCCCTCCCCGAGCTGCCAGAAGCGGCTACAGGGCCTCCGGCTGCACACAAAGCGACATGCCCACACCGCCACGCACGGGCACTGCGCTTTGGGGCTGTCTCGGACGGCAGAGCGGGCAGCCCTGCACCCACGCGTGCTCCTGTACACACACGTGGGAAGGAAGCAGGGGGCCAGGCCTCCCCGAAAGGCACATCCCGCTCGCCACGCTGGATGCGGGTGGGGGCACAGCCTGGTGCCCGGGGACCGCAGCCTTGCGGGGAGGGCCCCGAGGTTGCCCTGGCGAGTGGCTCCCGTTGGCACAGCCGCGACATGCTCACCCTTCTGCTCCTCTGTCACCCGGAAGCATTATCAAAAAGGGAAAAAAAAAAAAAAAAGGGAAAAATGAAATTATGTAGGATCCAAAGATATTTTTCAAAGTAAGAGCGTGCATTTTACGATCCCTCTCCCTCCATCTGCAGGAAGAGTGATGGTGCGGGGGAAGAAGCTATAACTGGAAATGTTGCCCTTTATCTTCTGTCAGCTCTCAGGACACTTGGCTGCTGCTGCTTCTCCGGCTGCTGCTGGGGTTTTTATGACACATGTCACCCACTCGGGCAGCCAGAGCAGAAGGAAATTCCCTACAAAATAGCAATGGTTTCGAAAAAAAGGATCGCAACAAAATATTGAATAAATTTCCTTTTAATTTATTTGATCATTCCACATTACGGGGCTATGAATTGCTCAAATTTGATAACAAGTACTCAATTCAACTCATTATGTAAGTTAAATTAGACTTCGATAAAATTTCAGTGGCGCGCAGTGGTTCCTAGAATGAAATGTAATTTGCGCAAGAATTTGTTGTATCTGTCACAAATATTTCCAATTAGCGACCGTAATTATTTGATAGTTTCTGCAATTATGGCTTAAACGGGTGAATTTGGGACTGTGGAGGACCCTAATTGGCCTAAATTTGATATTTTGCATATTTGCATAATGAGGAAATTGGTAGAAAATTGTGTTCATTCATTTGTGAAAAATCCTATGAATTTTATGAATTTGAAAGCTCTGTTTGTGCAGACTGTGACTTTGCTTGCTGATCCCTGAGGAGCTGACGCTGAATGCCTGAATGGGCAGCGCGCCAACTTCTCCACCCGGAGGAGAGGCGGGGGAGGGAAGGGAAGGAAAGGGAAAGGGGAGGGAGGATGGAGGGGAGGGAGAGATGCCGGCCGGTCAGCCGGCAGAAGCCGGGAGCCGCGGTCGCCACGAGCCCCCGGGGCCGTGCTGTCACCCCCTCCCGGTCCCCGCTCACCCGGGGAAGGCGTAATCGCGTGAGGAAGAGGCGGGGGGCACGGCGGACGGGACGGAACGGACACGGGACTGGGATACTGATAAGTGTGCAGTTGGTTAAATTAAATTGCCAAAGCTTCTCCTTTCAGTAAAAGTGTTTGATCTATTGTGCTGTCATTTTAAAGTGTTTAAGGAGAAGCAAAAGCATAGATTTTAAGATGCTGGCCCAGCACCCATTCATCATGCATCAGGGACTTTAAGCCTCCCGTTTTGCTGTAGTTAACATCTCAACTCCCTGACACGGGAATCGAGGCAGGGGAGCGGCTGCGCAGCCGGAGCTGGGGCTGGGTCCGGCCAGGGCGACGGGACCCCGGGCACTGCTCTCTCCTGGCGGTGCCGGCCAGGGCAGCGTCCCGAAGGAGGAATTAGTGATTGAAGGGAGGAGAGAAACGGCCCTGCTAGAAGGTGGGGGTGTCGGTGAGGCATCCTCATTTTATTGGCTTCCTGGACGACCGCCGGGGAGAGGCCCTACACGGGGGGTTAAAGTTCTGATATGGTCTTTTCACTACCCTTTTTCCCCCCTTTCCTTCTGGCCAGCTTTAAGAAGGTCCAGAAGGTCACCCGATGGATGGCTTTCCTCCCTCTCCCTGGTTAGGGATCTCCTTTACCTCTAGTTTCCAGACCCTGGGCTTCACAGGCTGAGACAAGATACACAGGCTGATCTGGGGATGTAATATATTCCCCTGAAGAGTTTTACACACTCCAGCTCTTGACTGTAACTTCGGTTGGTTAGCACTCTTCCCATCAACATGGACCTGTATAATGTGAAGATGTAACTGGCTCTAAATGCTTAAGTGCTTTGTTTCACAGCACGTTTTTCAGTAAAGGTCAAAATAAATTCATCTCCCTTCAATGCAGCATTTGTGTTTGGATTCCAGAGCCATTAGCACAGGGCTTGGAGTGGAACTGCTATCAAATAATAAAATACCCCTGTGGGTGAGCATGGGAACTAGTTTCCCACACTCTGTTCTTTGATGGGCTGAGGACAATGCCATGCACATCATATGTCTCTATTTGGTATCTGTGTGATGTCACTCTTTGGTCAAAGCACTGAACTCTTCCATGCCTCCACATCACTGGTGTTGCAGGATGTGGGGGGTAACAGTCCTGACTTGGAATGAACAGGGAATTTAATGATCATGGAGTGGTCATTAAAGGAGGCTAGAGGGCCGAAGTTCTGCATTTGAATGCTTTCTAAGGGATAGATTCACCCCATTAAACACCTGTTGGAAGTCACCTGTCCTGTGGAGACAGGCTGTGCTGGGCCAACCTATCCTCTGCTGAAAATATTTCAGAATCCCAAGCCATATTAATGTAGAGTTTAACTTGTTTTGCCTGCCTCCAGATTTCATTGTAGCTTTCATCCTCTCCTGCTTCTTTTCACTTCCTAGTCCTTCCACTCCCTTCCCCATCACCATTCCATGTTTTATATTTCTCCATATATGTCCCTTTTCCTGTAAAAAAATCATGTACATACTCTGGTTGGACCTTTGTTTCTGGAAGACTAAGTAACAAGTCCATCTAATTCCCAGAGGAAAGAACAGACCCCAGAGATCTCCATGTAATCAGGAAACAAGACAGATTACTAATTTTACCAAAAGGCAAATTGGTGAACACTGAAATGGTAAGCCTATGCTGGGCTTGGGCCCAACACCCAGTCATCTCTGGATAAATGAAGAAAAAAGATGAGATCTCAATAATGATGTTCATTGCTGTATGTATTAAGGACACCTAACCTTTAAGCAAGTTTCTTGTACTTATTGTGAGCTTGGATATTATTTCCTTTGAAATGGTATTTGGAAGAATGTCATGATACATAATTGCAATCAACTCTCCAAGAAATGCATTTCTTAAACTCTTAGGTATCACAAATGCCTTCGGGGTGAGCCTTGAGACAGTGCTGCACAGGTGACTCTGTATGTTAAAGACTAATTTGGGTCTTCTCATCTTCTGCCTCAATAGAACTCTTCTAGCAGCTGAAGTTTCTGAGTTTAGCATATTGAAATGCTTGCAATGGCTACTAAAGTCTGTCCTTTCACATCACATGGCCAGGTATGTCGATGCCCAATGTGCAGGACCCCAACTTTCAGAAAGCTGCTTCTTGAACATAGAAAAGAAGCAAGTGTATGTAAAAAGAAACTAAAAAAGCACGCTATTTCAGTTACAGCTGGGGAAGAGAATCTAAAATCAGTAAAAGGTGCTTCTTCTTCCATGACATTTTTATTTCTAAGCTTTTAAATATCATCATGTACTTGCCATATCAGTTGTTATGTAACCTCAGTTCTAGAGAACTGTTTAACAAGTAAGTACACACAAATTATCAAACAAGTAAAGCTCATAGGAGTGATATAGAAGTTGAGGAGGAAGTCTTATACTGCTGAAATTCTCCATCTAAAGGTACAGTCTTCTTTCTCCCAAACAATATGAGAAGACAAAGTTTGTATATATGTACGCAGCCATTTGTCCCTCAAACCTGGGAGCTGTTGCCAGATTTGTATTTGCTCTGATACAATCCTGCAGGGCTAACCTGGGCTCACAGGGGTGTTGGGCATGGAAGCAGGGACAGGATGCAATGGGGTGTAATGCAGACATGCTGGTGTAGCGGAGTTTCCCCTGAAGGCATATGTAGATCTGTTAAAACTAATAAAAATGAATACTAATGCTGAATTGATTTTTGCCTTTTTTCCTTTTAATATATTTTCTATATTCTTTACACATACATTTGTAGCTCTGTAACCTATCATAATATTTGCAGCTGGCATTTTGCCTACGCTATTAAACAGAAAGACAAAACAAATTCCCCAGCGGCTCCAAGCTCGAGGTCCAAGGTTAGATTCTTGGGGAAGCCAAGGCTGAAACCAGCTCTCTGAGACACATTTTCATAAACAAAGTTTAGTTCCTATCTAAATGGGGAGAATTAAAAGAGGGTTGAACTAGTGGGGGAATTAAATAAGGTTGAACTGGGGAGGAATTATCTCACCACTTATGTCTCTAACTGGACTTTTGTCAGATATGCTAATTTGCTCGACATAAAAAAAATGTATGCATTATGTTAGGTGTGTATTTTCAGTGTTTTCCACCTGGCAAATTGTGCACCTACGGATCCTTATAAATGTAATCCCCTTTTATCCTTATAAAGGTAACCCCTTTTTAACTGTCTGGCTCATGACCTTAGGACCAGCAAAAAGATAACAGTACAATAAGAAAATGAGCACTCACACTATGTCTCCTTTAATCAGAAAGCTACAAAGACGCTTTCTGTGTCCTTCTGGTTAAAACTCTCTGAAATTGTGTATGATGCTCAAAATTGAAGATTTAGATATTAATGACCACATCCCCAGCTTTTCTCTCTGAACTCTTTCAAAATATTTACAAAGTCCTATTGTTACCAGTGAACTTGAGGTTGCCTCCAGCAATGTGATTGTTTTGACCTGCTCAAGTCATAGTGTGACTGACAAAAGACAGCACCGTTCAACATCCTGGCTTCTCAAAGCAGTTCTCTCCACCACTGCAGAAAACAAGCTGTATCAAACAATTTCCATTGTGAATGGTGGAAGAATTGATCTCAAGAACAAGTCTTCCTGGGCATCTCTCTGAAAAAGCTACTGTGCAGCAGTACCTGCAGAAGAATAAGCTTTCTTTGAAACAAAATGTTTTAGAACAGTCATTGCCACATACAAATCTTTGTTTTCAGCAAGCATATGTGGCATGTGATTAAATCAGCAAAAGGGGTAGAATGCTGCATCTGAATAAATCAACAAATTGGGTAGAAAATATAGTGGGATAGTAAAGGTTTTGTTGACCAGGATGCGGCTGGAGGTTGAATAACAAGGACAGCAATCTAAAAAAAGCCAGACAAACTGATGGAGTGAGGGATGAAGCAAACTAGTAGAGATAGCAGCTATTTTGCATCATCCTGCAAAATTAACCCAAATTCCATTTGATGGACCAGTATGTTGTAGTACTTTTTTTCTGCTAGAAGTGGCTCAATGCAGCCACACAAAGGGGTGAATTGCACTATAATACATGACATAAAATATTTAGGTTGGACATGCCATATCTTCAAATCAGAAAAAATACACAGCAATGTTTTCTCTTGAATTTTCTCCTTAGTGTCCATGTAGCACATTTGTAATAATTTCCTCCACCACACACAGAGGCATACTTCATACCAACTGTGAAAAATTGTGTTAAACTTGAGCTATAGACAAGATTATCTATTTGTAGGGAATGTGACTGATGCTTTAACTGTCAAAAAAACATGTTTTTGAAAATGTTGGTAATTCAGAATCTGCTTGAAATTGAGACAAAAATAAAAGGTGGAATATATTTATATACATTTTTAATTTAAAAAATACTTTTACAATATTCACTTATTCACCTTTCCCTTTCCTGAGCTGGAAGAAAAAAAGAAAAATATTCAGTATGCCTTCAACAAACCCATTTGACATCAGAGTGTCTTTATGCAGGCTTACAGTAGGGTAAAATATAGTTGCAATTGACAATTTCTTGTCTGGTGAGGCATTTCCTTCTCAAGTTTTGCCAAATAATAATTGTATTTACAACCTGATGACTATATTATTTTTGATATTTAGTATTACTGAACAGTTCTACTTCTTACCAATAATCCTAAAAACAAACATCTCTCATATAAATTGAATAGATTCTGTAATGGAAATGAATTTCAATAAGAATATCTTGCAAATACATGGTAGCCTTGGGTTTTTAGAATTTCTGGGGCCTCTTGTGACCTGTCTGCAGCTTGTTTGAAACAGTGTTGCTTATGCTTGTCAAATGACATATATGTGTAAGGCTTGGGCCCCCATGAGGTGTTGCCTCGTTCTTTTGAGAGTTTTAAAGTTCTTCTAAAAGTTTCTTACACTTTCTGGTATTTACATATTTTTACTGAATTTTCTCACGCTGTTCATATAAACAATGATTATTTTGCATTCTTCTTTGTGGGTGGAGAGACTGTTGGTTTGATCGGTGTGGTTGGAGAGGTGGTAATTTCACCCTCCAATCCACCGTCACTTTTGCTATAGTATATGTAATCGAGTCAGAAGAAAAGGTGGCTTTTTTGGGTTCTTTTTATTTTCTTTTACATGTAGTCTGCTTCTGTGAGTTGTTTTGTGTCATAGTGTGACACATGAGGTGTTGCCTGGGACACTTTCACTGGATGAACGCTTAAAGAGGGTGACCTGGAGGGCTCCACAACCCAGACTGACTTAGGAGCACCGAGTGCCTGCAGAAGTGGTGAAGGAGGGGATGGGCCTTCACCAAGTTGCAGAAGAGCAGCTGTAGGCTTGTAGCAGGGATCTGTGTCTGTAGAAATCTCCTGAAGTAGATGGCAGGAACAATTTCAGGAAGATGTGAGACCTTCTAAGATCATTTGGGACTGGTCACGGAAGGAAGAATTTTCATCTTAAAATCACAAGTGCTCTCTGAATTCATCCATCCAGGACCAGTGTTTGCCAGTATCTTGCTTGTCCCAAAGAAATTCATACTATTGACCATACCCTAGGAGTAAGTACCATGCACACGGGTCTCCCTTAGCTTTGGTCTGTAACTTTTCTCCAGACTACCATGGGTAGCAGTGTATGGGAAACAGTTATAGTTCCAGAGATTTCCCACCTTACTCTTCTTAACTTCAGAAAAGAGCTCTTGTGGATGCAAGAAAATGTAAGAGGTGACTATTCAGCCTTTTATTTTAGGGGAAAAGGGAATAAGGTCACCTGGCTATATCTTCCACTCATCTTCCCCATATTTTTTCCTTGGCTGAAGAGGTGGAGTCTCAACATTCCAGTGGTGTTGGAGAGCACATCTCTCCATGTCCTGGTGGGGCAGGCTGCTTCCAAAGGATGGTTGGGCATGGCAAGCAATACCTGGGCTGTCTGTTCAGAGTCAGGGGGATTACCGGGGCTTAGAGTGCACCTCTCTTCATTTCTGCTGACGTGTCTGAGCAGTAAATTGTGCATTTAATATAGAAAATAAAAGGTATTGCAGAAACAAATAATTGTTTTAATCACTGAAGTTTTTAACTGGAAATATTTGTATATATGATCAGCTGGCCTAAATGAACTCTCTCGCTTGCCTTCTTCTCCAGATGCCTAAGTGGTGGCAGCTCCACCCACCATTTGCACTCTGCATGGCTCTTTCCCTGAAAGGAAATTAATGGAAAGTGCTTGAGGCTCAGCATTTCTGAAAAATCAGGCTCAACTGTGGATGCTGCAGCCAAACTTTATTGGACTATTATTTTACTATTACTATTTGCTAAATATATTAGGGCTGAATTTTAGTCAGGTTTATTAATATGATGACAAAAATATCTGTGTTACAGAAAAAAAAAAAGAAATAAGGGAAAAAGCCCCACAATTCAATTGGCTTGATCATTTTCCTATAGTATCTCTTGCAGTCCATCTGCTGACAGGTGAAGCCAAAATGTTTTAGAATTATGTTTTCATGGGGAATTCTCTGTTAATTAGTTATCTCTCTCTGCCATGTGTAGCAATGGATGAAATCAGCTACTGTAATTTCATAAAAGGCAATGTTGGACTGTTTGTATCAACATAAACACTTTCTTACACACAGCACTCTAGTGGAACAGGAGTGGTCCAAATAACATTTTATTTCAATATAATGAGGACACACAGCTACTGCAGCATTGCAATTTCTTATTTCCTTGTATCTAAAATTGTGGTCTTAGACTAAATATAGCAGAAAAAAATCTTATGGACTCAGATTAATTTTTGCATACTTTTTTTAGTGCATTTTTGCAAAGTAGAGATTACTTACTAAAGTTACTGTAGGATCTTTTTAGTTTTCTAGAATAAAATAATCTTCTCAGCAGCTGTATTTAACAGGCCAAAGTTTCACATCTTCTAGTGTCATGAACTGCTGCCTGCAGCTCTTTTAATGAGGACACAGCACTACCATACTATGGAAAAGTTTGTTTTGTAATTGCAAATGAAGTATTTCAACCTTTTTATCTTATAATACCACAGAATACCCTGGGTAGCTAAAGACTGGCTTGTTTCCAAGGAGTTTTATTACAGAAGAAAAACACGGAATACCATTTTATACACTTTTCATGTGTGTAATTATTTTGGTGAAAATAATACCCTGGCCTTTGGTAGCAGGGCTTTCCAGCCACAGAGCCCAGTGTAAGTCCTTAAGTGGATGCTTAATTGGCTTCCTCTTTTACCATGGAGAACATCCAAAAGGAAAGCAGGGGCAAGCTGTGGGTCAGGGGTCCATCTTTGCTGATGGCCAGTGATCTGCACTAACCACAGGGCGAATATCCACTGCTCTGTCCTCAAGTAAGATCTTCTCCTCCCATGCTTTGCTGCCATCATGGGAGTGAGGAAAATGCACCACAGCTTGAGATGAGGCTGTTGCTGAAACTCTTATGCTCGGTGTAGGAGAATCAAGAGGATGAATCAAAAGACTTAACAAGTTAAAGAGATTTGCAAAAGTTACATTCTTGTATCTGTATTCAGCTTCTCTCTTCAGGAAAGGGGGAAATTAAGGCTTCATCAAACAACATGTTTGTAAAAACTATAAATAATGAGGATGTGAGAAATTCTTATTTCTGGTACTCCATTCTGCGGAAATAAATGGTCCTACATCTAAGACTCGTAACTTGGCCAACATACACTCCTAGGTCTACAGGTCAATACATATGATGAGATATTCATTATATCAGAACAGTAATCAACAGTGATAAACAGGAATCAACAGTATTATACTGGAAACAAGGGCTAACAGTGCACAGCATGATTTGGACCACTAGTGAGTACCTGCTTTGAAAACAAAATGTATTAGACCTTCATGATGAAAGGGATCAAAATATACTACTTTCATTGCTTTCCAGCTGCTTTTTGTACATTTTTTTTACATATGGACTTTAGATCCATATGATTTTAGATCAATAAAAAAATCAGTTAAAACCATGTGGATAACTTTTCAATTAGTGTTTAAAGTTGTTAGGAAATATGTGGAGAAAACAAAAATAAAATTAAGAGTAGTATATCTTCCCAGGTAGATAGAGAAAATACTGACCTTGGCACCTAACTATGGTGGCATTTGCAATTTTTATTTAACATGTCCAAAGCCAGAAGCAAGGCCTACATGATGAAGAAAGTTCCTCAGTGTTTCTCAGAAGATAATGATAAAACTCAGTGGGACAAAACATCCTGATTCAGCAATGGAGAAATCAGGAACATAAAGAAACACTGGACAGCAGCACAGGAGCTCTTAAAACAGGTGTTTTTAATATTTTAGGAACATTCTCCTTTCTGTATTTTTCTATAAGATACCTAATGTCATGGTCTGGTATAAGTAATTTTTACAAACCCAAACTCACTGTGCCTGTAGCTGTAAATTACAGAATTTAAAAATATTAGCATCAATGTATGTGAATTAAAAATCTAATTAGCTGATAATGTATGTGTGCAGAATCAGTGAGGCAGACTTCACACAAAAGTCATGTTAATTATGGACTTCTGTGACTCTCTAGGTGTCAAAAAGTATTGAAGATACAGGAGATGTACAATGGAAAATATAGTAATTGTATGGTGTTTGTCCTCTCACAGTTGTCATTTTTCCTCTCTGTTCCTCCATTTCTGCCTGATTTCACCTTAGAATTACCAGAAGACTCACAGGTGTTTTTTTTCTGTTGTTGCTGGAGTTGTGGGCTTTTTTTTGAGTCTGTATAGCAAGATATAATATTGTGAGTCCCTGGATGTTAACCAGATGTGTAGCATTAAATAATCATCTCCTTGTTGCGATACGTAAATGCAGTAAAATATGAGCATGTGCAAAAAATAAGTGGTTAAAAAAAAAAGAAAATAAGTACAACCCATGGTGTTCTAAAATGGCTAGATTTTAATCCTTTCCTTTTTTTTTCTTTGACTTGTTTTACTGTATTTTGTATAAGGCTTGTATATAGAACTGGAGCTCTAAAGCAATAAAAAGAAAATGTGTTCCAAGACTTCTTTAAATGTCAAGAAGAAACAAACTAAGGGCATAAAGCAGATGTCTCACCCATTGGCAATGTCCCCCATGCATTGTCACTCTACAGTGACAGGGCTATGCTGTGCTTTTGGGGACTGACATAGTGCTCCTGAAAAGCAAAGCTATGTGAACCAGCTGAATTTGTGTTCTTGTACCAGTCACAGACTGTTCAGAGTTTTCTTTGGATTTTTCACTAAATAGTTATCTGAGATCATATTGGTAAACTTTTCAAAGAGCTATCTGGCTGTATGTCAGTAGTCTCTAAATATTCAC
>QUSF01000011.1:234949-252449 GCA_003676055.1 Chloebia gouldiae | reverse complement strand
ATAGTACAGTGACTTCATCCTTAAAAATGCTACTCACCCATATCAGGGCATCAGCAGATTGTTTCAAGCCTAAACCCAGAAAAGGTAAACCATGTGTCTAACTTTAAATGTGAGAATAATACATTAAAATGTGATGGAAATATCACATCAGAAGAGTCAGGGTTAAATTTTTGTGAGTGAGAATCCTAAAGGTATGTCACTCCAGCCTGCAGGTTTCTATACATCTACTGACCAGATTAATTAGTTTTTTGGTACTCCTTCTGGCATACCTGATTTTGGATATGGGGTACATCTTGGAGACATCTTACCACACACATCATTTCACCCTAAATAGTGGAAAAATTTTCAAATGCTGATATTTTGCACCTTATTTTGTATTTATTTAAAATACAACAGACTCAAGAATGGTTGGAATTCTGCTTAAATTCTGTGTTTTCACTGTGGTTCCTGGTTTTAATATTCACAAGATGATTTTGCCTCTCCAGTTTTCAAGTAGTTTTAGATGATAATATTATTCAATATGTTTTTTTTTGTGCATGCTGTGGTGTTTATGTTATTTGGATTAAAATTATTTTAACTCTGCATACAGACACAGTACTTCTAGACACAGAGGTGGATACTGGTAGCAGGCCTATGAATCCTCAGCTGGAAGGCTACAACTTACTCTATGCAGCTTAGCCATCCCCCAATGTAAGTGAACTACTGGCACTGAAAGACTTTTCAGCTGGAAGCTGCCCATCTCTATCACTGATGTGGGCTCCAGCACAAACCCAAAATTTCAGAGGGAGGCAGAAAATGCAAGAATTGAAAGACCCAGTAGAAAATGAGAAAGCCTAATAATAACAGAAAGGAAACCATGAAATTATTTTCATCATTTTTATAATAAAATATAAACAAGCATATTGATTTAAAAACCTTAACATTCCTGTCTTTTTAAAATTGAGACAATTGCACTCTTTTGCATTAAAAGATGTTATCCGTCCAAAAGAGCAAGCATGGTCTTATGCAACTAATATCTGCTAAAAACGTACCTGACTGCATTGGAAATGTTGCAGTAGATTGGTATAGCAGAGAATAATGAACCGCTGCACCCCATTGAAATGTAATTACACAGCACTCTTGTTCTTAAACCTATAAGGTGAAAGAAAGATGAATAGTGAAAGTAAAAATCGCTGACCCTTCAAAGTTTAATTTACGTTATGCATTCCCTCGCCCTTCTGATAGGTTTTAGAAAGGTCATAATTTAGGGTATTTTGCAGTTGATAAATGATCTGTATGTTTGTGTTCACACGCACCGATTGATTTGTTATAGCCAAAATATTGTTTCTATAACAACCTGCAGGTCCTTAGCTAGGCAAACAGCAGATGAACAGGAATCCAAGTGGGAGGTGAAGCGAAATCTGATCCTCCTCAGAGGATGGGGAGCAGGAGGAGGAGAAGCAGGAAGATAGGGAGGAAGAAACAGAAGGGGAAGAAGTGATTTTTATGGGCACAGTGGAAGGTGTGGAAGTGGAGGGGGTGGCAGCAAGTTGCTTGGCTCTGTCCTTGCCCTTCTGCGCTCCTACTGATTTTCCTCCCCTGAGGCTCCTCTGCTCTCCAGGACCTTGTGTCAGCAGACAACAAAGTCTTTGCAACTCAGATTGCTCCAGCCGTGCAAAGGGCTGCTGGGGCAATTTTCCCGCCTTTCCAGCCTTGGATGAGGCTCCTGTTTCCGGGCCCAGTTGATGCATTATGCATCAGGGCTGCCGGCAGCTGACAGCCCCTCAGCCAGCGTCTACTTGAAAAGCAATGGTGCTAATCAAAGTCGACACATTTGAATGTCCAGACACACACACAGAGAAATTTACTAATCAAAAAGTGTATTTCCTAGGGCTGTCTCCAGAGAAATCCGCAGGAAGAAATTGGAATAATTTATTAGCTTACAAGTTTTCGTTGACAGTTAGCCCAAGGCTATTTATCTCTGTAATAGAGAACGTCTCCAATGTGGCAAAATTGACCAAATCAAACAGCTTTGATCAGAAAATGAATCTGGCAAGGCTGTCTGTCTGTAGGTCCCAGGGGAAAGGTGGGAAACAAACAAAAAGATTTAACAAGTGGTCAATAGGAGAAAGAGAGAGAGAGAATTTGCAGCCTGGAAAGTCTGAAGCCTGCAAAAATCATCACACACAAACACTGAAATGAATTATGGGAGAAATAAATAATGTCTCACATCCTAACATTTAACATTGTACTTTCGCATAATTGCAGCTATGCAGGCAATGTGATTCTCGCATTAAGGTGATGAAAAATAACTGCAGGAAGGAGAAAATGTTTCAACTTCTACTTAAAAGAAAACAAAATACAGAGAATTCCACATCTTCACAAGAACACTGGTACCTTCACTAAAGTTTGCACTTACTGCCCATTAGTTATTACCTGCTTTGCCACAAAGATGCAGTCCCACAGACTCAGTATGTTGAAAGTCATCACAAAACCAACACCAAGTTCTGTTTCAATGAATTAGAATGTGTTTCAGCTGTTTCACTGCAGAATTCAGCCATTGATTTAACCATCTTCTTGTTGAGGACTAAGACTTTTAAAATGAAAAATAATAAAATGTAAGAACTATTAGATGAAATTAAAACAAGTATAGAACTTTGATTTATGTAATAAACTAGACATACCTTCTCTTGTAATGAAAATTTTTACCTGTCAAAGATTATCCCATAGCAGAGGATGCAGAGGAAAAGGTTCAGGATAGCAATCAGTAGCTTTTACATTGCCGGAGTTCTATTTTTATATTACCCAGTGCTCTCGGTTTCTAGTAATCCATGAGAAATATCAGATAATAATATCTATGAGTGAAAAACTTCATTATATTTTGGAATTAAAGTGCTTAGTGATAATTAGATATAGATGCCTTAGATGGCCATTTCATTATTATATTATATTCGCAATGCCTCACAGAGAACAGACCAAAGGACTGTATGCTGTATTTCCCTTTTTGTAGAAATTGCATTTCTTCCCTAGTAGGAAATGGATTTATTTATTCATATTCTTGTGCTACTGGCTCTAAGCAGGAAAAGGCAGAAGTAATGTCTCTCTCTCCTAATAACTGTTTCAGATTATGTGAAAGAAAAAAAAGTACAAGCCATCTTAACTTAATAACAAAGGATCAGCAATTTTATTTTGCTTATATTGGTGAATTGAATAAGCAACCTGCAAAGAGAAGCACTCAAACAAGTTGAGATTGAAAGCACTCCAGAAAGCAACCAGGCAGCCTAGTCAGATACCCAGCAGGAAACTGAAGGCGACAGGTTACCTTCTCACATATTTTCAGGCCATTTTATGGGTCCGTAAGTCCTCACACCTGATCTATATTATATATACACTTTGAGAGATCAGTAGGGAATAGTCTAGGAATTTATTTATTTATCACTATTTGAGGTGATAAATTTATCAATTTGAGGAGAAGAGAAAAGCTAGCCTTTTGGATGTTGTTAATCAAATTCAGTTTTGAATGGTTTTGTATTTTTACATGAAATCTTTAATACAAGCTGGTTTTGTACTTGGAAATATTGATAGTCTGAAGATGATTGGCACTGTATAAGGTATATTTTGGTATCCCTGGGCTGGACCATGAACCCCTCCATTATTTCTCAGATGCTTGTGAGGCAAGGACGAGTTTTGCTTTATTAAGAAATTGGAAGTATTTTATATTTGCATTGTAGCATGTTTCTATAACAGATGAAAACACTATAAAAATATATTAATTATAGTTTCTACGTAATAGATAAAAGTTCAGCATTTTCATGGCCTGGAAATCTAGGAGGCATAATGGTCTGAGTAATGAAGCAAAAAAACCCCCATGTTTCCAATCCATCCTCTTCCACTGGTTTACTGTTTTGCAGTTTACTGTTTTGTAGGACCCAAGAAACATTAATATCTCAGCTGCTGAATTTTCATCATTATGTTTGCAGTCAATATGCTCTTTAAACTCTTAGCTTCTTCTGTGAGATTTAGTGGTCTATCTCAAAATGTGGTCCCTGAATTTGCAAATATTTTAAAAAGTTTTCACTTTGAAAGTCTTCATATGAATTTTCCATTTTGTAAAACAGAGCCATATACTTTACTTTTTCTTTAAAAGGCTATGCGTGATATACATAAGACATATAACATGGGCCTTCACTCAGAGAACAAGAACTTCACCTAGAGAGCAAGAGCTTTTCCACTGGGTTTTTTTTTTGGGGTTTTTTTTTGTTTGTTTGTTTTTTTTTTTAGAGTTTAAATCAAGACCTGTAAGTACTAAGCTTTATTTTAGAAGCTGAATTCAAGATAGTGGAGGTATTCTCCATTCTCCATATATACCTGACAGGATGGATTCTGATAAAAGACAGGGATGAGGCTTATTTGATGAACAGCAGATAGATATCTGCCTCTGCTCTGGAGAATCAGGCATGTTTTAGGTCTGAGTCATTGTAAAGCAACAGTTTAAAAGAAGTTGGATGAATTGTAAAACAACCTGTGTTAACCAGCAGAGGTATGGATAATCAAGGAGTAGAACTAGAAAGTTAAACAAGTCCAACTGAGTGGAAATCACTTATAGGATTAAGACAGTCTGCTGATGACAACTGTATTTGCTTCCATATTTACAGTGAGTAGTTAATTTTAGACTGGTTAGAATGGGATCACACCTTTAATGGTCCAGTAGCCAGGAAAGAAGACAGAAAGGTCTTGTCTACAAACAATGTCTATAAAAGTCTTTGAGGCAGCCCAGAAAGTCACCCTGGAGACAATCTTGGGCTTATCTGATGGACAAAACTGAAGGCTGAAGGGTTATTGCTCTCCAGAGCTTCCTGATCTGTGGAAGCAGGAAGGTACACATCTCCTCTGCCTGGGATTCAGTGATAGGATGCATGCAAATGTTCAAAACTGCATGAGGAGACATTCAGACTGGACATTAGGAAGTATTTCTTTACCAATAGATTGTCAAACACTGGAATGGGGTTCTTAGGGAGGTGATGATATCCCAAACCTGTTGCTGTTCAAGAGACATTTAGACAATGCCATTAGTAAAACGATTTAGCTTTCTCTCAGCCCTGAAGTGGCTAGGCAACTAGACTAGATGATTGATGCAGGTCCCTTCAACTTGAAAAACTCCTATTCTATTCTATTCTATTCTATTCTATTCTATTCTATTCTATTCTATTCTAATACTTAAAACCATAAAGCAGCAAGACTCTTGAAGGACTTTCAGTTTAATTTCTGAGTGCAATTCAAGATGCTAAAGATAACCTTTGGAACCCTGGATGATATGATGGTCTACTTGAGGAATGATGTGATCTTCAAACCTTCAGATAACAAGTCTTCACTTTTTTGCTCCTCCTTCTCTTTTTCTGGATAAATATCATAACTGACCTCCCACAAATTCCTTTAAATGAAATTGATGAAATGCATTGCACTGAGGAAGAGAGAAACGGATTGGAAAAAATATGCAAAATGAAAACCCAAACCAATCAACCAAAACAAACAAACAAGAATTTCTCTCTAGAAACAGTTAAGTAAATTTAAAATGGGGGATGTAAATTGTCAGCTTTCTCTTTTTCTTCCTTTTACACCAATTTTTTTTTCTTAAAACAGCCTATTTTATATAGTCATGTTTACTATGATACTAATAATTGGCACAGTACAACAGTCTGCAAGAAGTAGAATATTTGTTCTCTGCCACCCCTGGCAGCTCTCTCCAACCCAAAGCTTACCCAACACTTTCATCTGTGCTTCTCTGATGTAATTTACGTGGCCAGGACAGGACAGTACTGTATGTAAATATTTTTAACCTGCAGATAGCCATTGACTATGTTTTCTTTCTTGTTAGAACAGAAATGCACATTGTCAGATGTTGCCCCTTTGCCTCCTATGTATGTTGACATGAACAGTACTACTGCTTTTTCTATTCTCACCTGGACTGAAAGGATGGGAAAATTGTCTATGAATGGAAGTATCTTCTTCCTCTGCATAAAAAGTAGATTTTTCTTTTCCACCTGCCTGTTTAGAGCTTGGTGTTCCTGGTTTTTTTGTTTTGTTTTTTTTTGGTTTTTTTGCAAATTAATGGGTTTTTTTGGCAATGTAGTATTTAGATTTCTTTTATTAATATTATGCTTCCCACTCCCTACCCCAAAGCCAGCGGTGAGGTACACAAGTCTTCAATAAGATGTCCTTAGTAGTGCTGTGTCTTAGGTTATAGTGCACACCAGAAAGTGACTATGAAAACATGAGCTGGGCAAGGCTGGATGGTATTGGAAAGGCTGGATGTTCTGGAATTAGTAGAGCCATACATGGCTGTAATCTTATTTTTGTTTTAATTTAGTTTGCTTTATTATGTTATTTTATTGAAGCTGTTTCTTGAGAGGACTTAATTTTTACTGGTTTGCACAACTCTCAGTTTCTCCCATTGTGATTTTACAAATCAATACTATCAATACTATTTACAAAGCAATACTATCAAGATAAATTTGTAAGTTATGGCAAATGTCTTAATTTATGTTTTGATCTGAATCACCTAGTATTGAAAGACTTTTAATATAACATGGTCCCATATTGTTCTGAAACCATATTGTTCTGAAACATTAACACAGTTCTGAAGAAAAGCAACCTTAAAAATCTAACTCATAGCAATTTTGTGATTTCTAACAAGGGACATTCAAACAGACTTCAGTCAAGTATGCTGTGATCAAATAATCTATCTCTCCCAAGTTATGAGGTTAGGGGTGTTCCATACATCTAAATTAAATCACCAGTGACCTCAAAGAAACAGATTATTCTAGGACTGGGTCACCAACCAGATCCTGGTAGAGCAGAGAATGTAATAGTCTTTCTCAGATGACTCATATTGGCAGATGTCTGTTCTGCAACCTCTCACATGCCACACACCCTTTGCCTTTATCAGCCAATGTCCTCTATCAGGTCATGCAGTAAGGCCATATTGTCTTTGTGTGTTCAGCATATTCACAGACAAAACATGCCTGCAACAGGTTTTCATGTGTTTTTTCATGTAAGTCATCCTGTGATACTGTGGTGGCCTAGGGATTTTGGAGAGGTAAGTCTTAATGTGGCTTGTAACTCATGACAGACTTATGGCAGACTTTATGGACCTGTAGGACTCTGGAAATGTCCTCCTTCTTGCCGAGGTCTGAGTTTCTTTCCCCATGGAATATCTCTTTCAGACTTTTTAACTTTTCATAGTGTCCAGATCACCCTGACATGATGTAAACAGAGATTCCATATAGTTTTGGTAATGTCAAGCTGTAGTGTATGAATTCTTGTGTGTGTATAGGATCTCCTAGCTGAGATCAAATTTCCTTCCCTTCAGCAAGCATTGGTCTAATTGGCTTTTGAGTGTGATACAAAACACAGATTCTCTACAGGCTCTTATTCTTCACAGAAGGGCACTGTAGAGAACAAATTAGGGCAAACCCATTTTCAAAGGAGTGGCAGAGCCAATCCCAAGTAGACTCATCACAGGGATGCAGGGCAGTGAGGCAGCCACATGCATGCAGTGCTGGGCAGACTATGAACACACATAGATCTAAATGCACAGACTTCCAGGGAGGGGTTTCTACTCACTGGTCTTGTAGGAAGGCCATGCAAACACAGCAGAATTCACTGCCTACTCCTCCAGTGGCATTTTACACGAAGACAAAGACAGTTGCCTCTGTCATCTTTGACCCACCATGGATTGCCATTACCTCTGAGACATGGAGTGCAGAGAGGTTTTGTAGGAATACAAACATGTATGACAGAGATGTAAGACCAGATGCTTTCTGAGTGGGTTCCTCTCTCTACATGTTTCCTTCCATGGCATGCATTTCAGTAGAAGAAAAATGGATTTATTTGGCTCAACTTTTGCATTTTGTGTGTTTGTTTATTTGATTACATTTGTTTCCATCTTTCATGCTACTAATGTATTTCTACTTCATTAGCAAATGCTCAGCCCTTCATAGGTACTAATATTATGTGAATTTTTTTCTTGGTAGTTTTAGACAGCTTCCTAAGCCACTGTTCCAGGAGACATGCCAGGTTTACAGACATGGTTTATATTGGTATTTTCTACATATAGACCAAGTCAGAAATGTTTGTGAGAAAGCCTTCTTTATAATAAGGAAAGAGGGATTCTGCCTCATCCTATTTTAAAATGAACTTTAATATGTATTATTTTTATATGAACAATATTTCTTCTCTGAGGTTTTTCATGTACTTCTGGCAGCAGATACTTTCCTGGCAGCTTCTTTCTCAGTCCTTTGGTCATTATCCTCCAATGTCACCCAGCTAACTATCACCACAGGCAGGAAATCGCTCATGAATCATGACTTCTGTGCATCTCTAGGACCTCAGATCTCCTCTGACCTTAAACACTCTCTTCAATGCCATTAAATAAATTAAATGTTTAAATTACCTATATTAGCTTTAATTGTATAATTATAGAGTCAACGAGAAATAAATCTGTAAAGGGGAAAGTCTAATCTAACAAAAGACTTGCCCTCACTTTGAAGTGGATGAACATGTCAGTGAAAATGATAGAGATCTCTGTAGGAAATCAGCTTATGTCAAGGTTTCATCTACTATAATCATATTATATAAACAATACCAGATTTTTTGGTTGAGGGCAAATATCGTCGTGTTATTTCAATGTTTTATCAATTTATCATTTATCATTATGTCATATCCAGGAGAAAACAGCAGCTTTTATACTCTGGGATGAGGATGTAGTGAAAGCCTTCCTCTGAGACACACACAGATTCCAGGCAGAGGTCAGGGGACAAGAACAACAAATAAAAATTCTAGTACTAGTAAAAATATCTTAAAATAGATCTGAATTGCTTCAACATGAAGAGTGGAATTAGCAGTTTATTTGAATGTAATTAAATTTAAGTAAGTTTCATGAACTTAGTTTTTTTATGAACTTAATTATTTTGCAATGTTGATAGCAGTCTCCCATATCTCCATTTACCTGTAAACTGTCCCTGTGAATAAAGGTGTTGGGAAGATGAGTATCCAGACACATATTGCCTAGGTATTAAGTTATAGGAGATTCAATGTGGGTTCAAGACTAGACCTTATTATTTCACTTTGTGTAGGGCTCTAGGTGCAGGCACATCCCAGAGAGTGATGGGGAAATTGTGCATCAGCAAAGGGAACTTGCAAGAGATACAGGAGCTCAGTCCTTTGCCTTTTTAATTTCTCTTCTGCAGTTCAAGACCACCTTGCAGGATAGATAGAAACTCTTGAAGCTCTAGTCAGGCTGCAGAGCAGAGGACCAAGTGGATGAGTTGTAAGAGTTGGCAGCAATACCTCTGTATTTTCCAAGTAGTATTTGTCTTCAGTTTTCTTGTATTACACTGGGGACTGACTGCAGCTGGCCTCCATGTCTGAGTGGTTAATAAAGTTGATTTACACTGTTTATTTCTGTCAGGAGTCCATCAAGCATACTTTATTTTGCCTCTGGTAAGTCCCCAATTTGTTACTCTATAGTCTGCTTCCCCAGACACATCGATTCCATAAAAAGAAAAACATCATTACAACATATTCCCAAACTAGTCATTCACAAAGGAAAGAAGTGCATTTATTCTTAGCACCTACTAACAGTTAACTCTGTTTATGCTGGCATTACCTTTTCATTGGTAAAATATATGTGAAAAAAGTGTGTAAAGTGCAACTCATGCTGATTACAGTGATTTTTCACTTAAAAGTTGGGGTGTGGGATGCTGTAGCTTGGTTTGACAGTTGTTTTAAATAAAAATTATGTTAGGGAGGTAAAAAGACTTCCTTCTCTTCCCTATGAAGTCTTTTCACCTTTACGTAAAATTTCTCATGGAAAGGTTTTATTTCTCTCTTAGCTCTGCCCCAGATTTTTGCTGGTGGTTCATCCTACTGCTGTGCTCCCATCCTCCAGCTAGAGTGGGACGAACACCTCCCACAGAGAAAGAGGGGAGAAGAGTTACCTCTGGCACCTGCAAAACTGGGAATTACAGTAGCCAAGACATCCTGTGGCAACAGGGGAGAAGAAACAGTCATCTCCCTACACTCAGAAGTTCCTGGGAATGGGGATCAGAGTTTTATAAAGACAAACTGTCATTGCATCGCACATACTGAAAAACAAATTGCAGGGAAGCTGGGCTATGAATTGATTCTCATTGATTAAATTCTCATCTCAGTATGCTGGAATAGTTTGAAGATCCAAAGGATCCTGTTGCATGACAGGTCTACATAAATCCAAGGATTTCTGTCAGCGCTTTATGGAGCACCTTGGGAGCATCCAGTATTTGTCTCTCTTTGAATATAAAACTGTGGTTGATTTTCAAAGAAAATATTAGTTAAAACCTCATTTAAGACTCAGGATCAGTAGGGTATGTCATTTATCTCACAAAGTCTTCCCAATGTCCAGAGCCATGTTTTTGGCAAATAAGATTATAAATGGCATAAGGAGATATTAAAAAAGAAACTTACATCCACTTACATTCCACTGCCATGTCCAGGCATGGCCAGACAAGCAAAACAAAACATACGCATGTCTGAAGCCTGCAGTAAAGAATGCCTAAGCGACCTCCAAGTGAGCTCTGATGTAAACCAGTTGCCCACAAAACCTCAAAGCTCTACTGCTACAGACCCACGGGAAATACAGCCTTCGGGAGACAGAGCAAAGCTGTGCCTTCATGCAACATTTCACGTTGAGCATGGCATTAATCCTCATGAAGTCCCTTGGCTCAAACACAGCAAGGCCAAGGTGAAAATATAAACTGTATTTGTTCACACCAAAGTTGTATTTGTTGCAACATTTTCTGAGGGCAGCTTGCTACCATCTGTGGGAGCTGGAATATACTGATAGGTATCAATCCAGCAGGATTTTGTCAGAGCTCAAGCTGTGGTTTCCCCTGTTCACATGATGATGGATACTCTTCATCCATCCTCATATCCCACTGTGCAATTCTCCTGTACCAACAAATAAGCTTGACAATGTTGAAAATGTTGATCAGTCCCACCATACTGATCAACATTGTAACTCTGTTTTGTTGTCCATGGTAGAATTAATTTATTATCATGTTTCCCAAAGACTCTATGCTTCTGCTTTTGTACAAGCTTCTTGCACAATGGAGTCCTGGGCTGGTTTTTTTTTTTTTATTTCAGGTGCTATGTTATTACAAGAAGTGCAGATGCTCAATTATTACAAAGAATGGATAGTAAGAACGATGGATAGATTCAAATGAAAAATACCTGAAAGCAAAATGAAAACTGTATTCCAAAAAGCTGAAGGTGCAGATGCTAACATGGTGGGATTGACTAAATGTAACCAATAGGGGATGATTAGATTATATTTTTAGCAAGGCACATTTGCCATGAATGTTTTGAGGAGTTTACTACCTTTGTGGGAGATAGAAAATAACGATATATATCAATACTAGCAAGACTTTATGAAAACTAAGTCTTACTTTATTTTTCAAGGGAAAATGCTTATTTCACTGTAATTTTGAAAAACACAGAATGCTTGAACAATTAAGGTTCTAAAAAGACACAAGATAAAGACATCTATATCTCATAGATTCAAAGGTTCTGGAATTTATCTAGCTTCTCAAAAAAAATGGCAGTCCCAAATGAACTATGGGTACTTGCTTATCTTAAAAATGTAGACTTGGATAAGTTACAACAGCATTTTGTCTAAAACAATTAGCTAAGTACCAGTTACTGACAGTCAGAAAATCCATGGATATTTTTTGTTTATTTATGTGTCTGGTGGTGGTGAAACAATTAGTGACGGCAAAAACATTACTTGTTACATTAATTTTGTTCTGGTTTTGTGTGACAAAGAGCATCCTTTATTGTGTATTGTGTTTTTGTGTTTTGAGCTGTGTTGCAAGTAGAACGTTTACCAGTCTTGGAAGGGTCAGTTAAGTGTGAAGTCAAAGTCACTTAGAACACCTCTAACTTGCATGATTGCTGACTTAACTGATCACCAAAGGACTTCTTGGTGCTGGAAGCTTCACAGAAGGTAGATTCTCCATCTCAAATTGGCTTTTCCTGAATTAGTTGAGCAATGAATTAGACTCAAATAAGAGGACCTTTGTTGCATTGTGAAGAGAGGTTGTGTGAACAGGAAAAGGATGGATAAAAGGAATGTCTATAAACAAGCAATAGATGATCACTTAAGGCAACAAAGCTGAAGGGCAGAATATGTATGAATGACTGCCCGTGTGAGAAGTCTATGAACGAAAGATGAAGATAGGGGGAGAATGAGATGGTCTTTTGAGGAGAGTAAACCAAATTTACGATGTGCACATATCTAAACTTCACTAGGAAAACCACCTTGATTTCCCCATTTTTCTAAACTGGTTAACATTGTATATTGTTATCAGTCTAGACTTTTGGACATAAAGTCAGACACACAAATCTGTGTGGAAACCATCACCACTGATCAATGGGAAACAAATTCTCTATGGTTAGTTTATCTCTTATTTGTACCTTCTGCAGTAATATCCGACTGACACATGAAAATATATAATTTTTAAACATGGGCAAGTGAGAGTAACAGTCAGCCTGTGTCTAGCAAACATTAGTCAGTAATGACCACTGGTCAAAGTTTTGCAGGCCTCATTGCAGTTTTTTGCAAAACTTCTTTCGTCTTTTTGCAGAAAGGCAAGATCTGTGTTGCACTGCTAGTCCTTCAGTTCAAAGCACAAGCAGCGTAAGACCCAGATGGACTAAACCAGAAAGAAGGGACATGAAAGAAGGGACATTTGTGAAATTCACTTATCTTACTTACTCAATACACTTTGTTTTGCAGCAATAACTTGTATGCCCTTGCTAGGGGATACGTACAGCTGAATGAGTAGAGGGTTTTGTATGCATACAACTTGTCTGTTTTATTCACTTATTACCTTTCTTCCTCTTGTTTTTCTTTCAAAATTGTTTCATTTCTGCTTTTACAGGAAAGATGACAATAAATCTATGTGATTCACAGATTGAAAGTAGGAATTAAAGACAACACTATGATTTTCATTGTACAGATTTTTCTGTGTACTCTCTGAGAAATATTTTAATTTAGAATAGACTTTGAAGAGCAACAGTGAGAAGCGAAGTGTCCTTAACTTAGGAGAGGTTTTATTTTAAAAAATAAGGAGGAAATATAAAATCAAAGAAAAATATGAAGCATAAAATCAAGTTGAAGAAGACATGTTGAAATAAGAAGTTGCCAGTAGCTGAAACAATAATGTCTAGATTTGGTAACTATTGAGATATAGCACTGTTTGTGCTATAGAGCCAGAAAACAATCTACCTGATTCCTCCTGAAGCTAATATCTAAATATTTAGGAAGATGTATCAAGGTTCTGTGAAAATATAGTATATAATATAATAAGATAATGGAATGGATTTGGGTGGTTTTGGCAAAAACATTGTTCATTAATGTTATTGATGTTCACTGGAAGACATCTGATGTGAGGTTCATAATTGAAATGTTACAAACAGTTCAGCATATGGATCCTTCACATTCACTTAATTGCCAGTTTAGTAATAATTTTATGTAATGAGGAATTATTAATAATACGTGAAATACTAAATTGACGTAATCACCAAAAAAGTAATATGACATCCACTGCACAAAGGATGTTATAATTCCAGGTGTATTTTTTGTATTTTAAACAAGTAATATAACTGGTCGAATTCATCTTTCAAAACTATTGACTCTATAAAGTAGTACTAATTTTTTTTATAATTGTCTTTAAAGGTAAGGCTATTAATCAGATATTCTTTTTTTCCCTCATCCTTAATATTCCTTATTAACATCCAGTTATGACAAAAAAAAAGACAAATGATCATTATCAAACTGCCTTACAGTTTTGTGGTGCAAGTCCTGCTGTGAAATAAATCTCTGTATGCTGAGTCTTGATTACGTAGGCAGATACCAACACCCTGTTCAGACGGGTAAGAAAAGGGGACCAAATTTGTCTCTTTCCCAGTTGCAGTTTAATCATTGTGGAAGACTCTGATAGTGGGACAAGAGATCTTTTATCTCCAGCACACCAATAAAAATCTTCCCTAAGTTTGCAATTACTGAAAGTCAATAGCCTATTGGTATGAGAAATGTACTCTTTGAGGACAAATGTCCACAACACAGTTATCACCTCTATTGCCACACAGAACAGATTGAGCAGGCACGGAGAATGTCAGGCACCTCCCCAGGTAATCCTCGTCACGGCAGGATCGGCGCAGGCTGATGTGGGGACCAGTGAAGTGTGCAAGGCCGCTCATTCTCTGGGAGCCCTGTCTAGTCTATGACTTCATTTTCCTGAGTCATTATTCTGACACATCTCATGGGCAACATCTTCAGTGAGAGAAAAGAGCCAATATGAGTTTTACTTAAACTGGTATAAATCAAGAGAAACCCTACTGAAGCCAATGACTTTCTACGGAAAATCATAAAAGCAAGAGGTAAACTGAAACTACTAATGAACAACAAAATAGAAAGCAAAGTCTTCAATTTCAGTTTGCTTCACTTCAGTTTTAAGTGGGAGAAAAGGAATTGAAGTTCTCAGGTTCACCTGATCTGGGACTGGGAATTGTGAGACATAAACTTTGATGTATAAAATTCATTGTGTGCACTTGTCCAACTAAAAAAATTAGTAAACCAGAATTACTGCATGTGCCTTTGGCCCTTCTGCTCCTTTTTCATAAAGCTTGTATCAGTGATGAACTCTGGTTTAAACTGAAAGGATGAAGATCTGTATACTTACTGGAAGAAGGCATTTTACACATCATTTAAAGAAACTAGATGACAAACATGAAAATGTAAATTAAAGGTCAATTTTATTTCAATATTAAGTGGAAATTGCTTTCAAAAGTTA
The DNA here is from genome assembly GCA_003676055.1 of Chloebia gouldiae. Lineage (NCBI taxonomy): Eukaryota > Metazoa > Chordata > Aves > Passeriformes > Passeridae > Chloebia > Chloebia gouldiae. Next base: position 237,579 of record QUSF01000011.1, on the reverse strand, counting down.
AGAAGCTTTGGATAAAGGAGATCTCACTAAGGAATGCTCCATTCCAGATTTTACTCAGGCCTATAAGTGATTCTTCACAGGGCAACAGTTGTATGCAGAAGGATTCAGGACTGGAGTTTATTCATTATTTCATGCTTCCTTGAACAATTATTAAATAAAATCTTACAATAATATATGAGTTTCAGTAATTCCAATGCCTTGTAAAATACTGAATTATGGGATCTGAGCAGTTCCTTTCTGATTTTCTCCTTCAAAGAATCTACATAGAAATAGTGTAAACTATATTCAACAGCAAATACAACTCAGCCCTTAGAGAGAGCGTGCATATATGTTTCATAAGGGAGATCAAATGAATTATTTGTACATCCCTCTATAACAAAGCAAGGAATTTTTCAGGCTATGTAAGAAGTCTGTGCCCTTTGGGTGATATAATTTCAATGCTGGTACATATGCTATGATTTGATGAATTGCAATAATTACTATGTGCATTGTACTCTTCCCTTCTTGTTTTCACATTTGCAGATTTTTCTCTGTGAGGCTTACTAATGGTTTGTGTTTTAACCAATTTAATACCTCTTCTCTTACAGCATTTAGAAGCATTTGTTTATATAAAGAAATTGCTGTTGAACAGGCAAAAAGGATCTATTTTAATATTTTAAAAATCAGTAAAATAGTATTGCAGAAAAACAAAATATTACATATTATAAGAAATGATGCAGCAGAGTATCTTATTTCATATAAAATGTATTAAGCAATGGCAATCATTTTAGGCAAATGTTTATTTTTTATTTGATCGCTAAGCAAGAGAGAGTTTAATTCATCTTCATTTTTGCATTTTTAAGCCTACATAATTTAGTTCACACTCTAGAATGAAGCTGAATGTTAATAATTTTCCTTTGTGCATTGTGAAAGTAGAAGACAAAATGTTTCTCTTTTTTGTTTATTTGTTTGTTTTTGTTTTTCTTCTGCTTCTGCCTTTGAGTATAGTAAAGCAGGTATGTTATGATGTCCAAGGAGATATTTTGTCATCTACAACAAAAGTAGCAGTAGGAGATGGTGATAATATTCCTCTTCCTCTCTTGAAAGAAGAGAAGAAGACTCAGAAAGGGAGTGAAAGTGTAAAAGGAAGCAGTCAAATTGGAAACAGGGAATTTGGAAAACTCTTTTTCAGACGTGGTTTGATTCATGGTAGACCAGAATTACAATTAATATTACTTATTTTGTGGCACTCTTTTCCTCTCTAAATTCTCCGTCCTTAGCTGTAAGATTTGTATTCTAATTGAAATCAGAGGAGGATACTCTTGCTTATATTAAATAGTCTCTTGAACTCTTAGGAGTGGCACTGAAATAAAACACCAACCCATACCAATTTATGAAACCACAATCCAGCAAATTTCCTACTGTCTTTTTTAATCTTAAATACAATTCTATAGAATATAGTAAATAGAGCGCATAAGGTAAAAAATAGGTGCATTGAGAAACATAGTTAAATGCTGTACATTTCACCCAGATCATCAAGAAAAAAAATTCTAAGATGACACAAGTAGGAGAGTAGGCACAATATTCTAAAAGTGTAACCCATAATAAGTATATTACGATATATATACAGTAGCAAGAATTAGTGATCCAATCCTCAGGTTACCAAGCAATCTCAAATATTGCTTAAATTCATGGGAACCCTTGGTGCTCGAACATCTATGAAGCATGCCCTAGACAACAAGCTAAGAATTTAATCTCATAAGAAACCAAAAACAATGGATATTGGCCTTACAGCAATGACAATATCACTGTGAGGTTTTTTACATTAGAGCTGGTGAACATTTGCTGAAAATTATCTGCAGATACTACATTTATTTCTCTTTGTAAGCTGTCTGCAAAGAGATAGTAACATTATAAAATTCTCAGCAGTACTTCTTATTCAAAATTAGTCACACACTTCTCCAGTGAATTTTCTCTTCAAAATCTGCTTTTGGTGAATATTTGAGCTAGCATTCACTTTTGCATGAGTTATTCATACTAATAAAGCTTGAGCACTCAAGTGTTCCTGGAAAGCAAACGTGAAAGCTTTGCAAACATGGTCTAATTGAAATCCACTTTCCACTTTGAGCAAATATTCGCAGAACATTTTTCCTACTATTTACTCTGCTTTAGTTGACATTATGGGCTAAAATCTCACTGATGTGCACTAAAGAAACACGTCAGAGCAGAACCCGCTTCAATAATGCAGGTGCAATATTCCTGGAAGAGGTAGATCTCTTGAACAGGCATAGCATGATTTAACCTGCTCTGTACACTCATTTCATTCAGCGGACAGCCTTAAAGGACACTGTTCAACAGCTAAGTGAACTCTGTTGTTTCAACAACACATCAAAATATAAGAACACATTGTACCTCTTTCTAAGCTCCCCTTCAGTATTAATCAATAAAGTTATTCATCTAGCTTCTTTAATAATTACCAGTGACCAACTTATTGCTGGTGTTAAGCTTCTTCAGAACACATATTTGTTGTTGACATGAGAGGACATAATACAAGGAGTGACCAGTGGTGTAACTTGTTTTACATGATAGATAGGTAAATAGATAGATGGATGGATGGATGGATGGATGGATGGATGGATGGATGGATGGAT
>QUSF01000011.1:202511-234939 GCA_003676055.1 Chloebia gouldiae | reverse complement strand
GATGGATGGATGGATGGATGGATGGATGGATGGATGGATGGATGGATGGATGGATGGATGGATGGATGGAGGAAGATATTCTCTCTGAAACATCTTGATTTATGGAAATATCCAAAAATCTTCAGTCCAATCCATCCAACCTTTCTGTACAGACAGGTTTCAGTGCATTAGGAACCTCATCCTTTCTAGGAACATGATGAGGTCTGTAGAGAAACAGGAGCCTCTGAAGGGTCATTCTGATCTTGGCTGATCACAACTACTTTCTGGATATGCCCCTATTTCCCCATCAAGCAAAAGGAGACCATAGAGAAACATAATGCCCAATGGATGTGCCTCAGAAGAGTGTTGGTGCGGGGGAGAAAAATTCAGATCCTATTGTTTTCAGTGTCAGTATGTAAGAATGTCCACAGTCCTGCCATCAAACTCCCTGCAAAATCTTCTTTGTATACTCCTTGAGATGTACTAGTCTAGTGAGAATCACTCATTCATGCTAGCAATTCCCTGCTACTTTGATTGCCTTTTAAGCTAATCTCCTTTTATTTACTCATTCATTACAGACTGTTAAGTGAAGCACTGAAAGGGATAGGAGATATCACATCTCCCACAGAACTCTCAGAGGAAGAAAGCTTCAGGAAAGTTTGTTACAAGTTGTGTTTATATTTCTAACTGTGAAGGCTGCATTGCTAATGTCACAAAGCCTATCAACAGTTTTTGGGGGATTTTGTTGTAAACCTAGTGAGCACCATCTTTCCATAGCTTTGTGCACGGCCCTGCTGGGTCACAGCTCAGCCATTTAGATGAGTGTCCTCATGTCTTCCCAGATTTGCACTACACAAAAGTTGAAGTCAACTGATAGGAAACAAATAAAAAGTAATTTCCCTACAATCCTTGACATAACATACAACATTTGCATACAAATCAGATAATTGTAACATATACAATTCACCCTTACAGTTGTAGCTACCAAAACTTTCTTATTGGTACATATATCTTTTCACTCCAACTACATCTACTGACTACATGCAGATAATAAAAATATCTCTACTGCAATAGTTCTTCTTACAATATGATGCATCACATTGCAATAAATTTCCTTCAATAAAGCTGCAGACATGAAGTCTGTTCTCTCCCAGGGTGTTTTTTTTTTCTTTTGGGTTCTAAGTACTCAATAATTAAAAAATAGTTTCCTACATACTAAATAGTCACCCAGTCATTTTCATATAGTTAAATAAAGCACTATAGCTTGGATTTTAGGTCCAGTGGCCACACCATGACAATACAATTCATTCACTAATTAAATGCCCACTACCTCCATCACTAGTGCCTGCCAACTCCAAATTTATATTGCAAAGAACTTTCATTTTATATGATGCATAGAAAAGAAGAAAAAGAAGGGGGGGGAAAAGACCAAGACTATTAATATGTAAAAAATTACCTCTTTAAGGTCAGGAGCACCTCAAAAAGAGTCACTAGAAATGGAAAGGAGACTCTTAGGTTCATAACAATATAGTAATGGTATAAATAAGAGCTCTGACTTTCTCTGTGTATTACAAATAGCTAGTTGACATGCCTCTGTTGCTATTCTGTAACTACTGGTTTATTGCCCTTTTGAATGGGGGCAGAAAGGCATATCAGTTTTATGTGGCTTATTGTCAAAGTTCATAAAGCTAGATTAGGATGAGTTCTTGTTATGCTTGCTCCTCCCTTGCAGCAGAACTACCTATTATTTTTACTGGATATAAGTGCAAAAAATTAGTACGAGTATTTATTTTAAGGCTAGTTCAGTTTCAGCTTCCCTTCATCTCTACCATCCCTACATATTCATACACCTTAATTAGTTACTTATTTTTAGAGGTTATTTTTATATTTTTAATTGTTTGGTAGACTTAGGATATGTAACAATGGATAACTGTGCAATACATTAAATACTTATGGGTATATTGTGCCTTCTGTTATAATATAAAATCCATCTATTCTGGTTGATGGGTTTTAACCTCACACAGAATACTTTAAACTCCATTTGGACTTGTGCCTACAATCACCTTAGCAAAGTCTCTTAAGTAACTGCGCACAGCCTAATTAGTATGCATTATCAATTAACAAACTTAATAGCCGGCAGATTGATTAGATCCTCTGTTGCAGGGGCAGAGCTGAAGCGAAACAGAATGAAAAATCATTGCACACATACACTGCTGCTTTGTTATTTTCTCAGATCCCCTCCTCCTCCTCCACATTCCTTTAATTAATGCATACATATGGTTCTGAATATCTTGTAAACTGGAGCTTGCTCTAACTCTTTAATAAAACTCACCCGTAGATGAGAGAGCCATAGTCCATGCCTTATTTATTTCTGGCTGAAAACATAAACCATTTGTTTTCACCCAGGTCTTTCCTCTCTAAATGGTGCAAATTTTAGAGATCTGCTGCTTCTAAGCTGCTTGTTTTCACAGTTACTGATAGAGAAAAGCAGGTAAGTTGGAGTTGTGTACATCACTTCAAATAACCATTAGCTGAGAAGCTGATTCAGGCATCATGCTGATGGTACACTGACATATACCACAAGGTGGATGCCATAGTTACTGTTATAAAATAAAAAAGCATAGCACAAAGCAAGGCATGTAATTTTATAAATTCTACTATATTCTTATTTTCTGATGAACCAGAAAATAAGAATACAAGAAGAAAAGCCTTTTTATTTTGAAACTAGGAATCATACTAAAAAATTTCATTGTCAATTTTAGATAAAAGGTTGGTATTAGACAACATTTTTTGCATCAAAGGATGCAAATCCTCAAAGACTACTGAAAACAACACTGAAGACTATTAGTTGCTGCCTTGCAGTGGTGGCAAGCTCTATCCTTGGTCAAGTCAGCCTTTGTACACTGAGAAAGAAAGTGGTGCTTACTATAGTGGTGTGAGCACTAGAAGCAAGTTTCAGAATTAATATCTATTTAGCATTTATATAGCATTTACATATGCAAATCACTGAAGACATATTAGCTAATTAATCAACAAAACATAGTGGTTGGGCTGGTCATGTAAAAGTAATCATGATGGCTGATACTGGAAAGTCCAGTAAAGGTGCAAGACTACTTTCCCAAAGGCATAAACGCATACTGTTTTCAAGACCTAAATCAGTGCTCAAGGCTCACTAATTCCTACATCTGCACCCCTCAATGAGGTTGTGCTACCACAATTGTTACCATTTTCCTAACTACACAGTCAGAACCCAATGGCTGAGGTTGGAAGTGACCACTGGATCATCTGGTCCAAGCCTCCTACTCAGGTGACAGCTGTGGCTCAAAAGTAAGATGTCTATAGCCTCATCCTGGTATAAAGGCACTGACAGACTGAATTCCCTAGTTGAGAAAAGAGCAACTGTTAAAGGTGGTGTGCTGAATTGTATTTTTCTTTTCCAAGTAAGCAGTTAAGCATGCTGATACAAACTCAGTAAAACACTCTGCAATAGCTTGCAAGAAGAAAGGTGGCACTTATCACTGGATTGAGACATTCTTTGTCAAAAAATCCTGGAAACTTCCAGACCTTGCTGAGTTCAGGACTCTCCCCAAAATGGGAGATACTTCCTCTGTCTTGTGGGCACTTGAGAGCTCCTATTACTCCACTGTCCCACTGTGAGCCATTCGAAGACCTTCCATGTGTGTTTTTCACTTCAGTGTCATTGATTTTTCTAGCCCACCATTTCTTTCTTTGTAAGCATGTTCTCCTAAACAAAAGAGCATAATGCATGTGAAAGCAGTATGCTCTGTACTGTCTTTGTAGTCTATTACTATGCCCTAGCATGGCTTCCCCCCACCAATCTTAAAAAGGCAAAGACAAAGAGTTAGGAACTATTTTTACCCTAAAGTGCAAGCAAATATGTGTGATTTAAATAAAACCAGCTTCAGTGAGGTTGGACACTATCCTCTCTCACGTTCTGCTGATGTCACTTGGGTTTTACATAAAGGGTCACCCAGTCTTATCTACTCAAGCACAAATAATTCAATTTGTCTTCTCAAACACAAATAATTTAAACTATTTCCACTGCTATGCAGATTTTCCCCCTTTGTTCATATTTTTCTTACATATATCAGCAGATCTGCTACTGGTGAAATAAAAGTGATTTTCAAAAGAAAAACCCCCACAAGAATATTGCTGTGTGTTTTGACTTAAAGAATTAAACAAACCACAGCAATTCAGAAATGTAATTAAAGTGTTTTGCATCAAAAATAAACTTCTTTGGATTTTAAAGAAATCTGAAATACTGTTAGAAGAAACAATAATATCTAAAATATCAAAGATATACCTTCCAGTTGAAAAAGGCTTCCCTTATTAAAAAAAAATCCTTAAGAAATAAGAAGACTGGAATTCCTTTGAGTCTAGGTAAGGATGGAGCATTAATTAACTGCCAGAAAATGGTCTCTTAACACTGCAGTAAGAAATATGCCTCTAATTCTCATTATGTGACCCAAGAGAGGGGCATTAGGTCTGTAACCAGTGAAACTAAAATGTGAAAACTTTTTTTTTTAATGATTGGACTACTAAGAGAGCAAGAGGTGAATAGTCACCTGCTATCAAAGTATTCACTTCTCTGGATTAGCCGTGGCTCCATACAGGTCCTTCTCCTCACCTCAACCTGATCATTCTCTGTTTAAGATGGATCACTTCATACAATATACAGTTTCTGAAAAAGTAAAGAGATCATAAAAAATAAAAGAAAGGAGCTAATACAAAAAAGTCAAAAGTCAATGCAGCAACTTTCTATAATCTCCATGGGTATTGTTACAGTTGTTTTACAGTTCTACAGCTGTTCTACAACACTCTGTAGTTGTTCATGGTATAGGTGTGTTATTTAATGTGTATCCTTTACTCTCCATGTAACAGAGGCCTTCTGTGTCTCTGCATTGTGTAAAAGACTCTTATTTTAAGTTAATATTGCTTCTTCAACACAAGTCTAACTAAAACAATTCCAAAATAATTAATGCTCCAAGAACTCTGTATACTTTAAAGTTTTTAAACTGTAAAACTCCTTTTTCCCAGGAATGATCTTTCAAATATTTGATAAATACGTGTGATATTTTTAGTCCTATGTTGTATGTTACCCTTTACTACATATTGTTTTGACAGCTCTCTGAAACAGCATATAGTATTCCAGTACTCTCTATCCCATGTTGGAGGCATGAACTGGTACCTATTTCAAATTTAGCATCCTGCTCCTTTGATTTGGTTGTTCTGCATATTCCATATCTCATTCTCTGTGCTACCGCATCTTATTTTCAACTACTTTTTCCTATATGATATGAGGTTACTATTCCTATTTCTAGGGAAACACTGCATCAGTTCATATCTTCTTATATTTTTATGGATTTATAATGCAAAAGAAGCAACAGGACATCCTTTAATATGGATGTACTAATCTTGATAGGATAAACAACAACATACCCTTACACATCTGAGAAAAGATACATAGCATATTGCAAAATGATTTATCTACATTTTGAAGACACTTTGCTACATTTGTATTAGTTTATCTCCGATGTTAAAAAATCGTGGCTGGATTACTCATCTGCCATAGCCCTAATGATATTAGTATTTTAAGTGTGATTTGTCAAAGTGTCTAGTAATTTAATTCTGGCTACTTAACATTTGGAAGGAGCCCAAATTTAAAAGAGTAGATGTTCAGCACTTTTCAAAAATTATTCAATTCTATATGTCAAATGGAATTATTCCTGAATTTCTTGTGCAGAATTTTCTCTACCTCTTATACCAGCAAATAGACCTTGAGGGGAAAGTGGAAGAGATGGTGGAACAGGGAACACCAACAAAACTCACCAGCAGACAATATTGGACAAACCTCACAGGTGGCTTCTTATTCATTCCTATTCCAGAAAATCGTAATATGTATTTCACCTGCTCTGGAAAGAACCAGCAACTTTGGACAATACATGTAGCCACATGAGATTTTTTTCTGCTCAAAGGACTCTATCAGGCAGCTGCAATGACATTCAAAGACATTTTCTTGAAGAAGTCTCGACCTCCAAAACTGAAAAGACACCACAAACCTGTTTTCAATGCTATGATAAAACAAGACCAATTGAAATAAACCCTACTAAGTCTTTATATAAATTGCTGTTCAGAGACATGTTCATATCAACTGACAGAGGTTCCTGATGCTCTGTCAACACTCACTACAACAGGAGCACAAGAATTTCATGTAGTTAACTGAGCAGAGGTAATTCAGAGGATGGTGCGAGAAATACCATTTTCTCTTCTCCTTCTCCAAGACCACAAACTGAATCTAACTAGAACGGGGGCCAAATATTTTCCACGTGGCTGACTTCTCAGACATTTGAGAAACACAGACCTCTCCTCTGATTTGGCATTTCACTACAGCTACATCAACAGGAATCTATTTCCAATAGCTGTTTTCACATAAAGGAGCCTTATGAAGGATAAATCTTCACAGGACCCTCAGCCCGCAGAAGAGAACTCAGCTGTCTTGCTGTCTTCAAGGAACTCATATCTGTGACAGCTGTATTTTTGGACATCTCACCCCATGATAAGGCTTCAGGAAAAAGACACAAAAAGAAATTTAAAGCTGCAGCATGTCTAATTCTAACTGGTCAGGAGACTGTTGGACACATTTAAGCAGTGGTTTCACATTTTTGCTATTATTGTGGTTTGGGAAAAAAGTGTATTTCAGAACTTCTCTTACACAAAAAGCATGTTCAGACCATATGATCATGACTGAAAAGTATTCCCCTGTAAATTCGACCTGTCTCTTTTATAGGAATACATTATGATGGATACAAATTACAAGATTACATACTTATTTCTACAGGAACCAGGTCTCATTCAGTGTTCATTATTTCTTTTACTCTCCTAATTCAATCTCTGACTTTATTATTTACTATACACCATTCAAATGCAGTACTGAATACACTATTACTAAATCTCATCTGAGTTTCCTATACAATGCTTCTGTATTATTTTCTTTGGGATTTATAAACACAGATTAATTTATCTTCCCAAAATGAGATGAGGAAGGGTTCTGGCTTGCAAGTTATAGATAAGGATTTATGCTACTGAGGTTGAAAGCAAGACGTGAGGTAATTTTCAAAATGCAGTTTTTTAAAACTGGGGATGTAATTCTTCAGAGTAAAAAAATATACCAAAAGCACTCTATCTGTTCATGAGAAAGTTCCCTCTGAGCTTGGGTTCAATCACCAAAGCTGATTGTTTCTTCTAATCAAAGGACTTTTCTTACACACCCAGAAAGTGAGGATCATGCTTGTAATGCCCTTGGTCATAAAATGGATACCTGATCTCTGTTTCACAGTGTATGGCCTAGTGCCATAGATGTAGCTGATACTAGAGTCCTCATCCCTATTTCTTTTTCTTCTGTGATGCTGTGAATGGGTTAACTGGAGCCAAAGCTCCCTATGCCTTTGTATTGTCCTCTATGATGTGGATCTCTACAGACAAATATAGTAGTAAATATAGTAGTAAAGCAATTGTAAAAAGTAAAACTGATTTGTAGTGGAAACACAAGCTCCTTCAGATATTTTTAGAGCATTTTGTGTGCTCAGTTTTGTAAGAATGGTAATGTATTATTTATTTCACAGTATGTTTAGTTCCACTAGACATTACAGGAGCCTTTGCTAGAAGTTTTACTGCTGTAACCCTTTTTCTTTCCCCAGAAAGATTCCGCTCTTCTGTTATTTTCCTCCTGCTTCATGCAAGTTCTTTGATGCAGAATATGCTTTGCTTCCTTTTAACTTGGTTGAAAATGGAGCACAGTTCTGAATTGTGAATAATTCATAAAAGGAATCCTTATTAAAGATTTTCTACCTGGTATCTGCAGAAGATACAGGAAATCACATCATCTATGACCTTGTGATAGAAGAACTGCTTTAAAAATTATTGAGTTATTCTGACCATAACCTAAATGCACCAACTTTTTCCCATAAGGAACTAGGAAATGCCACCCATTTAATTTTTTTAATACGGAGGCTCAATCAATAATCTTCTCTCTCTTTCTGTGGGAGACCCTTTATTCATGATTCCAAGCCTAGCTAAATAATAGGTAGGCCAATGATTTATTTTTAATATGAAAATCTTCTTATCTATCGAATACTTTAGCCCCACAAATGTCAAGTCATTTATTCAATTGTTAAGGTGACTGCTCATTTTCCATATTTTCAATGGAATTATTTCCACTTCAGTGCTAAAATATACTAAGCTTGAAGTAAATCAATTCCCTCCTTGTGCTAAAAATTAGCATAGCACAAACTAATCAATGCTATCAAACACTAGTGCAAAAGCTGTGACAATAACCGTATCAGTGAGGAAGTAAATTGCTTATTATGCCAAACTGGGAAAAAAGCCTCATCAGTCACAAACTGTCTGATTCATAGAAATACAGTCTGTGGGTCTATTGTTCTTAGAAGTGGGCAAGTTTGTCCCCCACATCATTGAAAATACATCTCCTGTAATAATGCATGCCCCTGCAACAATTCTCTGCAGCAGCACCTTCCCCGTGCCCTAGTGCAAACACTCAGAAATATTGAGCACACATTATATGGGGTACAGTAAGCTTCAGTGCCCATTCTCTGTCATGCACCAGCTCTTGTTTGGTGGAACCCTTGCTACAGCTCAGACGAGCTCGGGAGATGGCATTGCAGCTAGGGTTGAGTCGGGAGAGCGGGATCCGGCGCTCACCTTTGTCTCCAGCTTCCCGCATGGCTAAATGCAGCTGCTCTGTACCTCTGCTTCCCCATCTGCAGACAGGGGTAAATATGTCCCTGCTGACTAGGGGTGTTGTGAAGACAATATGACTAATATCTGCAAAGCATTCAGGTGCCTGAATGTAGGGGTATAATAGAAAACCTGTGTAATAGTTCATTAAGGCAGGGCTGCTTCCACGGCTGTCTAACAAGACTGTCAGCAAGGATGGCAATTAGTGCCAGTGACTGGACCAAGACCACCAACTCGTTTCCTCTGGGCCCCCAAGCAGCCATCTGATGATAATAATTTTGGGTTTTTACCAGGCAGGGACAGACATGAACGGATGAGCTAGAAGGGAGAGGTTCTATGTTCCATTACTAATATCCTGAGCTATCCAGTCCTACTATAAAAATTCACTTTTATTAAAAGGTTATTTCTGTCACTTGCTATAGTATCGCTATCATTCTCTGGGATAGAAATGATGAAAGATCATTTTAAATGTTATCAATGCAATATTTAAACAGCTTTTTTTTTTCCCTCTCAGAGAAAGTGCTTTGAAAAGACACCCTCTCCAGCATGTGTTAGTTCTTAACAGGGCCAACCTTTTTAAATCTCACAGTTCTTTGCACAGTGTAGAGAGAAAAAAAAGAATAAATCTTTGCAACATTGTACCTCTTGCAGCCTGGGACACTTTATTTATGCTTAATAAATTGTCAGAAACAGAAGTTGCTGAAGTATGTGGATATTGATTTCCAGTAATATAGTGACATTGATATAAAATGAATGTAATTTTAGTATTAATATCTTACACTTCTAATAACACTTTTTGTCCCAGAAGGAAAACAAAATACTTTCTGGGGATCACCTTGCTCCCAGCAGCTGTGCAATGCCTGTATTATGGTTTGCATTTATTTTCTTCCCTGACACCTCTTAGCTCTTCACAGCGAGAAGTGGCTATCAATGCCCAAATGAAGCTGTAGACTGTAGGAAGCTAATGTACATGTTGCAGTTTTTAAGATCCTGTGGCTGACACCCACACGCTTTAACCCAGTCTTCTCAACAAATAACTCTTTCCTCCCTTTCTGCCTGCTGAAGTGATGAATGTGAGTTAGCAAGCTTTGGCTTTATACTCTTCTGAAGACAGGACTCCCCCTAACAACACACATGGATTTCCATTACATTCTGATTCAGCAGAAAACTGTATCATCAGCACCACTTGTGCAGCTGAGATTATCAGAGTAGTCCAGGGGATTGAAACACATAACTTCCATTAAAATGAATTAGAAGTTCTTCCTGGCAATGGACCAGTCACTGGACCAGTTCAGTTCTCAGTAAGAGACAGAAGGCACTTTGGGGAAGAAGGTACAGTGGAGTATAAAGAGGACAACCATAAAACAGGTTGTAGCAAGTCAGGACTTCCCTGCAAGAGAAAGAACTTTAACTTTTTACAAGAATATTCCAAAACACTGCATCTTACAAAGCCACTAAGTTATGTAGAGTAATTACTCAACGTCTGCCTTCGCTACATTTCACGTGCTGAAGTCGGGGAGCTGTTTGCAATCCTCCATTTATGCAGAACACAGGGATACTGATTATTTTCAAGGCTTCTGCTAAAAAGCACCACAACAGCATAAATATAGCACTATTTTAAAAGAATGGTTTAAATACAAACTTCTATGGGCCAACTGCAGCCATTGCTGAGTAAAGCCCAGTTTTGTGGTTACAAATATTGGTAAGAATAAGAGCAAAATCCTTGATATATGAATCTAATTGACCATTGTGCTTTAAGATATAGTTAAATCATCTTGGCAATGAATATGCTAACATCTGTTTTTTTAGATGAACTGATGACTTTGATTGCAAAAGAATAAAGTTGTGCTATTGAGGAAAAATGATAGCAGCACTAAATCATGTGTCTATTACAAAAATATAATTCTACAGATCCTTTCAACATAAATGTCTTTAGATATGATGTGCAAATTGCAGCAGTCCCCTTAATGCTCACTTCTGTAATGCTCAAGGCCCTGGGAGGCTTGGTACCAACTTGGTTCAAGGTGAAGTAAAGGCAGATACAGGGAGGGAAAAATTCTTTATTCAGGTGTCATGAGTATGCATGCAAATACTTCTGTTGTTATTCACAGACTTGATCCATAGGAAAATTTCACTATTTTCAGTCATAGCCATGGATGATCACAGTACAGGTATCTAGACAATATACCCACAGAAAATTCTTTGCACCACAAGACTTCCTGTTTTTATAATAAACCCACAAAACCCCATCTGCAGCAAGGTGAGCTCTGTTCAATAGGATCCACAAAAACTTTATGTCACCTGGTGCTGTTTCCAGATGTCCCGGTCAGAACCCCAGAGCTGTGATACTGCCTCACCTCCTCCAAAAATGACAAACAGATCAGCCTTGCTTGAGAACAGTGAGATGGTGCCTGGTGACAAAAGATGCTGCGTGTGCTGGGGCCACCCTCATCTTTGGCTTATCTTCATAATGGAACAGCCCATGCAAATACTGGCATTCATCAGTTTTCCAGCACATCTTACAATACAAGAAATTATGGGGTTGCAAAGAGATCAAACATAAAATATTAGAGACTTATGACTGAGCTATGTAAAAATCCAGTAACTCAGTAAATTTTCTTAAAAACATGAGAAAATCTCCCCATGAGAAAAATTTATGCATGTGAGTAAAGACACGTGAGAACAACCAACAGCTCATCTCAGGTCTTTTTGGCATTGTGTACATTTGCAGTTCAGAACTAGAAGAAGAATTTGATTAACACTTCAGTTTCATGAAGATAGTTCCCATTTTCATCAGAACAATTAGCTACACAAGGAAGTCTGGCACTCAGCAGTGAAGCAGTAGCATAAATATCAAACTCGATGCCATTTTTCTTCTGCGCATATGAAAAAGATACCTGCTTATGGTGCCATAAGCACAATAATGCCTCTTAGAGACCCTAAACTCACTCCCCAGGAATGAAGAGTAGGAACATTTATAAGGTTATTTACACGACAGACAAAAGTGCACTACAGGTAAGTATGACAGAAAGAGTTACTGAGTGAACATGTAGCTAATCAATGTGTGTGAACAGATCTGCCATACTTACTCATAAATTTGTAAATGTTGTAAGTAATGAACACACAAAATATGAACACACTCATTTGTCTACTTATGAAGAATCAATTATTTCCTTATCATTTTCTGTATTCCAGCCCATATTGCAGAGGATCATTTTGTCTTACTTCACTGAAAATATAATAAATCTTCAATACATCACCAAATCTAGCAAATTAGTACAAATTTTACAGTATTCTTTCTTTTCTAATCTAAAAAGGGCACATGCAAGAACAAACCTCCAAAGCAACCCATCACTTGCTTCTTAGTTCAAGTTCCTTTAATTTTATACATTCATTACTCCTTGCACATAAAATTACTTTCCTTAATGTTTTTAAATACACTTTTCTCTGATTGCACTGGACTCAGACAAGTATTTCCATAGAACTTACACAAAAACCCCAAATCTTCTCACTGTTAAATAAGAGGTAGATTTCTGATTTAATTTATTACTAGTGCTATAGGTAATAAATTATAAAGCCAAATTAATAACTAAAAAACCCCATTTCTATTTAGCGACCGAGATTCGGTCTCCGATAGCCACAATCAAAGGGACAGTGCTGAGCCTGGGATCGGCACTGGGTAAACTCTGATCTGAACTCTATAGCTTCGGATCCCCTCTGTTCACACATGTTTTCTCTGTCCAGTTAGTTTTATACAGTTTTTTCTGCCTGGGGCAGATGTTCTCCTGTTCTTTTCCTTGCTTGTGCTGGGCTGGACAAAGCTGTTTCTGGGAAGTGATGAATGCTGCGGGAACCTGGTATTGGAATGCACGCTCCTGGTGACTCTGACTGTCTTCACGTAGTATTGTACTAGATCTCCTCTGTTTTTCCATGTGTTTAAAGAGCTTTAGCCTCATAAATCTATCTCAATCTAATTCACAGAAATGAAGTCAGAAATATATAGTAAAAACATACATAATATGTAATTTACTTTGGCTATTGTGGGAGAATTTTGAAAGGTGGCTATCAAAGTTGTCTAGAAAAAGGAAAATTGTAAGAATTTGATTCAGTACACTGATATTCCTTAATGAAGTGTTGTATTTTGAAATGAAATATTTAATAATGGATGTCAAACACCTAGCTAAAGTTATGGTCATCCCTCTGGTACTTGTACACCTATCTAAATATCTGCTCTTATAACACAGTAAAACCCCAGTGTTTTTCCCCTGTTGCAGAGAGTCTTCTGTTTATTTATGATTTTGCATGCAGTATGATTTCCAGCAGAACAAACCTGTTAGAGTGCAATCAAAAAAGTGGATTTCATATTCTGATCTGCTTTGTATAGTCCTGATCTCCTCTATGGACATGAGCAAGTCAAATAATGGATACACCAATATGGTCTTCCACATAATGTGTTTTTTTAATTGGAAGGTAACAATTCTTGGACAAAGGAATTTCCAGCGAAGTTTGAAGAAGGATGCCTAGCGTTGAGGTTGAGCTCCAAACATAATTACACTACTTATCAAACTGCAAAAGTATAATCAGGAGCTTTGTGTCTGAGCCAGGAGTAAACCTTTTATCTGCTCCTAAGTCATATGGATGGCATGGCTTTTGTGCAGGTACTGTCACATTCTGATACCACTTCAGGTGATTCCTGTGTCTACACGTGGAAGTGCACTCTTTCATGCCCTAAAGAGGCTGAGATTTCTGCTCTTCCACAACATTGCTTTAGCAATGACAGTAGATTAGGAAGTGGCATTTCCTCCTGCCATTGGCTGCTGGTGGCCACCTCCAATGTCACAGTTTGCCCTCCCAGCTGTTGTGCCAACACAGTTCGACAAAATACGAAACAAGACGAGAAGAATTAGAGAAGTTTAAAACAAAACAAGCAGTAAACCTAGAAAGGTGGGTTAAATTTACCTGAGCACGATATATTTATTGTCATTTTTTCATTATCATCGACACAAATGTAATATCCGAGAGTTTGCCTTTGCTGGGAGTTAGGTTTCTTTCCTTTTGTTCCCTTTAGCTTAGGGAATTTTCTCCCATAAGTTGCTAGTAAACACTAATGAGTTGGTACTTAAGAAAAACAAAAGAAGTGGCCCAGATCAGAGGAGGAAATCCTCTGGTTGCACTACTCTTATCTGGGATTTTCTCTCCAAGAGAGATACCAGGAGAACTGGGCAGGTAAAAGATGGGACATGGGGAGCTGCTGTCTGTCTGTCTGTCTGTCTGTCTCTCTCTCTCAGCTTTGGAGGAGGACAATCAGAGCTGCTGCTTGGGAAAGGAATTCACTGCTCCCACCGGAGCCCAGCTGCTTCTTCTGCCGTGGGGTGAGCCTCTGCTTCTGAGAGCAGCCGCTGAGCTGGCACCATATGAACACTCACCTCACTAAAAAAGGGACATTTGTGTTCGGTTTGGTGTTAATGCCGTAGGTGTTGTTTGTTTTTCTATTTTAAAACATTTTAAAAATTTATATATATTAGTAAATAACTGTTAATTCTATTCCCGTATCTTTGCCTCAGAGCCCCTTAATTTCAAAATGATAATAATTGAGAGGGAAGGCATTTACACTTTCCATTCCAAGGGAGGCTCCTGCCTTCCCTAGAAGACACCTGTCTTTCAAACAAAGACAGTCTTTAAGATTGACGTTGGGATGGCTGTTGAGTTCCTTACTGTCAAGTGTCTCCTCTCTTGCAAGTTTGTGCCATGCTGCAAAATAAGTTCAGCTGCACTTGGAGGATCTGCTGAATCTCCATAGTTTGCAGTCTGGTTTTTCAAGGGAAACAGCCACAGGTTTTAGTTTCTCTTGATATGTCAGGTTGTAATTCACAGCAAATCAGGAGCTGATATATAAGCTGCAAGGTGGATTGTGCAGACCCAAGAACAGTTCCAACTACACCAGAATTAGGGTCCCTAGACACAAACTCCAGATTTGTAAAGGTAAAGGCAATTATGCACCTCATAGAGAAGCATGTCTAGCAAGGCAAATTAAAAGCCTCTTTGCAGTTAAAAAGCCTGCCCACTCTCTTTTTACATCATCTAGCTATTTTTTCTTCAAAGTAAGTACAGTTCTACCTTAGACTGTATATAAATTTTACCTATCTTAATATAAAAATAATTGTATATCAATTCATAATTAAAATGCTATTCATAATAAGAACAATCTAAAATTTTATCTCGATATATGTCTGCTTCTGCATTTACGTTTGTTATAGCACCAACAGTATGACCATATGAAATTCTGTACAGCCAGGCACAGAAACTAGGAACTAGCCAGATCACACTAAAAAAATTTTCTATGGAGTCTTCAGTGCAGCTGTGTCCTGAAATATGCAAGACTGAACTAGTCCTGATATGCTGATAAACATCTCTGTGTAATTAGTCATCTCAGGGCAATCACAAAAGCATATTCTTAAGCACAGACAGCATGTATAGCTTCATGCAATATCAAAGAAATAACATTGGTCAACTGAACCTAGCTCTAATTCTTACATGATAGTTGTTTATATTGTGGCACTAAGTGACCATATGCAGAACGATTTTGGCCATTGATAGCCCCTTTTCCAAAAAAGTAAGAAGAAGGAAAACAGTGAACAAATCTTGTGATAATAATGATGAAGTCCAAGCAATTAATTCATGAACATAAGACAAACATAAAGCTTTTAAAATGTCCCAACAAACTCTCAATTAACTAGATTACTTCAAAAGACGTCTGACTTTAAACACCATCAAAATTCCTCTTCAAATCAAGTATGTTAAATATTATCTCAATTATTCTCTCATGTCTTTCTTTTTTCTTATGATTATGAACTGGCATTGTCCATTTGTACAAAACATCACACAAGCACTGTGAACCATTAGCACGCCTTCTGCACTCTATAGTAATACATGCATGAACTCACATTTCAGTGTGTTTTATCAAAAAATATGAAGAAACAGGAATTGAAATATAACACTTCAATAGTAATTTTCAGCCACAAAAACTACTCAGTAAATCTGTTGTCAACACATTGCACTGGATCTTTTTCTATATATATATATGTGCAAGTTGCTATTTACCCTGGTGTGTCAGTTTCTTTCTTCAAAATCTGCCTGTCAGAATATTCAAACATTCCGAATAAGTAATTCTGAAGGACATAGAGATTTGGGAAGCAGATCCTACCTCCCTTCCATCAGCTGTCATGCTCTCTCTTCAGGCTGAGATTGTCATCATTGCAACAGCCTTAACTCGGCTTGACAGTAGCTGCATTTGTGTGTGTTGGTCTTCATCTTTTCTGGTTAAAGCCTTGGTCCTGAGACTCTGCTTATTTTGTTTCAATATTTATAAGGGATAGTAAACTTGCTAACAAAGTTTGGCTTCACCATTATTTAGAGTAGCAGCAGAAGATCCAGACTCCACTAAGACAGATATGAAGACAGTGAATCTCTTCAAAACTCTAGATTTTTCACCATTCCTCTTAACAGCCCTGAATTTCATGCCAATGAAATTCAGATGTTAAAGTCTTCTTTTTGTACACACCATAATTTGAAGCAGATTATTCCACATATTTAATGGGTCATTGAAAACTTTTTTGGCTTTTTTTTTTTTCTTCTTGCTGTAAGGATGTGGCAAACTCCATTTTTCTGTCAGATTTGAGGAACGGAACTTCTTTACCTGCTCAACATGTTCATTTCCATTCAGTAATGCTGCTGTCAACTGTCATCCACAGTGCCTGAGCCCACACTGGCTTCAGCCACTTGCATTGCTACTAGAAACCACAGACTCAGCAATAAGGATGTCATCAGCGCACTTGAGATTACAACATCTCCTTCTGCCAATGTTAATACCACTATGGCAACCATCAACAGCAATACACATTATTATTTCACTATACATATTGAACAGATGTGACAGCCTTGTCAAACTCCTTTCCTGGTGTCCAACTACTCCGTTATACCTTCTGCTGCTTTGACTACTCTTCTCTGGCCATGAAAAGAGATGGCACAAGTTGACCATGTGTGTAGTAAAGCACTTTTGCAATGTCCAGAACTGGCCCATATTTCTGTATAACATACTAAACTAGGGTTTTTAAAAAGAGTTGCTAAAATATAACTGCAATAGAGTTATCACTTCATCTGTTTTTAAATAACAAATCATGATTAAAATTATGCAGATTTCCACCAATTTCACCAAGGTCAGGATGTAGCCCAACAACCATAGAGCTCCCATTATAATAAATAGCTGGCTGAATCTACTTTAGCCCTCTTTTCCTGAGATGATCATCTTTGAAAGACAAAGAAACAGAAATATTGTGTCACAGTTCCTGTTCAACACTTTATGTACATTCACCTCATTATTCTTTCTGATAATTTTAAATGTCCTAGGAATGTTCTTACAGTTTAGTTAGAAGAAATTAAGTTCACACAGACCGGAATATTAGACGTTACTTGTTGTTCTCTTTAAGAAGTTTTTGCAGTATCTCACCTGGAGAAGACAGCAGGGGAACCTTAAATTAGAAGAGGGAGTTAACTTATCCCAAGATTAGGTCAGCAGGAGAATGAGAAATAGGCAAGAACAACCTAATCCAATTTTCCATCCATTTTCCTGCTCAACCACATACCATTCAAAAACCCCAAAAGGTTATTCAACATCTAATTTTGTAGGCATTAGCCTTTAAATCACAGCAAAGCAACTTGAAGAACCTGGGGAACAACCTGCCATGTACTGCTTCACCTCCACAGGCATAGGTTTTCTCTCTGAGGGCTTCAGAAGAAGAAACACAATGGCTATGTAGTAGAATGGCTTTATATGGCAAAATGCACTGTGCATCAGAAAAAGCAGTCTCACAGTGTTCTAGGTGTGATTGTCCTGAAGAAACCAGTGTTTCAGACAACAGCTCTGATTCCTGTTTTTATTTCCTTATGAGTTTACATCTGTGGCAGATGGAATTGTCAATGGTAAAAAGAGAGATGTGAAAAGCTGGGCAGACATGGTGAAGCAGGACGTTCCACAAGTAACAAGGTGAGAGCTGAATCCAAGGACTAGAAATAGATGTTCTATCATGAGCCAAGCATTGCTGAAGATAATATAAGTGTTTTATATTGAAGAAGAGGCAGGTGGACTCTATACCCTCCATTGTTAAATCAATAATGTTGGGGTGTGCTGCCAAAATCCAGCTGCAAATTTCTTTTTTTTTTTTTTACCTCTAGATCTAATCAATATAGAAAAGGTGAAGAGGAAAAGAACAAACAGTAGTGTGAAGTATCTTTGGTTCTCATTAATGATATTCTCTTCAAACTCGGTAACATGAGATCCGTAGAAGAAAATTCTGGAATTTGCTGGCAACCATAAGACTTACCTCCTTACTTGAAAGGATTCCATCCATTGTGTCTCCTCAACTCCACACACAGAAGTGATGGCAAGGTCTTTAGGTTTGTACAAAAAGTTATCTTTGTCTTATTGGCATAATTTCTAGTATGTATTATGCAAAAATTTGAAATCTCCAAGGAATTATTTACTGAATGTAAGAGATACATGGTAACTCCAAGACTGATGAGTCATCACATGGTGGCACACAATACAAAACACAAAACTAGAGCATAGGAGTACAACAATGTTTGAGCAATCATATTCTAACATCAGATGGATGCTGCTGGAAAAGAAATAGGATGGGTTTACTATTTTTAAAGCATAGCCATGTTTTATTTCTTTGGCTTACATTTCTTAAGTGACTCCTAAATGCTTCATAGAACCATAAACTGTACACTGCCTATAATCTGAAATGCATCCAGGAGGATACATAAATAGATATAAAATGCCAATGAAGGAATAATATAAAAATATTCCATCCTAAACTGAAAAATGTGCAAAGTCATTTATGTTTGGAGAAAAGAAATCTTATATTCTCAAGACATGATAACTACAAGGACTTTGGAAATATGTGACAATCTGAACTTAGAAAAAAATCTCTAAACCTCCTACTTAAGTTGTAGCTTGCATAGCTGTAAACCAAGCAGGTGTGATCAGGTTAATTTCTGCTTTTGGACAGTTACTTGGCATAGTGCAATGCAATAGATAGAGACTTATAATTCTTCCAGTATTTTTCAGTGGACAGTAACAACAACAATATGCTCCATGGTGGCCTCCCTTCAGGTCAAGGTTTTCACAGTGCTTCACAAATTATTCACACCTCAAAAACATATCTGACCTGTGAGTATTTAGCACTCATTTCAGTCCAGCTGATATAAGTGTGTTGCAAGTCCTTCTTGCTAAATACTTATGTGACCAGAGAGCACATACCCCTGAGCAAAACCCCTGAGAGCATATCTGAAAAACCCAAGGTCCTGGTTTAGCTTTAAGCAAAAGTAGTTTATTTGAACAGAGTAGGACCTCTCACATCCTCAGAAACTATACAAAAGGTGTTCTCAGTGTCATGTTTGTTGAGGGCCCCTTAATGGGTAGGGCAGTTGGCTGGGGACCACATAAATTCTTTTAATATGAAACATGTTCAAGAGATGAAGAAGAAGAACATGTTCAACAGATGAAGAAAGCTCCCCCTGTAGATGACATGCAAAACCTTTCTAGGACATAGCTGGCTGTTGGTTCTGCTCTGGAAGACTTTGGTACTACAGAAACAAAACCACATAACAATTGACATTAAATAATTAAGTACCTCATCAGAATAAAAGTTAATCTGTACACAACTTTTAAGGTAATTTAGATGCTACTTGGTTGAACCTATTAAAGATGCAGATTTTGTGGATCTCTAAGGCTAGTATTTTAGTTTCACAAAATTTGTTCACAGCCTCTCAGATTTTTCTGTTCTTGATAGTTAATACTCAGTTCATGCTCCACAAGAGATATTAAAATAAAGAAAAAGTACAATACCTTACTCTCTAGACAAGTGGAAGTCTGTGCTATTTAACAAGCTTAGGGAATAAAGGCATTGTTGATTTAAATGAAAGGAAAACTCCCAGTTGTTCTCAGTAATGGCCAGGATTTCACTTTCTAAAAAAAAAGAGAGTTGCTGTTACCTAAGGGGTAGTACTGATTAGGAGGAGTTATATAGGGTATTTATCACCTTCAGGTTTTCACTACAGATTATGTCTATACCTTTTTCTTACCTTCCTTCTGAAATTTGTTTTTCCCAAATCCTTTTCATCCCTTCCTCCCTCTCTCTCCTCCACTCCCTTACCCTCCACCTTTTCTTTAGATTTCTTCTACTTTCCCTCCTACTCCTTTCACAGCATCCCTAATGCAGCCTGTAAACCCATAAAATTAACATTCCAATTAAACTTTCAAGCTCTCAGCATTTGAATAGATTGGAATAGAGGTGAGCTAATAAGTAATCCCTTTTGCAGATCTAATATAAAATGGTGGCAGCAAGACCAGTGGGACAATTTCCCCAAGAACAGGGTATTCAGGAGAATATAAAACTTAGTTTTGGCTTATGCTATCTTTTTATTTTTCCTCTCTATAATAAAATATGAGAGGAACTTTCTTAATTTTCATATCAGCGTTTGCAGCTCAGGACTCCATTAACGCACCCCTCTCCCTGCTGCTGTTCTCTGCCCTAGTTTGCAGTCAGTTCATTCTGCACTGATGTATATTTCATTGCCCAAGGCTTAATTTTGATTTATTGTCCATCCATAAATTAGAAAAATATGCTCTGGAATTCCATCCCGCTGAAAAGCTGTGCCTGATGTCAGGGGACTGGGTGATATTTAAGATGTCAGAAATACATATTGGATTAGTGTGCTTTGTTTCCCCACAACAGCAGGTGTTTAATCATAGCTGATGGCTGAAGTTAAATGCATTAGGACAGGATCAGCCAGGAAGATGGAGTTTTTCTAAACCATACAAACTCCAGATAAATAACTCAAAACTAATTGTGTGTCCATATCTTAGATACAATTTTATTTACTTTAATACCTTAAACAATGAAAATAGACCCTGGCACTTAACTCCTCATTTAAATCTGTAGAAATATTTTATGCTAATGAGTGAGTGGCTTTTGCAGGATATACATGCTTCCTTCTTGGCCCTTCAATGGCTTAAGATATTTTCTACAGTAAAGATAATGAAGAAAGAAATACAACGGAGAAAAGAAGTTACAGAAATGATAGACTGTTATTTGAGAGTGGTGGGGTGGGGGGTTATTCCCATACAAAATTCAGGACACGAATTTCTAAAAAATCACTTAGTATACACAAGATCCTAAATAGCACAGACCACATTCTGCATCCAAGAGTTTTCTTGGATTTTCTTCTTCTACTGCTGATTTTTGTTTGTTGCAGTTAAGCTTGCTGCTCTGTTTATGTTAATGAGAAGTCTCTGTGTATAGAAAAATGATCAGGCCTGGTCTTGAGCAATTTAGCTGGAGGCCGAAGAGAAGACGCTTAGGAGAGCAAACATTTTCAAGGTCAACCGGTGAACTGTAACAAGCCAGTGAGATTCATGGCAAGAATTGTATATTTTGACACAACAGCGATTTGATTAAAAGAGAAAGTAATGGGTTTAAACAGTCGCTATGAGGATGTAGCCAGACTTTGTTAGCTTTTCGCAAATTACTTAACAGAGCAGTGATGGAACTGGAAATAGGGCTGTTTTGTGTAAGGTAAAGAAAAGAGGGTTATGTTTGAAACAGGAATAATAAAGGATGCTAATGTTTGGTGTTCAATTTCACTTTATTCACATTGCAAAAATTTCTTGAAAGTTTAGAACATTATAAATATTATAGACAGTTATAATAAAGTTTTCTAATATGCAAAACATAGTTGCTGCTACTGCATTTATAAAACCACAGCCTTCTGTGAATAAATAGTACCCTGCACATACAGGACCTTTCTCACTGAGGTTTTAGATCACTGTAAAAGGCAAGCCATGAAAGAGCTACTGTGCACTTCTCTGCTGCAGAGAGAAATTGAAGCAGAGATATTTCCTTGCATGAAATGAGTGAATCAGAGGCAAATGTATGATACAGGGCCTCATTATCCAGTCTTTAGATCCAGGGCCTGATTGTACATCATATTTAAGAGTAGTCAATACTGGGTACTCCAAAATAAAGTTAGGCCCATCTTTCCAACATTTGTTGTGTCTATATCCCAGCTAAAGAGGGGATGCTAATATAAAAAAAAATATATATATATATATGCTTTTTTTACTGACATCGTGATTCTTTTGCCATCCTGATTTAAAATTATTTTAAACAGAATTTTGAAACCATGGTACAAATTCAGCCCTTACCATGACATGAACTCCAGTTTGCATGTGTCCTGGGAGAGGCATTTTCTGCGTGTAAATTCTACCTTGCCTCAAAGCAGAGATGTACTAATATCTGAACCTTATGCAGAAGAGTAAAGCTTAATATTTATAAAAGCATTATGAGCATTTAATCAGGCTGGATGTTTTAAAATTATATTTACTGTGAGTGTCCACTGGAGACTTATATTCCAGCAAAAAAATGATCCTTTTCCTTCTTCTGTTACATCTCCATTTAATGTTGTTGACTTAGCTTCTTTGTATACACAGAGGTTATGTGACAGAGGGCAGGTCTGCTTTAAAAGAATCCCCAATGAGTAAACAAATATTCCTGTTAATGATGAAAGATCAGTGCCCTACAATGGCAGAGGAGGAGCAGGTGCTGGAATCTTCCCAGGCACACAGGCTGTAAGATAAGACCATGCTAGCATGGTATCACAGATAATTGAATGTGACCATAAACATCAGAATCATAATTTCTGTTGGTGCATGTTGTATTTCACAAATAATCTGTTTAGAAAAAAGTGATTGTGCTTTCTTAGTCATAATTTAAGCTCCCAGTATTCGGGGTATATTGTCAAGTGGTGAGGTGAATCTTCACATTTGAATTAAACCCACCTCAGGCCACGCTGCCATCAGAAAGAGGCAGCCCTGCCTTACTCAGTACCTTGTGTCTGTGCTCTGCACAACACACCAGGACCTCACCGACTCTGTCTGAAACCAATTCTCTAACCTGGCTGAAATTCAATGTTTTTTGTGGTCAGCTGGGTCACTGAGTCAATCCAACTCACCACACAAAAATTCAATTGGTACCAGTTACCTTCAGGAAGCAGAGGGAACAGGTCACTGGGAGTTAGATGGGCAGAAGAGACCATGCTGACCACTGACCAACTTTTCTACAATCACCTTTAAGTCAGGTTCTGGTGCTTCAGCATAGCTTTAAGATCTGTTCTCTTTAGTCTTAAGGCTTAAGCAGATAATGAAAACCTGCTAAATACTAAGGTGGGTGAGAATCCTCAAGTAATTTGTCTTCAGTTTGCTTTGAAACTGTTCGTTTAGAATGAGTATGATATTGTAGCTGCCCTCAGCAGACAGGATTTGCTAACAAATCCCCTTTATACTAAGGCCAAATGAAGTTCAACTCATACTGCTTGTAAGGATTCTGAGGACAGTGAAGATGGTTTTTATTTTAGGAAAATAAAAATACTGAATTCTCAATTTGGTGTCATTTATTCAGAAAAAAATTCCACTGAATTGCTCCCAATAGGTAAGAGCTGGAGCATATAGCCCTAATTCAGATTCCTAGCAGTATTAGAGAATGTAATTCACAAATTAATACTAAATTAATTTTTATTCTAAAGAGTGGTAATTCTAATTTAAGATTGGAAGGTAAAATCTACGGGATAACATGTTTAAATATGCATAAATAATAAATAACAGCTTGTCTTTAGCAGAAAATAATATAATAAATATATAATATAATATAATATAATATAACATTAGCATTAACATTAACACAATAATAATATAATATAATAATATAATAATATAATAATATAATAATATAATAATATGGGATCTACATATTTCAAATAACTGGTTAGTTTAAATAGAAAAATATTAACAATGACAAAACTCAATACCAATAAGAAATGTCCAAGAAAGATTCCAGATTATTCCTCTATGCAAAATAAATATATCTGTCTTCACTTGATCTCCAGATTCAATGTTTTGCAATTCAAAGCCAGTAGAAAAGATCTTCCAGTTATTACATCATTTGACCCCTACAAAATCCCAATGTGCTACCCTTGGTATATGTAGTGAGTTCCTTCAATTTTCACTAGTCTCAAAAAATATTTTCCAAGGGAAGATTTTGGATTGAGCAGAATATTTATCAGGAATCACAATTCCTAATTTCTCAGCTCTTCCATAGATTCCTTTTGTGACCTTGAATAAGCCAACACACTTCCATTTCCACTGTAGAACAAAAGATATCCTATTTATCTCCCAGCGGCCTTGTGCATCTTAATCAATCAATATTTTTCATGACATTTTGAGATCCACAGATAATTAGAGATTCTATGATAATAAACCATAAGTACTTTATACATTTTAGAGGCTGTTTTTTCCCCTGCAGTGTCTTGTAACTCCAGTGGGACTAATGAATATCTGCACGTCTTTCTAGTGTACACTAAAAGGAAATAACTTGCTAAAAAGAAGACAGACAAGAATACCAAACATTTCTTCTGTTTCATTATCCAAGATGTCCTATGAAGGAAAATAGAAATTCTGATGAGCTCTGACCTCTATCTTTTCCTGCAGGATCACATCACTACAGGAAAATGACCTATCATTTTGAAAAGGAAGCACAGAAAGTTTGATTGTGCTGGAAGTCTAATACAAAACTTAAAGATAATTGGAATCTTAGAAAATCTGTCAATTAAAATCTAAAACCTAGTAGTATCATAGGACATTTCTTTGGAGGCAATACACAGGGAGGGTCCCACACTATTTGTGTGGTAGACACTAGGTGTTTCAGTGAGATCTGTAATTAAATGATAAATGATATTGTAGTCTGCTATGTTTCCACTTGCTCTAGTAATAAATCACTGGGACATTGAAATGTCCTAGGTTTTGCTACCAGGCCTGCTTCTCCTGAGGCAGAACTTTGAACTATGAATTTTCTCCTCTGCATGAGATACTTTACACTTCATAAACAAGAAATAAGGGCAGAATTTCATATGAAAACTTCTCCAGGCACTATTTATTCTTAAGAATTGTGGCTACACTCTTTGTACTGTAGGGTCAGCACAGTACAGAAATCTGGGGCAATTCACGGAGAAAACATGCCAAGTATTTCTGATGAGTCACATATTACATCATATCATAATGCCACATTAAAGAGATCTGAAAGTAGGCATCAGAAATAAAAACATTATTAAGAGTGTTAGCTTTCTGGAGTCCTGTCCATCTAGAGACCACAGGAATAATCTTTATCTCCACAATAAAATTGATCTGGATACCACATGGACTGAGATGATGAAAATCAAACATTTGTTCTAGCTCTAAGCAAAACCAACTTCTTCATCATTAGCTGGGCAATTTGTCTATCTGGAATAACTGAATTTGATAACAACAATGTTGATAATAAAGTCATATCTATTATTTCTGACTGAAGACAAATGACTGCAGACAATGAAAAAACACATATTTTTGCTCTATTCATTTGAAAACTGAAGTACTATTTAGAGCTGTTGAAATTACAAAAGGGAGCTTACCACTTCTTGGATATGCTTTTAAATCACGTTTGCAATCTTCTAAATATTTAGTAACTAATCTTTCATACTTCCTAGTAGCATAAACAGTTCTTTAATTTTTTTTAAGCTGTTCATGATGATACACATATGGTAACACTAAGACGAGAATATTCACAATTATGCATGCTGTCTATTCCAAAAAGTGAGTAGGTAAAAGACTGCTGTCATAAAAGTCAGGATAATGACTAATGGGTAATTGATTTCTTAATTTAAAAAAACTTAAGCAGACCCCAACATTTAATTGTTTTTAATTAAATTTATTTAATGTTCTAATTGCCTATCTACAAGCAGAATAATTTTGCTTGTCCCATAGTTTTGAAAATGGGGCCTATCTTATATCAAAATTCTGTTGGCAACAGGCACAGACTACAACTACCTCTGCAGCAGGTAAGTACTTTTTAAAAATTATGCATACAGCAAAACGCCTTTTGAAGATGTGAATCTTCCAAGATTTCACTTGAAATCAGATTGGATTTAAACCTACTTTAAGAATTCTGTCACAACTCCAGAAATCATACCAAATATTTGGATATTCTGAGTATGTAACTGGAGACAAAAATATGGATTTGTAAAAACCCATAGCATTTAATTTTGATAAAAATCAAGCTAACATTTACAAGGCTGGAAAGTGATTTTGTCAGTTTGAAATTTTACAAAATTTGTGTTACAGTTGAATTTTATTTTGACATTATTCATACTCTCTAGAAAGGGGATTTGAATCATCTGAGAAAATGGAAATCCTTGCAAACAGAAATGGATACTGAATTAAGAATGTAATTCTTCATGCACATCTGGTTTAACCTGACAGAGCATAACAATTTCAAAGGAGTATTTATAGTTATTGAACTAAAGATTACAGAGAAAACACTGTTCTCCCCTACTCATTGTTTCTTACCACAGCTGGAATTAGTGTGAACCCTAATTATTTCCTCCAACCACTGCACAAAATTATGTTTCATAGCTTGGATTTAAGAGGGAGGATTTCTTTCAGGGTTAGGCAGCTCTATAGTATGTTGGGAATGGAGAAGTCGGTGAGGAGCAAAGATTAGTCTTCCTTCTTCTTGGTGATTATCATAAAATCATAGAATGATGGAATAGTTTGAGTTTGAAGAGATTTTAAAGACCATCTAGTTCCAGCTCCCCTGTGACTGGCAGGGGCATCTCCCACTGGAGCAGGCTGCTCAAAGCCCTATCCAACCAGGCTTTGACCATTCCCAGGAATGGAGCATCCACAACTTCTCTTGTTGTCTCACTACCCTCACAGGAAAGAATTTCTTCCACATATCTAGGCTAAATTTCCCCCCTTTTCAGTTTGCAGTTTCACTGCTCCTTGCCCTGTTACTACAGCTGCTGATGAAGAGACCCTCTCCAATTTTCTTGTAGTCTCACTTAACTGATTTTATTAAAGTCAGAATATCTGTGTTGCACAAATATAAATCTACAGCCCTTCCTCATCTTCTTCAACATTTTGGACTTATGTATTTGTGCTTAGTATACGGAGCTAATCAAAGGTCTATGATGCACTTCTGTCTTCATAGCTCTTTTAATTTCCACAGTTCCACTTCAAGTCCACGTTTTGAAGAACCTTATGTACTGATGAGGACAAAGGGAGTGATCATAGTCATAGAATGGCTTCCAAACAGCAATTTCATCTTGGAAAAGAGACAAGTAAGTGAGGAGATAGTGGAGGCAAGTAAAATCAAGCTGATGAACTGATGACTAAATGAGAACAGAAGAGGAAAAAGGGTCAGACAGATCAGTCAGTAGGTTTAAGACACAGTAGCTTTTCACAGAACATGAACATGGAAACATAACCTGTTGAGGAAAGCCCAAGTATATATGTATTTAATAGAAGATCAGATACATGCATGGTAGGTAGTGCTACCAAAAGTGAATAAATAATGGTTCCAAAATGCCTTAAATTTCCTAAATGGCTGATTGTCAAAGAGAAGAGAGATAACAATGCTTTTATTTATACTTTACAGAAGCAGGTTTGGAAAGAAAACTACATTAGACAGGTCTCACAGAGGTCTTCTCATGAATTTTACCCTAGCTAATGTAGTTTGGTGTGTAAACTGAAAAATCCCTGAAAAGTTAAAACATCTGACCAAATCAATTATGAGAGCTGAGAAGCCTTTGCAAAATGGCAAGCCCTACAAATTTTTTTTCACAAGACTATGGTCTAATAGTCTTCACCAGACTAGAGAAGCAAACAGGAACTGAGACATATCATTGTGGAGTGTTCCACTCCTGATTGTCATGCTACATGTGATCACTTCACTGCTGGATCTTACACATAAAGTTATGGAACGGGGAAGGTAAAATAAACCTGACCTGCACACCAGGGCTTGTTTAAGGGGTCTTCTCCCTGTAGCCCTTCTGGATCTGCTGATATGCTCTCTATGAATGTTGTTCTCCCACCACTAATCTCAGGAGAAGCTCTGATGTCATCTGTACCTGCTGTGCTCTGCTGAGGTTGAGGGAACAGTGAAGAATTCCATGGCATGATAATCTGGCATTGGGTGTGTTTTCAGTGCTGCAACCAAACTTGCAGTATCAACCCACTTTCTGGGTCTTCACAGGGAAGAAACAAACCATTGTCTAGAAAGATATCTGCAGAACTCTGATAAGAGAATAAAGAGGCCTGAAAATTTTCAATGTTCAGTCCTTGTCATACTCTACTACTCTACTATTGCTTAATGCTCTCCTTCCCCTTTGATTTTTATTAATTCTCAGCCCAGCTAGGTACGTCCAGAAGGTGGGAATGAACATGATTCAGTCCTATGAGCCTTTTTCTCAAACTGGACCCTGTGCCCCTCTCAGGTTGTGCCAAAAAGTCTGAAGGAAGGGATAACATGTCTATGGTCCATGCAAGTCAGGGCATCATAACAGGGCATGGGACCATGGAGTCTGTCTCTGTGCTGCTGCTTTCTCCATATTTATGGCTTTTATCATTACTCAGTTCAGCCACACAAGGCAAATTGTGTTTAATAAATTAGCCTAATGGATTCAGCAAGTGGTTTGTGAGCAGGGTGCTTCCTCCAGTTAAGGAAAACATTTATATTCCCTCTCTCTTTGCTTTTCATGACAAAGAGGGTAAGCAGAGGGCAGGGTACAGTGGGGAGGGGGGAGCAAGTCTGCCTGTCATCCCTGGGGCTGGGGACATCATCAGGGCCGGCCCCAGAAGGTTTGTGGGGAGCCTGGGGCACCAGTGCCCTTTGTCTTGTCACCAGTGTCCAGGCAGCCCAGGGCTGAGGTACCTACCACAGCCTGCCTGGCAGGCAGCTCCCTCCCCTTCCCTGTGCTGCACATTAAACTCTTCCAAAGGGGCCTCTTTAACAGTTCCCCATGAAATAATAATTCATTATGTCACTAGGAGGGAAGAAAGGGAGTGTAAGTGTCTTGATGGGATTAGCGTAAACCCCCGCAGAGATGATTTAGGAGCCGTGATAATTCATTTAATAGGGGCCTGGGGTAAATTGCTAGACAGGGAAATGTAACTGAACCAGCTTAGAAAGGGCGCATTACAGGTCTGTATATGATAACTGGCTTCATTAGCAATATTTAAGAGATTTCATTTAAGAATGAGTCATAAAATGCAGAACTATTTCATCCACCTGGTTTGGTGGCCTTTAGCTTTACTCTGTCTGAATATTAAATTGGAAATGGCACTACAGCAACACATTTTGGAAACTGTTCTTTTGGCTGTTATTTGTATGGTTGGTTTAGCTTATCATTTGTTAACCTTTTAAAATGAGTATCATTGAAGCGGCTAACGGTACACCCAGAACTCAGGGAGATGAGAAGGCTGCAAAGGCTGAGAACAGACTGCTGCAAAACTTAGAAAAAACACCAGGTTCCCACCACAGTACACACACAAGGGTCCAGAAAGTGTCAGCAAACAGAAAATGCATTACATGAAGCTCAGTTAGCTATCTCCTTTCCCACTGAATACCTCTGATTTTGTAACAGCTTGGAGGGGTGGAACAACAAGCATGCATACAGACATATGTCAGAGGGACTTTGGGAAACATACCATCTTGTACCATGGAGCTGAAGTTTGCCTTGGATACTGTTATTAAAAAATGCTGGGTTTGAGTTTGGAAAAGGAAAGATAGATATGATGGTTTTCTTCCACTCACCAACACTTTACAATTGGTAATCCTGGAAAAAGTCTGCTTTTTTTTCAAAGCATAGTTCAAATAAATTTAAATTGTGGCCTAAGTAATTGACTAGAGATTCCTATTCTATATATGGGTAAATATTAAATGGATAATACTTAAGGGCTAATTACTCTTGTGTAAAAATTAAAGTGTATTATATGAGGTTAGAGAATATAAATAACTTAATTCTGTATAGCCTTGCAACTTCATTAACTCCTCTTGGGCTGTGACACATAAACAATGGGAGAACTTGACCTGGTGCTTACATGGTTTGGATGTGTGTGAGGTAATGTCCATTATTCACACAAAAGGAATTGTTCATTATTAAAACTAGTATAAAGTGTTTTATTAATCCTAAATATAGGGGTCCTGTGCTTGTCAAGTCACGTTTCAGTAATATTTGTCACCAGTACTTATGATTTCCTTTGGCCAATTAGATGGAGTAATTTAGGATGCATTTCAAGATTTGAGAGAATGTTTAACAAAAAAGGAGTCATAAGCCTACGAACTTTTTCAGTGCTCCCTTTTTATCACAATTGGTTTTTTTTTAATCACAGCAAACAAAGGAAATGCCCTTATAAAGAAGCACTATTAAATAAATTATTAAAATAATTCTGTAATAAAAATATGTGCTACTTATTCTTCTGCTGAAATATCAAAATGAAATAGTGATATTTTAACCACTGCATAGGATTAGATGAAGATTTGATGATCATATTTTATCTGAGGATGTTGCCAACTGAAATGAATTGTAATTCACTGTGCAAACTACTATCATAGAAAACAAAAAACTAAATTATTTTCAACCTTCAGTTAAAGTGTGGATATATTAATAAACTTTTCTAATAGAAAAGGCAAGTAATTATACACAAAACAATGCAATAAGAAATATAGGGTGGTAAAAGATTTTCCTTGGGCATTGAAATTTAGCCAAACCTCTTGTTCTGTCTCTCTACCACAGAAATCCCAGTGATATTAGTACCCTTTTTTTCAACTTTAACATCCCACAATAAAAAGGTTGCACTTGATATATATTGTAAACCATTTAGAAATATAGCAAGCAGTATCTTTATCAAAGGTAGCTAAAGATATTAATAACCATGACTGTCAAATGTAGGAATAAGACAAGTGTTTTAATAAATCTTCACTAATACTCCATACAAATATAAAAGAATGACTAGCTTTCTCTCCTTTCCTTTCCCTAGTGACCACTGCCCGTTATGACTTTGAATGATTCCCTCTAATGGAAGACAGCCAATACTGTCCATTATTCCAGATGGTCAGCTCGGCTGTGAAGTTCTGCTAATGCTTCTCAGCATTTAGACATAATTCGGCAGGTTGTTGGTTTTTGTTGGGTTTTTTTCTTTTTTTTTTTGTGCGTTTTTTTGTTTGGTCAGGGTTTTTTTTTGTTTTTTTTTTGTTGGTTGGCTTTTTTTTTTAGCTTTACATGTATATCCAGACCAAGACCAGCCATCTAATGGCTGGCAGAAAAAAATCTGGGCTATCTTGCTGATTAGTTACAAAATCCATTTTGGTATTCATGCTAGAAAGTAAACAGTGGTTTCCTGCTGAGTTCATATTAAAAGAAATTCAAAACAGACCAACAGCTCTGTAATAGCCAGTAGAGTAATACATTAATCACTTGATTCTCCACAGCTAAGAGGTGACAGGTAAAAATATAAGCAGACTTTCTGGGCACATTCTCAACTGGGCTGTACCTGCAAAATAATCCTGCCTGTTACTACAGTCTGCACTGAACACAAACAGGATTTGGTCCAGTATCTTCCATGTAGCAGATGTTGCTTTTTCATGTATTGGGGATATTTGACATGCTTTGTCCTGATTTCTGTAAAAGCAATACAAATCATGCAAATATTTCATGCTCTAATCAGCAGAAAGTAGATAAGTACTGGCCTGTGCATGCCATTTACCAAAGCTCAACTAATTTTTCAGTTAGTAGATAATGGCTGGATATTATAAAGTAATGCTCATCACTTCACACAAGCAGCATTTGCTTAGTGCTGTTCTCTGTTAATACAAAGAGGCATTAGCAGACACTTGTAAATTTTCCTATGTACAGCTTACATAAAAACTAATGACAACAACAACAAATGACAACTGCTCCCATTTAAAGGCACTGCACCTAGAATAAATATTTTAGGTGTCCTTGGGGACAAATATTTCAAGTGCTTAGATATCTTTTTGGTATGCCTTCTAACATTCTTCTCCTCTGAAAAAATCATGCTACAAAAAGTGGGCTTATGCACTACTTACAAGACGCTCTGTAACAGGAAGCTTACAATGCTGCATTTCTGGCCTGAAAATTAAAATGATGTGATTAATTTTACAAATAACTCTATTAAAAATGGAATGGTAGTTTTGACATTGAATTATTCCCTGTTTTTATCTTTGATCAAGAATGCAAATTGGGCTGATAACTGTGCATTTCATTGCAGTATAACCACTATTTAATCAATATATTTTATTCCAGGCAATAGGATATTTCTAATATTCACGGAATATTCAGCTAAAAGGCACCAATACTTTTTTAAATAAAACTGGTTTTGAGAGAAAAACTAGCTATACATTTGGTGTGCTAAATTTTTCAGATATTATTATCCCTAAAGCACTCTTGGTACTCTTGATAAAATAAAGTTTAACTTGTGTTTGAAACACACATTACAAATAGATGTATAGATGAACGAGATATTGAGAAAAGGAAGAGTACAGATTATGAATATTAAGATTTATATTAATCTATAAGCCTATTAAAGTACAGTAAAACCTGTCCTTCAGACCACCTTTTTAAAGATATCACCTCCCTGATGGGACCACTAAATTTCGGGCCAAATTATTTTCCCATAAAGAACAATGAAAAGAAAATGATTATATTAAGACTACTTCTACTATGG
>QUSF01000011.1:180000-202501 GCA_003676055.1 Chloebia gouldiae | reverse complement strand
GTCATCATAATGTCATCAGCCTTGGCAGAAGAGATGTAATTTTACTGATATTTTGGATAACCAGCTTGTCTTGATATTGTTAACGTTCCACAGGGACACAAGCATGGGGTTTTTCATCATACCAACACTCTTAAATGATTCCATAATTTGTATCACGTTGATTAAGTCTTCTGAGAGTTAGGAATATTTTAAAAGGCTGTGTTGTACAGATTTATATACTATTATGGGATTAATTTAATTTTTCTAAGATGTCCATCTTCCCTATGGTTGGAACTTTCCAGAGGTGTCTCGCTGGGACTTTCTCACTCCCTTTAAGAGGCTACACCTTGTCTGTGTAAAGCACAGTTTCCATTCATATTATGTCCTAGAGACTATAGGTCCCAGAGTGCAATGTCACATTTTGATTTAAACTGCTTTGCATAGACTGGGACCTCCAAACAATACCCCTGACTGGTTTAGGAGATTTCAAAATATAGGTTGCAAAAAGCATGTTGGTCCATCACCAGCCACGGTCTTTTTTGTATTTTTACATTTCTACGTCTATGCATGCACAAAATCTAGTGTGATTCCCACCTATCTTTGCTACTAATTTTCCTGTGTTTTTATCAGTCAGTGTATTTATATGAAATCATAAAACATGCTGAGTTGGAAGGAGCCCACAAGGATCATAAAACCCAACTCCCAGCCCTACACGGGACACCCCAAGAGTCACACCATGTGCCTGAGAGCATTGTCCAAATGTTTCTTGAGCTCTGTCAGGCTGGTGCTGTGGCCACTACTCTGGGGAGCCTCTTCAAGTGCCCAACGAACCCTGGGTGAAAAGCCTTCTCCTGATGTCCAGCCTAAACCTCATCTGGCACAGTCCCATGCCATCGCCTTGTCCTGTCAATGGCCACCACAGAGAAGTTACCAGTGCCTGTCCCTCTGCCTCCCCTCAGGAGGAAGTTGTATGTCTCCTCTCAGTCTCCTCTTATCCCTAGCCAAAGTACCTCAGCCACTCCTCATATGGCTTCCCCTTCAGGTCTTTCATCATCCTTATAACCTTCCTTTGGATGCTCTCTAATACCAGAATGCCTTTTTTATACTATAGCACCCAGAACTGCCCCCAGCACTGGAGGTGAGGCTGCCCCAGAGCAGAGCAGGACAATCCCCTCCCTTGCCCAGCTGGCCATGCTGTGCCTGATGCCCCCCAGGACATGGGTGGCCCTCCTGGCTGCCAGGACACTGCTCACCGTGTTCAACTTGCCACAGATTCCTTTTCATGGAGTTGCTCTTCAGACTCCAGCTCTCCAGTTTGTCCACACATGCTCTGTCCCAGGTGCAGAATTCTTACTTTATGTAAAACATCCTAACCACTGCTGTCACAGGGAAGCATATAACTCGGCCTTTACATTTATGATGCTAATACTTACTATGTTCTAAATGGTTTTCTTTCTAAGGCAGTGAAAAAAATACACTTAAAACCCAAACAAGCATCATCTTCCAAACTTGGAATACACTTGAATAGTAATTTTTATATTCTGCAGGTAACCTTATTTTTCCTGGAACTAAACTATGCATTTTTAATGTTAAAAATCAAACCCCAAATCAGATCATTAGGATTATTATGTTACTGCTTTCAGAGCTCTGTACAGTTTTGTTTGGAGTGTATATCTTGCTGTGGTGGCACACAGGGTCCTAATGATCATCATAGATAGAAGCAGAGAGGAAATCCATTTAGAGAAGAATTAGAGTTTTCCCTCATCAGAATTTCTTTGGTATCTCAATAGTGGGACATGCTCATCCCACCCTAATGTCATACTCGGAAAAGAAGATGCAAGGGAATTTTTCAAGGTGTACGGTTGTTTGGTGTAGTTTAAGTTGAAAGGCTCTCTATGCCTCAGCTGTCTCAATGGAAAAACCCTTACATCTGAACTGGGGGGTCTCACAGGACCCTGTGTTGGTGACCTGTTTAGTCAAAAATGCCCCACTGTGATTGGAAGTACCAAAGGTGGTTTCTGCACCTTGACTTATTTTCATTTGTCAACATGAGATTCAATTAAATTATTATTCTGCTAGATGAGGCACAGTCTACCAAGCTGCCACTTGCCTTTAATCCAGTGCTTTTACTGGACTTGTGCCCTATTGCCTCCAATTCACAAGCTATTCATTGTGAATGCTAATAGTATTGTTAGTACTTTAGCATTTGTGTCAGTAGTCTTGGAGTGTGAATGCTTCAAGTTAGTGCTGTCATTAGACAAATCATACAACAAAATCACAGTCCAGGTCTGCAATTGTAGGAGTAGCTGTCTCTTGGTTTGTTGATTCCCAGAGACGCAGATCTTGACTCCTCTCCTCACTAGTCCTTTCTTCTCTCTCCCTTCCTTTCTCTCTCACTGTTGCCACATGGTCCCACCACCTGCCTTGTACCATCTTTGCTCATCAGAACCTCCCTCCTTTTCTTTCAGCTCAGTCACCCAGCAGAAAATCACCTCCTTTTAGCTGTGTTAGTTTTCTGCCAGGTTGGCATGCTGAATCAGTTCTCAGAGGAGCCTGGGGATGGTCAGTGTGCATGACAAGTGCCAGAAGTGCCTGGCTGGGAGCAGGGGGAGATGAGGGGAGGAAAGAGAATGGAAGTAGGACCTTCCCTCCCTGGCGGCTGTGGGCTGGCTGAGTGATGAGCTGATCCCATCGTGCTGAAGAAACCAAAAATATGAAGGCACTTGATAGGATCCAGTAATTGATTAGATAGATTACTCACATTTCTTTGAGGATGTTCAAACTCACTGGTAAACTCTGCTTTGTTAACTCACATTATTAACCCTTCTTACCAGTGCTTTTATTACTAAAGAGAATAGTTGCAACTTACAGTTAGCAGTCTGGTGCTCACAAAACAGAGTGGTAAGAAAAACAAAGATTAATAAAAAAAGCTGATTCACTGAAATGAAACTCTGTGATTTACGTCTTCCCTGCCCAGACTTTAATTTATGCCATGACGCTTTATTGTGTGAAAATGTCCAATAGAGCCAAGATTTCATTTCTGCTTCAGCCCACCTTTCTGTAATGGGTGTTTTGGCAGAGTAATTTGGCAGCCCTACAGTACTTGAAAGGCTGGGGATTTTTTTTGTGCTTTTTACACAACAGTACCCCTTTTTGTTCAAATGAGATTTTGTTGAAGCCTGTAATAATTTAAACCAACCCTCAACTCATATTTGTTCAAACACATATTTTAATATGTTTAAAATGTTTGTGTAGGTGTGTTAATACCCATCATGTATTTGGGCTAAAAAGCAAACCATCATTTTAATATTGTTTCATTACTAGTATTTGATGTATGACACAAATTCATGACTGGTTAATGAACAAATGTCAGTGTAGCACAACTATTTCTGTTACAGAGCAATCAGTGTTTCAATAAGGGTTTGTTAAAGCCAGGGTTTAATTGTTTTTCCTTCCTCAACAGTTCAGTGAACTAAATGCATCTTACTGTCTTCTCACTTTTTTCTCGTTCCTCCTGAAACATCTCAGTGTTTTCCTTACTGCATCTGTACTGGCAGCCATGATCATCTCTTTACTGTTATCATCTATAGAGCATGATAGATGCACTTGGATGATTTATATATAAATAAAACAAAAACTCTTTGTCCAGACGAGCCTACAATCAACTGTTTGAGTGCTGCAATTGCTATCGCATGGGCGGGATTGCTGTGTCCATGTGTTACCAAGTTGAAAATTGTGGCTGAAAGCTTTAATTCTGCAGTCAGCTCTGCTAGTGAGGAATAGATTTAGGCCCCAGTCCTGCAGTTGGCTGTGCTGGCCAGCAGCCCAGCGCCTTTGCGGAGCCTGGCAGCGGGCATCACCAGCAGACAGGACGACGCAGTGAGGTCCTTCACAATTGGATTTTGCTTGTTAGTGCTACAAATGAACCTTTTTTTTTTTTTTTTTTTGCTTCCCTGCTCTCTCTCTGCAGGGAGGGATCTAAATTCTCATACCTAGTGGCACATTCCTGTTTGTGGGGAAGACATGGGCATTTTCTTTTGGGCAACAATATTCAGAATTCATCGGTGCAAAACACTCGGTCTGGCATGTTTTGTAGCTAATTGTGCAGTCCTTGTTCAGGCAAAATTCCTGTTATCTCCTCTGGGCATTTTGCCCAAGTAGGGAAACAGGATCCATTTTACAACAGTCTGTAAAAATGAGCATCTTTTAGTTCTAACCTGTTTCAAATAGTTCATTGGCTATGAACAGTGAATCTATATGGTTAAAAAATATTAACTGGCAGATTTTAGGTAATTAAAATATAAAATATCAACATTACATACAGTTAGGAAAACTATCCCTTGATTTATGAGTCTTTGCTGATATATTGAACAGTATTGCCCAATATACATGATATGTATTGTAGTAATTATGTATTACAGGGTTGTATAGCTTTTTGAAACAGCAAAATGTAAAATGTGTATTTAAAGCCTTTGGTCACCTATTGGGACTGATGTTAATTATGATTTGTGAATTATTTTCTGCATGAAATCACAATCTTTACAATAACAATATATAGATTATGAACTTCTCAGAAAATGTAATGCCTGTGGGTGATATTTTGGTTGTTTAAGTACTGTCATTCTGGCAGAGCATTAATTTAGATTTTCATGCTCTAGTCAGCATCTTGGATGTCCTTAGAGTTTTACACTTGGATTAAAAATACATTGAATTCATCAAGCATATTGTTAGCAAAATGAACTTGGGACTTCCCTGTTGAAAACCCAGTTTTATGATTTTCTGACTATAAATGACCTAAGAGAAAAACAGGAATGTTTGCAATTTTGTGGTATAAACCTTTTCTCCCTACCCTTGTGCAGTTTTGAATTTCCAAAATAAACTATGTGTAAATAGCTATTGGACTTGTTTCAATATTGAAAATTGATCTTATTCCTTCTCCAAATATGTCAATAGCAAGGCCACCACTTCCTGGAAATCATTAAGCAGAGCAGATCAGATCTGCAGCTGGTTCAATTTCAGACATGGATATTTGAAACATTTCTAAATTAATCTAAAGAAAGTTCAAAACTCACAAACCCGTGGTCTGTCACCTGCACACAAAAAAAATCCTAGCTACAAGCAGGGGAAGATCAGGAAGCAAGAGAATAAGGAGAATTTGCATCAAAGAACATTTTATTGTGGTACAAAAGAAATAAATCTTATGTGTATGAAAATCATAAGCTTTAAGATTTGGAGAGAGTTGTGCAATTGACAATCAAATGGAGCTTAAA
The DNA here is from genome assembly GCA_003676055.1 of Chloebia gouldiae. Taxonomy (NCBI): domain Eukaryota; kingdom Metazoa; phylum Chordata; class Aves; order Passeriformes; family Passeridae; genus Chloebia; species Chloebia gouldiae. Next base: position 197,252 of record QUSF01000011.1, on the reverse strand, counting down.
GGAAATTATGAGGTTTTACACTAAAGTCCTGAAATAAAGAAAGTAATATTTTACTGCAAAAAATTGCAAATGTCAAGATTAAATCATAAGACTTTGCACCATTGAGCCACTAGCTAGCTCTATAGCTTCTTCACTTCTTAACACAGGGAAAGACCAACTTTCATGGTCAATAAAACTTAAGAACTTTAGAAATACATTTAGTGATATAAATCATATATTTGTGACTTTTCCTCCTTCAATAGCTAATTATGGGAAAAAATGAATACCTGAACTCCATGGCTACTAACCTATTTCTGCATTTGTTTTCAGGCTCATTTTTTAGTCACTTTTGTTTGTTCCAAGGAAATTATACTAATTTCTCAATTTAAGAAGAGGTGGCTGCTGTAAATGAAGAGAACAGGGTGGTTTTTTTCTGTCTTACTGCAGTAGTGAGATCTTGAGTAGATATACCTTGGAATAAGCAAGCCAAAACAGATTCAGAAGTGGAAAATACAGAGTTCAAATGCCTAAAGTGCTTCCTCCAGTCCAAATCTGGACAGGTGGTGACCCAGATTGAATCAGTAGTTGTGGGAATGATTTGATTCACAAACAGGGTTATAAAATTTTATATAGAGATGCCAGTGAAAGTCACAAGATCATAGAGCAAAAGACCTTATTCACATAAATTACCTGAATGGCTATGAAGCATAAAGGAAATAAATTGAACAATATTGCCCATACTTTGCTTACAGGCATATGGTACATAGCTTCACATGATATACATGCTAACAATGGGCATATTTGTGAATCCATTGAATAATATTGATACATACCCCCTTAATAACTCAATGAAGGAAGCAGTTGCCTTTTTCTGAGGCTTATGAATTCACACATATGGATTATGAATTTTACTGCATAAAGAAGGCTTTTTTAGCACAGAATCTTGTCTGTCTTTCCTCATCCTATATCAGCTGGTCTAATATAATATATTACCTTTCCTTACAAGGCTTACTTCTTTTATTACAGATACAATCACACATACACATTGGGTATGTTTGTACAGAATTAATTTTGGTAAGTGTGGGGGTATTCAAAGGGGGATATGAATTTCTGGCGGGGGAGCCTCTGCTGGTACCTGGCAGTACAGCACACATGGTTCACATCTGGCATGAAAACAAATTTTTTTTTATGGCTAGCTCCACACCTGTACCATATGTAAATACATATAACAGCAAAATGTTTCCAGCCCTGTCTACCCAGATGATGCATTGATCTCAGTGGATTCTGGGATATAAACTTCAATTTGGCCCCCAGTCACTTAGTGGACAGTGCCACCAGCAGCTCTGACATCGGGTTATTTGTTGTTGCTGTTTGCTGTCCCTGTTTGCACATTAATCCAGTGACAATTAGGTGTCAGCGAGCGTTGTTTCTGCTCGCTGATAGCCTTGGGCTCTGCGCTTGAAGCCCTAATCAGGAGTGTAAACTCTGCTATATTTCAATTTGGAGAAGCGCTCTTCCGCTAAGAGGCCCCTGGCACTGCGATAAATAAAACGCCTATTTACTCTATTGCCACACTTAGACATCTAATGCACTTACTACCGGCCCCCTAATCATGGCCCACAGTTAAATCCGCCTATAAATCACTCCATTCTCATCCTGCAGATTAGTGAAGCCATTTTCCCCAAACCCCACAATGAGCACTGTTTCCTTTTCTTGTTAGTCAAAAGCGAGATGATTTTTATTAGGTTAAAGACAAGCTCACAGATGGTAAATCGTGTGGAGGGAAATAAGATGAAGAGTCCTGTGGCCTAGTGGGGATGGCAGGTGGGACAGGGTGGGCCATGACTCTGATAGGCATCATCCCACCCTAGTGCATCACACCCCCAGTAGTGCATCATCCCAAGCTCCAGACCCAGGCGACATCTCTCCACGCATTGCACAAAAAGGCAGCAGCCCACAGATGTGACGAATGTGTCTGGCTTCAGCAGCCATCAGTGCAAGCAGTGGGGAAAAGGGGCATGTGGGGTGCTTTTCCATTTTGTGTCACCCACTGCTGGGTTTATCTGCAGAGGCTTCCGGATGTGCATAAATGGGGCTGGCACAGAATAAGATCTGGAGAAACAAGCACGTGCCATCGATACAGTCCCACCAGGAACAGTCCAGCTTTATCCTCCAGAGCACTGCTACACACAGTGGGAGCAAACACACACTGAAGCACAGCATTTATTACAAACAGCTTGGACCTCCTTAAAAACAAGACTCTATCTCAAGCCTTCTTTATTCCTTCATATAAGTAGCACTACCTTGTGCACAGGTGTTTTAGCATAGCCAGGCACCTAATGTAACTGTAATGCATAATACATTTTGCATTTTTTTTTTCAGTGGCTAGTAAGAAAGAGATTCTAGGTTTTAAAAAATTGATTCATTATTCTCAGCCATTCAATGAATATTTCTGTGAACAATTTCTAGTCTTATTCAGGTGAAATTTTTTGCAAATATCTAATATTTTAAATTCTACCTGGGTTAATTGGTTGCAGAGGTCACACACTTGTCTGCATGTCTTTGAAGGAGCACTGTGATATCAGATTTTCTATGCAATAACTATAATAAATTCAAAATTCATTATCCGTAAATATTCTGTGACATTTGCTCTAACTTTTGGCACAAGGTTCTGATAGCAGAGCCCTGCATTAGGAGGACCACAGAAAGCAAGCAAAACAGATGCAAAGCACAGCCTGATCAAAAAGCTCCAAGTGAATCAAAGAAATCATCGGGAGATGCTTTTATTTTTACAGCATTAGTCTGTGGCCCTTGATATGTGGCAGAATTGCATCCCCTTTCTGGGTAGGGAAGCTTTCACATATACACATTCATGCAAAAGCCATCCAGAGGGATGACAGAGATTTACATCAGCCACGGAACACGATTTACTGCATACGTGGACATGCACCCATATGGGCCATTGAGGGGGAAGTGGCAGCTGTCAGGGTGCGGAGGCCCACACCACCAACAGGCTCTGAAAATTGACCCTCCAACACTAAGTCCTAGCTCCATCTCAACATCCATGGGGATAAGATTCAGCCCCTTTTCTCAGCCTTCTCTCCCCGCTCCTTACTTTTCAGGTTCTAAACAGGGTGGATTGCGGTGAAGAGCTCCCCGTAATCTCTCTTTAACCATTTCCATATGACAACTGCTTTGGATCCCCACAGCCGAATGAAAAGGCCAGAAGCCTTGGCTCTGCTGGGGGGTGGGTGCCCCTGGGGAAACATATGTAAACAAAGCCCAGCTCTGTAGCCTTTTGCACCTCTCTCTCTTTTTCCATTCTTGCTTGGATCTCAGGTGGAATTAAAGGGATTAAAGCTGAGCGTAAATGAGGCGAGTGTGTAAAATGACTCCTTTCTGAACCAAACGGCATGTTCCGTGCTGAGGAAATGAGATGCCCATTTAAATCTCATCCATCCACCGCCTGTGGCCACCACCATGTACCTGCCTACTTAGCCCAAGGGTTAATTAATTGAGGCTTCAATGCACTATTGCAAGAGCATTATTGCATTTGATACTCTACATCTGTGATTTAAAACTCTTTCAGTCCCTTGTCAGCAAGGGAGGGTTTTAACTAGGAAATTAGCATTCAGATAAGGGTACGCTCTATTTGCTTCTGAAAGGAAGGAAATATTAAGGATGCTGGTGCACAAACCAAGCTGTAATATCCTGTCCCATCCTAGAAAGGGCTCTTGGGCCCCACTTCCCAAGGGGACACTGTGTACAAGGGGACTAGAACACAGAAAAAAGGAATTACAATTTTCAGGGGAAATATCATAAAGTAGAAAACAGACAACAAATTGTGGTTTATTTTTCAGAAACTTCTCCTTATTTCATGATAATTATATGTTTCCTTTCTTGACACCTGGCTTATTTTAAATACCCAAACACCCAACTGGCTTATATCCGTATTATATTTCAGTCTTCTCATGGAGTTCAAATATTATTATCCCTCCCCATCTAGTTCAGAAGATTTTTATAATTTTTATTTTCTCTAAATAAGCAGAAAAATAATCATTCCTTGCCTTCACATAATGTCCTTGCATTATAGTCAATGGCATGTGTGTGTAATCCCCAACCACTGAAATGAAACACACATTTTCCAGCAATAAAACACAATAGTTTGGGATATGAAGTGACAAAGGAAGTATCCATCTGAAACATCAGGAAGAATTAAAGGTAGAAAGTATGCAATTTGCCCAACCTTGAATCTAGCTACCAAACCTCAAAACTGTGAGAAAAATGAAAGCCATACATGAGCTATTGACACAGTAGGTCAACTTGCTGCAAATTTCTCACTGCTTAGTTCACACAGAGCTTCATTCCTGTCTCTTTTGGAAAGGGCCACTTGCACAAGAAGAATTTCAGAATGGTTCAATCTAGACCCTAATGGGTTCAATCTAGAGCCATGCCAAAATTGTAGCATGCTCCTGCTCTGCCTCTCCAGTCCAGAGATAAAAACCTAGGAATGAGTTTGGCCAGGCAAGAGGCCTGGAGTGAGATGGACAACCACGACCACCCATGCCAAGGGATGGTCCATAAGGCATTGTGCTTTGGAAAGATGGAGTTACATGACTCAGCATGTTGTCCCACCAAAGAACTGCTATTGCTATTTGCCGGTGTTGCAATGATTGATCTATTTTGAAGAGTACATTCCCTCTCCAGGATGTCACACCATTTTGTTGAAAATAAAGGTCACAACTATGCCCTCTTCTTCCACTCTCCTTGGGGAGTCCGTGTGGCTGTGCAACATTCAGTGTGCCTGCCCCGGCTGTCACTGGAGCATGTCACAGGAAGAAGCACAGCAGCTGTGTGTCCGAGCACAGCAACAGTTGCACAGATATCTAAAACAGGAAGTGCAGATTAACTTGTCCAGTTGAAACTACAGGGGGAATTTAGGAAGACAGAATGCAATCAGCCAGGACACTGAGGTTAACACAGTTAATCTTGTGGAAAGTGCAATGGGACCTTTAATAACTGCAACTGGTCAAGGCCTCAGTTTTATGTCTCATCCCAAAGATGGCACTTCCCAGTGTTTGGTGGTGCTGTTGTGGCTGGAAGAGGGGAATAGTGCCATCTACTGCAACAGCATCATCTCTCATAACACCTGGGCTTACCTGAAGTGTCACCAGCATCCTGGATTGCCTGAAAAAATAGAGTGCTAATTACAGGTTTTTACTGGTTTTCATTTATAGGTGGCTTGTTCTTCCTTAGGACCCCTTTCGTCTATTAGCTATGATGTCTGACCTTGGCAAGCAGAGTTGTTAGTTGGGGGATGGCCAAGCACTGTCCCTGAGGGGTACTGAATTATCCCACCAGGCATGGGGATGGGAGCAACTGGCGCTGTTTTTGACCAAGTCCTGTCACTTTTGTTTGAGCTTCTTGACAGACAGCTCTTCAGTACTTCACAGGGCTAATTGTCATCGACTTAAGAAGCTTGTTAGATGTTTGCACATAGGTTTTTATCCTTTCAACAATTAATCTTTGAACTACAGAGCTTAATAAGGCACTATGAACTTCACTGTGGTATTTTAACAAAGCACTGAGACTGCTGTATGCAGTTCAGGTTTATGAACAATGACACAGGACTTTATTTAGCAGGAGGCAATCTATCCAGTGTAAATCAAATATCTCTAAGCCAGCCTCAGAACAGTGGTGGGCATAAATCAATGTGTTGTCAAGCAGGCCATATCTGATCTTTAAGACATATGTCTGCTCTGTATCTTTCTTTGATCCGTGAAGCATACACACAGTTTTACTACAAAGAGCATTTCATGAGCCCAGGTTTCTTAGTAATCACTGTATTCCTGGAATAGCGCTTTAAAGTAGGACTTTAAAAGTTTGTAAATACATGCATATGTTCTGATACCCACTGGTAGTTCTGATACTCTACTCACAGTACAGAGGGTACCTGCACAAATGTTTTGATGAAACATATTGCAGAAGGCTTAAAAGCAATACGAACAATGTATATTTACTCTCCTAAGATGCAAAGAAGACACAAGCTCTTGTGTGTGCACTATGTATTTGTTGCAGAGGTTAAAAAGAAGACATAATGATTAAAATCAGAATTGTGATTGCAAAAATGAGAACGAAGGCTTGGTGCCGCAAGGGTTTAAATATGCTCTCAATTCTGACAGAAAAAGAGAGGACCTTGTGGAAGTTCATGTTATATGGTTTCATGTTTATATAGGGTGTGATTAACAGAGAAGAAACTAAAATAGGTTACCAGATGAAGGTCTACATCCTGTGGGTTAATCAAGCACAGGACAGAGAGGAAAGTACCTAATACTCCAGAGATGAAATGGTTTCATGAGAGCCACACCCCCGAAGTTGCCTTTTTAGAAAGTGTAATAGGACTTTTTCAGTTTCATAAAGTATCTTGATAACTGGAAAGTGCTAGTTAATGGTACAATGTTCCAACTATGAATTTTACAAAGATTAATCTACCCCTTTAGGATCCAAAGGAGCCAATCAAAAGCTACCCAGTCTTCGTTGTTTTACAGTCTCTGTGGGCAAAAAGCTCAGCTGAAACTACCATTCAACATCCTAAACTGTCATCTTCATCTTCTTCTAGCATAAAAATACATATTTTTCCCCATAATAAAGATTTTTTATAATAGCAATAAAGTAACTCTAGAGAACATGGTTGTCTTGAGATAGCTTAACTGTGTGTGGTACCTCATAACACCCTGGGGACCCAGCCACCTCATAATAATCTCTTTCTTTACCATGCCTTCCTTAATTAAGGAGCGAAGCCAAAAGGTCAATGCAGGATAAAAATGTAAATCTCGAGGTTTTCTTGTGGACCCTCACTCCATATAATAAAATATATATAGTGTGCTCATCACAAAGTTTAGTACATTAGCAGATAGAAAGTGTAATGTTTTATGTTCTCAACATTTTAGTGTTTTAGTGAGACAACAAATAAAGGCCTTAGGTTCTTCTCTATAAAATTATGTCTTTCTTCTGCAACAGATAATTACTAAGTTATTAATTTATTCTCTATGTATGAAATCTTCTTTAGACTTGTCTTTTACAAATATGACATATGATAAATGTAATAGTTTTACAGGATTTGTTTGTACCTAAGATTTCCTTTATTTTACTTGTATATACCAAACTTGTATATACCATACTTGTATATACTGTGAATGCCACTCTGGAGAGACACACAACATATACTACAATCTTCTAATTGTGGTTCCAATTCTCCAATGAAAGCAAATATAATTTCATTTCCAGATCTTATTAGTACATTTGAGTATTGATGTTATAATAAACAACATGCTTTGGCTGTTTATCTTCTTCATTCTTTCATTATTTTCTGTGCTCCTTTCCAGTTGCCTCCTGATGTTAAAAATATGCCTGCATTCAATCTGTATGTATTTCTGACACTGTTAGACATATACTTAAACTCCAGTCTCAGTTCTTAATTTTTTTTAATCATAAGTGATGGTTGAAAACCAGTAAATACTTATTTAGCTTTGTGTTACAGAGATTTCAGGTTTAATTTATGCATTCAATAATCAATGTAACAGTGTGATTCTGTTAGAGATCCAATCATGTGTTTTTTCCCTTCTCTGATTCTAGGTAAATAAGTGGACAAGACATATGTTGCCCTGATTGACATTTGACCAGCTGATCTGGATTTAGATCAGATGGACAATATAAAAAATACAATAATTTTGTATTTTTTTCAGATCTTAATTCCCCCTCATCTTTAAAATAGCAACACTATTCTAACAAAGCCTATTTGCTTTCAGAATTGCAGGTACATGATTTTTCTGGATATTCAGTTGTGAAACATTTCTTATTTTCATTTTTTATGGTATCATTGCTGTGAGTGACACCCTATCTTACCAGAACCCAGAAGACATTTCATTAGGCAGTATATTAAAGTATGTAGCTGTTTTACAGATTGGGTCTAAAGAGAATTTACTTTCCCTTTTGGTTTAGTTACCTATTAAGGAATAAACACCTACCTTTACATATTTTATATAGGTTTTTCTGACAGCCAAAGTTAAGAAAGGTAGCTGTCTGGATGTTATATGCTTGTTTCATCTATCATGTATCTGAATACATCACTTATATAATACTTCCCATAATGAGTTGTGGTTGAGATGTTTATACACCATTTTTGTATGAGTCAAAGAGCACACAGCTCGAGAATCTCCTTCCAAAGTTCTGGTTGTCTTGCACTATCCAGTCTAAAAGTTCCTTCAGTTCAAGATCTCTAGATCCTTCAAAATCAGATTCCTATTTCTATTCACAAGCATAGTAGACTGCAACAACACAAACACACCTAATGGACCTCAGATGAAGGAGGACACATTCTGCTCCATCACCCTGTCTCCATTTCCATTTTGAGTCTTCTCTAAATTGTTATACAGTGTGATAATTGTTTCTTACAGAGTGGGCAATTGCTGCACCAGAAACTGAAATGGTTCTTCAAATAGCTTGGAAAAGGCCACCACTCCTTGTTATCAGCTGTCTGGCTCATAGCAGCAGAGAAGGACAGCAGTTGCCTACTGGATGCCTGGAACCTCTCCAGACTCTCTGGAACTCTCCATTCAACACAGAATATTTCAGCCCTTGCCTGCAGTTTTGACATGGAAAAGATTTAAAAGTGTAAATCGTGTACCTTCCATTCGGTTGGGTTTGTGCTCTTATTACTGACAAGCAGAAATATTCCAGCAATGCCATGAAGAGGTTAAGAATGTTACCTATAATTAGAACAAGAAGGTAGAAGAGAGCTGGAAGGAAGACTGTTTTTCTTTTCCCCAAACAGAAAAGACAGTAATGGTACTGGAAAAGTAAAGCATCTAAAAATGTAGCACAAAACCCCTCAAGCCACTTCAAACATATACACTCACCCACAACCACCCACCCACCCACTCACACACACCCATATGTACTTTCTGAAATTATTCTTTAATAAGTTGTGAACATACCCCTGGATTTCAGCTTAGGGCAAACTGTTCCAGAAGTTAACAGGACATTAGACCATTAAATTATTTTCCTGTCATTTTATCCTCATTTCTTGTTTTAGAAAGAACAAAACCAACCAATAATATTGTTAAGCAGGAAAAAATGAAAGAATAATACCAACACCAACACCCCTCTTCCCACACTCTGTTTTCAGATGTCAAAAAAATTATTTCCCTTATGTTTTCTAAGTGGATGAAAATGCAACAGAGGTTATTTTTTGTGCATTTTTTGCTTACCTATACAAGATGAAGGAAGCCTGAAGCATTAGGACAATACTGGTACTAGGAGGGTTATGACAGCATTTACCTTAATGATAGACTTCACATTTTTGGTTCCTGTTGACATGATGGCCCATCTGTGCCTCAAGTTTGCCCTGTTGTCCCTCAATGAGCAAAACTGAGTAATCCTAAAGATTCAATGCATTCCCAAAAGAGACAACACTTGGGCACCGCTGTATTTGTTCACTCCTCTTCAAGGGACACACCTTTGGATTTACACTGTTATCTTCACAACCCAAAGTATAAAACTCATCATTTAGGTCCTGTAGGGTGACAGGCCATATTCCTAACTCCAGTCAGCACTGGCTTGTTAAACATTGTTTTTCAGAAGTTAATTACTATTCGGTGTAGCTAAGAAATTAGGATTCAGTTAATTACTATTACTATTCAGTGTAGCTAAGAAATTTGGATTCCAGTTGCATTTGATGGGCATTGGGAATGGTGTCTCTTGGCTAATTAAAATCCTTTTTTGTAATGCAGAGCAGAAGAGGCAAATAGGCCTCATATTTGATTTGAAGGCCACTGATTTCTTGTGTGAGGATCTGATAGGGAGCTGTGTTATGTTTAGTAGTATATTCATCATGTAGATGAGATGAATTGTGTAAAACTTGCTTAAATAATGTGTGCACACTCTGAGGTACCTATGTGTTTGAGGACAAAGAGCTGAAAGAAAGTGAAAGTATCCTATTAAACCTAATTTAAGAATGGCTTTAGCATTTGTGAAGTGTAGGGCCTCATTAAAGCCACCATTCCTGGAATCCAGGCAAAACACTTTGCACAATTCAACTGTTGTTTCTACAACTAATTATTTTTATTTTCTAATATATGCCTTGTACCACGAGCAAAGAGCAGATTTCTTCCCCCATTCCATTTAGCACAGCTTCAAATGCTTACAATAAAGGTGAGTGCATTTTACTGCTCTTTGGCTGCAGCTAATTTTGTTCTATAACAAAACCAATTAGACTGGTGTAGTCCCAATTTTTTCCCATCATTTCCAGCTGCTGAACCTGGATCTCTCTCAAAAGTACTTTCTTCCTTAGCCACAATATTTTTTTAATGTCATCATCTACTGATTGTTGTTTGGTTTAAATAGAAGAGATGAGAAAGCAATGGAACAGGCAGCTTCAGAACAAAAATTGGAACATGAAGAGACACTTCAAGTCTTTGCTTTTCTACTGATGAGGCAATCTCTATTTATGAAAAATAAATTAATTCCCTGCTTATGTTTGCTGTTTTCCTAGTTATATGCATTTTCACCATTAATTAATGGAGAGATGAGAGATGGCAGAACAACAAGCCCTGTGCAATATGAATGGATGCTTGGGCTGACTGAATAGCTATTCTCCTTCAAGCATTGTTTTAGGTGGTGGCTGCATCAAGGATAAGACTCTTTCTCCCTTTTTGTGGTGCATCCTGAGCAGCCGCTAGAGACCTAACCGTACATCTGAATAAAGGGTAGGAAACTTACCAACAGGCAAAACATTAGTATGGCAGATAATATAATGTTCTGTACAGAAAAAAAACACTCCTTGGTTTGCTTATTTAAAAAAAACAATTCTCTATAGAGAGTGTCGGAGAGAAGCCAGTTCTTTCTAGCTGTCCAGCTCCGGTGCATGTTTAGTGCAAATAGATATATTTGACTACTGGCCTCTCTTGAAATTCTTCCTCTGTAAGTCTTTTGTCTAGTTTAGATGTCATTTAGATGTCATAGTTTAAACAGGTGCTGTGTCTTTGTCTTATGTTAAAATAGCAAAGGATCAGAGGGAAAGCACCTAGCCTTTTACCACCTGTGTCTGTGTTGCATGCTAATTACTGGCTACAGTATTAAACTATTTTTGGTAGGTACCAAGAAAACTTCATCCCTTTGTTTAAGATTTGGCTAAAAGGAGTAAGAAGCTGCAGCATCTTCAGATTTCCTGAGAAAATAGAGTGCAATAACTGGAGAAGGGAAGATCCTCCATACTGCTATATTCATGCTGTACATGCTAAAGTCTTGTTAGGTTTTGGAAAAAGTTCCACATAATGCCTAAAACACAACACATCCTTAGGAATGACAAGAGTGTATCTAAAAATTAATATTAACAACCTTAACAATCTATCCTAGCAGTAAAATGAAGGAAAGTACAAGCAGCTAGAGAAAGTTCCTTAAAAATGTGATACTCCTTTAATCCATGTAAGCTTGTCACAGAGCTATGTAATAAAGCTAAGTCATGTGAATTTGTAGTTAAAAGATGAACCAATTACAGACTGAATAATTTGTGATATAACTGATAATAGGTCAAAGCAAGGTTATGGCAGGAAATGGACTTGACTTTGGAAAGAACATTGGATATTTGCAGGGCTAGCAAAAACAGCTTCTCAAATTAAAGTGTTAGTAAGCAATGAAAGAACAGAAGTGAATCTCATTAAGAACAAATATAAGGGTATATTAGGGTATACAATCAGACTCAAGCACCACAGTCAGTGAAACAAAACCAATACAATGAGGAGGGAAATATTCCATGTATGATTTGAAAGAAATAATGTTTAGTTTTCATTCAGATGTGGACTTTTCTTTTCAAAAAGGAAGATGTTTATATATGCATTTGGTATTTAAATAATATAAAAATCCAGAAGAAACAGGTCAAAATTGCGGCTCACTTACCCTCAAAACATGCACAATATCAAAGATATGACAAAGAAAATTATACCAAATTATCTGCAGCACAATAAGAGCAATCACTGCTGGTGGGCTTCCAGATGAAGTCTTCCTCATGGCAAGACTGTATTGACAAGTCTATCTCTGGTTTACTTCTCAGGAAGTAAATGGCAAGGCACCTAGATGAGTTTGACAAGAGATATATGTATGCACAAAAATTGGACCTCCACCTTCTTACGGAACCTGTTGCTTTGCTTTCTGTTAAAAAACCCACCATGCCTACCTACCCCTGGCTGAACATTTTACACACAACTCCAGACAACCACGCTACTCCTGCTCATATGACGACACAAGGGAAATATAATGTAAAAGGAGGCAGTATAACACATAAGGCATGATAATTTTTATTTAGAACTCCACAAAAGCACTAAAAACCCTCTTAAATATAGACACATACATCCAAATATGTCAAAGTCACACTTCTCATCTTGACTGTAAATGCAAATGGAGAAACCATCCTTTCTCACACTGTGAAAAGTATGTTTTCATATGGGAAACACAGAGACTATGACATATGTCACAAAAATCTAACTAACACATACTACTTTTTCTTCTGATTTGTATAGTGACCACTTCGAAAAATTTTCTAGTTTGCCATCATTCCTAAAGATGCCTGTTTTTTTGCCCTGTTTACATCCTGTGCTATAATGATATCACCTTTGGGTCTTCCATACATGTACTGGCATGAATGGAATTTCTGTGAAAACATAAAGAAAACATATGAATTTAGAGTGGATTTGCAGGTGCAGGAGAAAAAGCAAGAGCTTTCCAGCCAAACGTTATTGGGTTTGCATGGCAAGCTTTTGGTAAGACAGGGTTACGGGGGTGGCTTCTGTGAGAAACTGCCAGAGACTTCCCCCATGTCCAAAAGAGCCAGTGCCAGGCTCTAGGAAGGAAGTGGGTAAAAATCAGCCCAAGAGCAACTGCAGCTTCAGAGAGGAATGAGATTATGTGAGAGGAACTACTCTGCAGACACAAAGTCAGTGGAGAAGGAGTGTTGGGAGATTATCCAGGCACCAAAGCTGAGAATTCCCCACAGACCCTGGCGCAGATCATGGTGAGACAGATGTGTCCCTGCAGCCCATGGAGGACCATGGTGGAGCAGAGATCCACCTGCAGCCCATGGAAGACCCCAGGCAGGCTTCTGAGGCAGGTCAATGTCTTTGAAGGAGACATTTGCTGCAGCAAGTTTGCTATCAGGATTTGTGATTCCATGGGAACCCATACTGGAGCAGCCTACTCCTGAAGAACTGTATCCGATGGAAGGGACCTGCACTGGAGAAGTTCATGAACTGCAGAACACGGGAAGGACCCACATTGGAGAGAATGTGAAGGAACATCTCCCATGGGAGTGATCCAGCACTGGAGCAGTGGAAAAGTGAGAAGAGAAAGAAGTGACAAAATGTGTTGAACTCACCACAGCCCCCATTTCTCATCCCCGTGTGCTGCTGCTGGGACTAGGAAGAGAAAGAAGGCAATGAAGATGAACCCAAGAAGAAGGAAGGGATGGGGGAAGCTTTTTTTAAGATTTGTTTTTATTTTTTATTGTGTCATTATCCTAGTCTGATTTGCTTAGCAATAAAATAAATTTCCCCATCAAACCAGTTTTGCCCATGACAGTGGGTGATCTCTCCCATGCCTTATCTCAACCCATGAGCCTTCTGTTATATTTTGTATCTGCCAGATAAGGAGGGGAGTGACAGAGCTGCTTTTTGGAAATGTGGTGTGAACTCACTACATAAACCCATTAATTAATCACAGATGAAATGAAGAACCAAAGGGGAAGAAACTTTCGCTTTACAGAAACTTTCACTTCAAAGTACGTGAAGCAAAAAGGAAGGACAAATTTTCAATTAACACAACTATACCATCCCCTTAAAAGGTGAACCCAGGTATTGCAGCACACTTGCTCACTCTGGATTTTACTTTCAGGTGCAGGGAGAAGCCATACAGGGAGGATGCTGGAAGCATTACACTTTCAATAGATTTTTCTTTCCCTTTTCTTCATGTTCTGCAAGTTGGTCCAAGGAGTTTCTTTCAGAAGTGGAGCAGTGAAGTGAGACTTCCTGGAAAAGTCTGCTTATAGACATTAGAACTCCAGAAGGGGGAAAAAAAAAAACAAACAGTAAGAGAAGATGGATGAATGTGCTCTAAATATTATGAAATTGAAGGCAAAGATGAAGTCCTTGAGGAAAATACTCTATTAAAAATCAGTGACTTTTAAGGGTCACTGGAAATTCAGCCTGAAAATTTCTTCATACTTAAAAGAAGTACTTTGAAAAAGGCAATGTAAGTGATGCTATCTGCCTGATTCTTTAAAATAAAAAATCCATATTTTTACTTATTTTATTTCCTTCAAACATATAGATATAGTGCTTCATAAATAAACTGCAACATTTTGAATGGAAAAACTCACAGGAAAGCAGAAGCAATCAAAATGGGTACCAAGCTATGAAGAACTGCTTTGATAATAGGACCCTGAGAAAGAAAGGCAGCTCAGATATATTGTCAAGAGAGATATGATTGAATGCAGTAAGAGTAAATAGGTGAATTAAGAAGTTCAGCAGTAGAGATAGTGTTATGTTACTTTTTAATTGTTCAGTAGAAAGATTTTACACCTCCTGAGCAGAAGTACATATTTCTGACAAGCAAAATCAGCAGATATTTTGCTACAGAGAACCAGTGCAGAATATGTTCCTTCTCTGGATGGCAGGAGCTAGCAGCACTTAGTGGCATAAAAAACCAGTCACTGTGATATGTATTACTTAGTAGCAATAATCTGAGTATTGGAAAGAATGTAATCTTAATTCATAATTAATGCAACCCCACATCTTCATAATTACGTGTTTGACCACTTCACAGACCAAAGAAAAAGAAAGGCAGACACCTGGCTGGGAGATGAGAAAGCAGAACTTTTTTTGTTCCCTAGTGATATAGTCCCAGTATATAAATTTAAACAAGGAGTATGTAGGATGAAAGATCAACTAGATTTGAAATATTCCTTACACATTCAGAGAAAAAAAAAAAAAAGGACTGGAAATTATCTTGTCTGTGTCCTAAAGCTGTACTGTATGTCAAACTGACAGATTCTTTATTTAACTTGTAATGATTTCTAGTTCTGGAACTTCCACAACCTCTCCAGCCAGCCTGTTCTGTGGCTGCACTGTCCCTAGTGTCAGATAATTTTCCTGTGCCTAAACCTAGCCTTGCTACTTTACTTTCTATTCATTGTGGACATGGAGAACACACTATCCAATGATCCTCCTACGGGTCTTTTAGATATTGCAATAACAGTTTGCATGTTACCTAAAGGCTGTTATACTGTCCTCCACAAAGGAGTGGTATAACCTGTGTGTCACAAAGCTGTTTACACAGGAAAAATGATATCTTCCCTGAAGAATAGTGTACAAGCTTGATGAGTTAAAAAACTACACACTGATTGTGAAATTGTCCTCTTGTTCATGGTGTACCATTGAATGTGCACAGATCTGCTCTGCAGATGACAAATTCGGACCTGTACTTTGGATGTCATCCACAGAACTTCTAGGTTGCATTGCCAAAGATAAAATCTACATCTGTCTTATTCAAACCCAAAGAAAACAAATTATGGACTACTTCCGATCTCCACTGAATTCATAGGAAGGCTAAGCAATAAAGCAAGATATGGAGAGCTCTTTGACAAGTCAAGGTGTTACAAACGCAAGAGTCACAATCTCACCTCAAGCAGATAAAGTCTGCTTCAGATAATGATACCCCAGACCAAGCTTGCAATCAGATGACTGTTGCTATCTGCAAGCCATCGGGTACAACTGGATATAGGCATATCTCATTTGATTCAGCTTTTGTGTGCCCAGCTGAAGATGGGCCAAGGATTTGCTTCTCAGTGGACCATGAATTAACTGAGAAAACCAGGCGCTGTCTATAGTTTCCAGTAATGTATGATGCATTTAAAATTACTCATTATTTCTGAAAATGTACCCCATAAACTTTTTCTACTGAAGTCTGTTCTCCACTTTTAAGTTCTACCTCCTGGTGCCAGATTAGTGGCATATCTTTCACATCTTCCAAATTACTTTAAAATGGACTTAGTTTTAAAAGCAGGACAGTAGCCAATTCCTCCAGGATAGGATCTAGTATTTTTCTTGACTTATTTCTGTTGTCCCTGACACATACATTGTGCAAGATGATGTTTTAGGATGGCTGCCACATAAAATTCTCCTCCACTAATATTCAAGATGGTAACATTTTGATTTCTAGAACACAATTTTTTGATATATCAGTTTTGAAAATTTTCTGCTTTTTCTGGGTGAGCTACTTGTTCCCTAATTAAGTTTGGATGTTGCTTGTGGCTGTGACTCAGAAAGAGGGTACTTGTCTTGCCATAACACCATAGCTGGCTTTAATTTTAGTGTTTTTGGCATATTCTTACAGCCATTTCTAGATGTATTTCTGGTGAAGAAAGACTGGTCTTTGGGTGTTTGCCAATGGAAACAATGGCAAAGCCTTTTTTTTTTTTTTTTTTTAATTTGAGCTGAAAGCAGCCTGATAAAATGAAGTTTCTGCAATTTGTTGAATTATTAAACTAAGCAGAAATTGTTAATAATTTTAAACAAGAGAACTTACAGGTTTCTTCTCTTGGTCTCACTCAACTTTAACTGCCCTCTTTGAATTAATGCTCAAAGATAATTATTGTTTATATCACAGCAACACCTAGAGGTTCCTACTGAAATCAGAATGCTCTGCACAAAGTACAGAAAAGTGAGACAACTCGTATTCTGCAATCCAAACTGGTCAGCAAAAGAAGAGCAGAGGAAGCAGTAGGAGCCAAAAGAATGCACTTGTGCTCACAAAGGTGCTGAGATGTACCTTTGGCACCTAAGTGGCAACCCAAATATTTCACCATCCTGCTCCCAGAGATCATAGCCAAAACCAGATGGACACCACCATTGCACTTATTCTGGGACCCAAGCTGCAGGGAACAGAGTGCTGGGGCAGTCCCCACAGGCACTAGAGGAAGAAAAGCACCTGTTAGGGTAAACACATCCAAGAACAACGCTATCTACATCACAGCAGGATTTCTGAGTCTAGAGCAGTGCTGGGAGGAGTGTGAGGAACATGAAGAAGTGCATGAGGAAGCAGAGGTTTTGCCTATCAAAATGTTTTATAACAGCTCTGCTTCTATGTAGTTTTAGAACTAACTAATGATTTAGAAATGACAAATGGAAAATGTCTGAGCTCACTTTGTCCAGCTCCTGGGGTTAAAC
>QUSF01000011.1:110000-175000 GCA_003676055.1 Chloebia gouldiae | reverse complement strand
GGAGGGTGGCTGGAAGCACCAGGGTGCTCCCTCACCCTCTTACCATTTGTTGTGCCTGGCAGGTGAACGCCTGCCAGTCACGGCTGCTACAAGAGAAGGCCTTTCACCACCTCTCACCACAGGTCCAGAGTCCACCAGTGTTTTCACAGGATGGGAAGGTGTCCAGGACCCAAGTGTGCTCTTTCCTGAACATGAGCTGTGACTTGTCAGCTGGTTTTTCAAGGCTTAATATAAATCCTTCCCATCAAGGAGAAAAAACAGGTGCGGGCTGAGCCAGAGGGGGATATGAAGGTGTGGACGGCAACTCACAAGTCATATGCTCCATGAGACAGTGCTAAGGGCAGAATCATCTTCCCTCCTCTCTGAAAGCCATGACTGGGAAGGAGGAGGCAAGTCACCAGGAGCAGGATGAGAGCAGGCCAAGACCTGGAGACGACTGGAAAAGCAGTTGTGGAAGCCAGCAAAGCTCACTTTTGCCCTGTCTCCTACACATGGATGATAGGAAAAACGAGTTTAGAATAATACTACCTGTAAAGAATTTTTTGTGTTGGAAGGGACCTTAAAGACCATCTAGTTCCAACCCCCCCACTAGGGGCAGGGATGTCACCAACTGCACTAGGCTGCTCAGGGCCCCATCCAATCTGTCCATGAACACTTCCAGGCATGGGGCATCCACAGATTCTCTAGGCAATACAAAACTTGCCTCTGTGGCAATATAAATGTATATGCACCACAATGTACACAATTTAAGTGAATCAGGATTTGTGGCACTACAGGCACAGCAGGGGCTAAAGAGTTACCCTTGGAGAGCAGTGCACCTTGCACCTTTTGAGGCAAAACTGGACTGGAAATGCAGTGGCATTCACAATCTCTTTCTATTCCAAACAGGTACACTGAACTGTTCTATATAAAAACAAAACTATACCAGCTGAGATAAGGACAGCAGAATTATTACTTTTATCACAAAGGGTCATGCACAAAGGCTCCTATGAGCAGTCAAACCACATGTGTAAACATAGCAAAGCATGGCTTCGTGTTAAACAAGTGTAAACATTATGTAAAAATAGAAATGTGTGGAAGGGGAGAACAATAAACTACTAGAAAAACAAGGTAACAGAGTCCAATCCTCATTTATTTGTTTCAGGGCACATGCCGAAAGTCAGATGAGGGCTTGGGACAATTTTACTTACCTGAATATTGCTTACAGAAACCATGTTAGGGCATTTAAGTGCTAAGTTAAAATTAATTCAAACATGTAAGATACTGTATGCAAAACTAGGCAGTTCAGTAATCGAATATTAAAAAAAAAAAAAATTAACACTACTTTTGGCAATGGACCATTGCAAAGCAAAGTGTGCAAAAGGATTTCATCATATCACCAAATATCAGCAATTAGCCCAAAGGCTCAGATGAAGCTAATTTAGAGACCTTGGGTTTTTGTATCCTATCTAATATGTATCTGTATATTTCTTTGCTGATGTACACCTGCAGTGGATGACCAGAACTTAAGTATATGATGTGTTTACAAAACAGGGGAAATAAAAGTAAATGTCTTCCTCAAATTTAAATATATTCCTTTGGAAATGTTGCAAAATGTCACCTTGTTCCTGAGTTAGTAGAAAAGATCATCAGGAGAGCTCAATTTATCTTTTCTACGTAATTCATTATTTCTTATACTGTATCATGTCCCAGTTCTAAAACCACTTCCATTATTTCCACTACCCTTTCACATACTATTCTATTTATATCTTCCATTATTTTGTCTCTAGCTCCAGATCCATTTTTATTTCTGCTATTTTTCTTTAGAAATTAATTATTAGAATTAAAGCAGGGTATGAAGGGAAAAAATACATTATCCATTTATACAACATCATAAAATATCAAATAAAAATAAGCAGAAATATTATGTTATTTTTACTGTCATGCATCAAGCCTATGTTTATATTCTGCCATCAACAGTAACCAAACAATTTCTCCTTGCACCCTATTCTTTCAAAATGGTTCATTTTGGAGTAACTGAATTTGAAAGTTTAGGTGTTAAAAAGAAAATATAAAGAAAACCCTTACTCTTCACTAAGGAGAATACGTATATTTCTGTAGAAACAACCAGGCAGCAAAACAAAGGTAAACTATCAATCTCTCACTATGCAGAAACTTTCTTACCTGTTTGTCCTTGCTCTTGCTAAACAATACTTCAATTCTGAGTTGCCAGCACTAGTCTTATAGCTTGTAATAGAACACATTAATTTTGTAGTCTTTTTGCTCAGTACCTTCAGCATGATTAAAGTTAATAAAATGATACCCCAATTTCTCTTTATGGTAACGTATGTGAGCTGGTACTTGTTATTGTTTTTCCTATGTTTCTGAATGTTCCGTTGCATTTGAAACCTTGCTAATTTAAGTAGATAACCTCACCTCCCACTCCTTAAACTAGACCTTGATACAATTGCTAACCATCTCAGCAAAAGCCTCGCAGCAGTCCTGCAGTACCAGGCTTTAGCCTTGCTCCTGTGCCTCGAGCTGTGCATGCAGGTTTGTTTCAAGTGTGGCCAGGCTTGGGTACCTGCTGAAGCCAGGTGGCTCTCAGTGTGCAGTTCCTGACTGATTAGCCTGCTCACAGAGGTAGGAGCTGCTGCTACTTGGTACAAGCAAATCACTCCAA
The DNA here is from genome assembly GCA_003676055.1 of Chloebia gouldiae. Taxonomy (NCBI): domain Eukaryota; kingdom Metazoa; phylum Chordata; class Aves; order Passeriformes; family Passeridae; genus Chloebia; species Chloebia gouldiae. Next base: position 172,338 of record QUSF01000011.1, on the reverse strand, counting down.
AGTGAAATTCAGATTGCAATTTAGACTAGGCATCAACCTTTAATATGCCTCTGCAAATGATTAAAAGAATGGAAGAACAGAGTACAAATTATATATAGCCAAACTAAGAAACTATTATTAACTAATGCTACTGGTTGAATTATGACTCAGTGCAACTTCCACTATTAATGTAAGAAAGGTACACATTCTTATGTTTAGATTCTTCAAGAGCTGAGTTTTAATACATGCAGAAATATATGGCTATTTAAATACCAACCCTTAAATAAACTTTATCTCCAAATTACTGGTTTGGGAAGGCAGCATGAACTTTCAAATCACAACATCATGCTGGCCTGACAGAGTCTCAAGAGGTAATGCTGCCTACCAGGGACTTAAATCCATGATGCTGCCAAGAGGGAAGCCCATGTCAAGAGCATGAACCACAGCCTGGTATTCCTTTCTCAAGTGAGTACAAATGATACTACAAGCCAAAAATTAGACAGTGTGAAAAGCTGTCCCTGAAGAATGCCCATGAGCAGGTGGAAAGCCTGTGGGTAGGAGTCAGAGACTGAGGCAGCAAAGGGAACCTTTGCTAGCCAAGGGGAGCCCATTGGCCAAACCTTCCTGCTCCAGCACAGGAGGCATTGTGCCCGAGGGTCGTGTCCTGCAGGGGGGATCTCAGCCACCCCAGCAGCTGTTGGAAAAGCAGCTTGGAGAGCTGTGGCAGTCCAGGAGACTCCTGGAATGTGTGGAGGATAACTTCTGAGCCAGGTGACAGACAGCCCTGCCAGAGGGAATGTGCTACAGGATCTGTTGGTCACCAATGCAAGCGAGCTAACTGGGACACCAGGACTGGAGGCAGCCTGGGCTGCAGGGATCATGCACTGGTGGAGTGTGCATGAGGGACAGGGCTTGGGTCACCTCTTGAACTTTAAGAAAGTGGATTTCCAGTCCTTTGGGAACCTAGTCAGTGGGATCTCCTGACAGACTGCCCTCAGGGACAAGGGAGTAGGAGAGAGCTGGCAGATCTTTAAGCCTCTCTTCCATAGAGCACAAGAGCTGACAATCCCCAGGAACAAGAAATCAGACAAGGAGGGCAAGAGACTGGCATGGCTGAGTAGAACGTGCTGGTCAAAATTAAGGGAAAGAAGCAAATGCACAGGCAGTGGCAACCAGGACAGGTAACCTAGGAGGAGTTTAGAGACAAAGCACAGCTGTGTAGGAAGGGGATGAGAAAGGCCAAGGTGACAAAACTGGAACTGAACCTGGCAAGTGACACAAAGAATAATGAGAAGGGCCTCTACAGGTACATTAACCAGAAAAAGAAGGCGAAAGAAGTGGTACTTCCTCTGATAAACAGCACTGGAGAACTGGTAACAACAGACAAAGAGAAGGCTGAGGTACTTAACAACTTCTGCCTTAGTCTTCAATGGGAAACTCTTCCCACACCTCTTGACTGGATGGATAACAGGGTAAGGACTGGGAGAAACAAGTCCTTCCCACTCTAAGAGACAATGAGATTTGTGACCACCTGAGGAACCTGAATGTGCCCAAGGAGATGCACCCCAGAATCCTGAGGGAATTGGCTGATGTAGTTGCGTGGCTGCAGGAAAGGCAGGTCCTGTCTGACCAAGGCAGAGCTGTCTATAATGGGGTGACTGATCAGTGGGTAAGGGAAGGTTATACACATTATTTTTCTGGATTTCAGTAAAACCTTTGACACAATCCCCCACAATATGCTCTCCAAATTGGAGGGTTTTGATCGGTGAACTGCTGTGTGGGTTAGGAATTGGTTGGAGGGTCTCATTCAGAGGGTCATGGTCAATGGCTCAGTTCCAATGGACATCAGAGACAAGTGATAACTCTCAAGGTCTGTACTGGGAGCAGTGTGGTTTAGTATCTTCATTAATGATATAGAGAGAAGCATCAAGTGCATCATCAGCAAATTTGCAGATGACACCAAGCTGAATGTATCTGATACCATCCAGAGGGACCTGGACAAATTCTAGGAGAGGGCCCATGGGGGTTTCATGAGGTTTAACAAGACCAAGTGCAAGGTGCTGCACGTGGGTCAGAGCACCCCTGGTACCAGCACAGGCTGGGGATGGGCAGATCACAGCAACCCTGCCCAGAAGGACTTGGGGGTGCTGTGGATGAGAGGCTGGACATGACCCAGCCATGGGCACTCCCAGCCCAGAGAGACACACATGTCCTGGGCTGCATCCAGAGCAGTGTGGGCAGCAGGGCAGGGAGGGGATTCTGCCCCTCTGCTCTGCTCTGCTGAGAGCCCACCTGGAACCCTGCATCCAGCTCTGGGTCCCAGCACAGGAAGGACAGGGACCTGATGGAGGGAGTCCAGAGGAGGCCACCAAGATGATCAGAGGCATGGAGCAAAGGGAAAAGAGACTTGGCATTGTTCAGTCTGGGAAAGAGCAGGAAGACTATTTGCAATGGAATGTAGAGACAGGACAAGGGCAAATAAGTTTAAATTTAAATTGAAAGAGAGTAGGTTTACATCAGATATTAGGAAGGAAATCTTTACTGTGAGGGTGGTGAAACACAGGTTGCCCAGCATAATTGTGGATGCTCTATTCCTGCAAGTGCTCAATGCCATGTTCAATAGGGCTCTGAACAACCTGGTCTAGTGAAATCTGTCCTGCTCCATGGCAAGTGAGTTGGAACTAGATGATCTTCAGGGTCCCCTTCCAACCCAAACCACTCTATGATCAACGAAAGACCAGTACCAAGAGTTATTGAACTACCTGAGTGCTGAAAAATATAAATTTAGCTCAGAAACTCCACAACTACCCTTATTATATATGTTTCTGGGCTTCACTGCTAAAATGTATAAAGTACTCTAAGGAGGAAGAAATACTCAGCAATGTGTGTGACTTACACAGCATTAATGTGCTTTTCTTTGATTCATACTGCGGTATGAGATGCAATTCTTGTTTGTTTTCTCCTTTACAACCACGGCCAAAGCTTTTACACTTCAGTCTTTTCTCAGGATGCATGTTTCTGTACTTTTCCTCATGATCTTCTCACTGGGTCTTAATAATAAATATTATCTACAGACCAATCTGCAGTTCCCCTGAGACAATAGTAATTTCTACAACAATACATTTTTATTCTGTTTGAATAGCTTTTAAATCACAGTTGAAAACTAATTCAATAGCAAAATTATTGCAGGTTTGAGACTTCAGAAAATAATGTGAATGTTGATTAAGAACATGTACATTTCTTTTTGAGTGGTAGAGCAAACTCTAGAACCACATTTCTCATAGAAGCACAAGATAACTGCCTTAAAATCCTAACCTCTCTTTAGCATTTGGAACCTCTTTTTAGTTCTACTAAATTTTAATAAAAAATGCAGAAGAACTTAATGAGAAGCAAGACAACATTTTTGAAAAAGCAGCATTTTGTATAATTCTAAACTAGAACAGCACCAGTTGGGCATCTAAGGACCATGTGAAGGTCCTGGTGACAGAAAAAGGTTACACTTATTCAAGTATCTATTCAAGCCATGAGTTACTAGGAAAAAACATTTTGGAAGTGAGGAGAACTGATAAGAAATGAAAAGGCTCAGCATTTTACATCCTGCCATATAACCAGAATGTGAAGGGAAGGTCAAAATCAGTGACCTGACAAAATCACTGAGCTGTACCAAGAAAACCAGGTACACCAACTGGTGCAAGGCTATTGGTCTTCCCTGGCTTAGTTCAGTTGATATGGCTATGAATTTCTCTCTGCCTCAAGCCCTCGTTTATACAAAGTTGGGAAATGTTTTAGTCTAGTTTAAAAAAGAAATCTGAAATAAAACTGAACTATTCAGTAAGTTAGATGACAGTATTTGCCGCAACAGTCTAACAATCAGTATTTCATTTAATACACATTTGAGCTATTCAATCAGTATTTTATGAGCAGGCCAGTTTGAAAATAGGCAGCTGCTGGCTTTGTTTATTAACAAAAATGTAACCGTATAGCAGACAATTACAGGAGCACAAACACTGGCTACTGTTGCAAGAACAATTTGCTGATATGTGTATAGTGCCCACCTCATTTGTATTTACTTTAGTTAACCAAGTATGTACAATACCAGCATGTCTGTTACCAATTTCCTACCAAAAGAAAGAGGGAGCCTCTGTTCATAGCCACTACTTTATTAGCATCTTAACAAAATATTTGGGAAAATGACAGTAGGCAGGAACAATGTTCTCAGTAGATGACTTCAGGTTTACAAGCATGTCTAAAAACTATTTTGCTGTACTTACTGAATTTTCACACATCAAAATTCTCTCTGAACCCCATACTTGTTGGGTATGTTGCTGGACCCCACCTGTCATTTGAACTCAGTTTTCAAGCAGTGTGATTTCCCTTGAACTTCATTACCTAGTATTTGTCCACTGTGGAGGGGAGTGGAAACTGATGGGGGAAGGAGGGTTGTGGGGGAAGGGAAGAGAGAGGGAAGGACTAGGGTAGAACAAATGGGAAATATATTTAAAAGCGCAGATAACTGACAGTAAAATATATGTTCTTTGGTTAGCAAGCAGAAAAAAAGGAAAGGACTTGCATACATGATAGATACGCACTAGCATTCTAAAGCAGAAGACAAGAATGTCAAGAGTGTATTCTTTCCCCACTGCCAGATGGAAGGGCTATTATTATAAATGAAAGGCAGCAGTAGTGGATGCCAGGCACTTTTGTTGTGTGCCAGATTCTGAAGTCCAGATGTAAGCAGGTTACCCCTGGGACAGGACAGGCTTCAGCTCCCGCAGCAGAACAGAACCAATCACAGTTTTCTCAGTGTTTATGATGAGCTGTGCTGTAGAGCTCTCCTTCAGCTCCACTGTGACTAGCATCAGTGACCCACTGTGCACAGTCTTAGCTGCAAACCTAGAAGGAAAAGGAAAAATAAGAAAAAGAGAAAAATCACTAGAGAAAAATCACTGAGGATCTTAAAGTCAAAGACTACTAATGTTTTTTTTCTGCAAGAGTTAAATGTGCTCCAATTTAATAAAATACTTCTAAATTCATTAATGTATTTCAGGGTATAAACCATAAAACATCCCATAAATTCTTCAAACATTATTTATGTAAATATTTTTGCATTTTATAAGGACAAAGAAGTATTATGCAAAATTTTGTATTTAGTAGTGCAAACTAAATCTTATTTAAATAATTGTAAATATAAATATCCATACACACCGACAACCTGACTACAGCTGTATAGAATTTTCCTAGGATTTTCATTAGTTGGTGCCCCAAAGACAATACAACTATGTTAATTGTAGTAGAACATATACAAAAAGCCAAACTGTTGTACTTACTGAAATATGTCTCCTCCTGTAATCTCAGAAATTAATTCAACGTAAAACCAGTCAAAATTATAAATATATGAAACAATCCATTTGAAATTACAGTAGCAACAAGACAGAGTTATTCTGTGAATCTATCTCCAGAACCATAAATATGTGGCCAATATTTTTAAACATTTTATAATTATTAAAAATTCTACAAAGAAAATAAAAAACTACCAACCAATCAGACAGACAAAAGTTAAGACTAATGCACCATTACTAAATTCCAAGACATGAAGAATCCACTAATTACATGGAATTAAAAGCAAAACTAGCCTTTTAAGCACCACAATTGAATGAAAAGCCATTTTAGGCACAATGAACTTCTGTCAATCCTGTTAATTCATTCTGTGTGCAGAGCCAGGCCCAAGAGACAGGAAGCAAGAGGACGGCAACAGCGTCCATCTTCCCATCTTCCACAAGGAGCACAACATGCTCTCCCCCATTCTTGGTTACTTCTCAACAACAAAGTTGCTGCACATGGGCTTTTGAAAACACTAACAAGTGTAGAGCAGGTCTGTGACCCTGTCTAACCCCACTTTGCAGGGCCAATCTCCCCTCCTCTTTCTGAATGACACGTGTCTGAATCAGAGCCATCTGCCTCAATTTGCGCAACATCTTCAGTCACAATAGGACCCAGTTAGCCCTGACAACAGCTCACAATACAGAAAAATCAAACTGCTGCGCTGACAGCACGCTGTGGGCTATTCAAGAGCAAACCAACTGGTCAGTGTCTCCTGTCTGACAATCAGCATGGGCCTTGCAAAGCGCCTACCCAAACCCTTGGGGATCTGTTTAATTACCATCAACATAAAGGAGGGAGTTTATCAGGAGATACTCAAAAAACTTCACTCCAGACTTAATTAAAATATTAGCCACTTAAGCAGGAAGCAGGTTCTTTTTAAACGAGAAGTAATTTCTGTCTGTTTTTTTCCTTTTTAAACTAAGCATATCAAAATCTCATAACACATTATACTAATTAAGGAAACATGGGGCACTTTTCTAATGTCACCCCTCACAGGTCAATCTATTTCTTTTGTCTGGATTACAGATACATTCAAAGACCTCTCTTTTTAATAGAAGGTTATAAAACAATATTACTAGTACAAAAATTACCTACTTAGCTAGTTATATCAATGATTTCATCTATTTATGCTTCAAGGTAGAAGATGACTATTTCTCTTGTTGACTTCAACAGGGGGATAATTATAGAAACAATAGTCTTATTAGTCACTTTATTTACTTAACAGTTGTGTCTTGGGACAACACAGAAGCAGATTATCTCTGAGTATGCACATAAATAGGTTGGTAGTTGGCACTCCTGCTGTGCTTCATAGCCCCGAGGCTTGATTTTACCCTCTTTTATCAAAAGCTGAAAGTGATACAAAGTCAGCGTTCTGGGAAAGCCAAGGTGGTCCAAAGCATGAGAGATTAGTTTTATGCTGAGATTTTTACATGTGAATTTGCAAAATCACTTAGGGATCAATAGTACTTTTCCATAGCCCTGAACAAACCACACAAAATCAATAAAATGTGAGTTTGCATGTGGTTTGCAAGATGTAAAGTGCCTGATACTCAAGTAATTTTACACAGTGTTAATACACATAACTAGCAGCAGCTAATCAGCTTCTATCCATGGTCACCGATATGGGGATCTGGAATTGCTCAGTGAAGGAAGAATTGGACCGCAACAGGAAGGCTTATTTCAACATTAAAAATGCATGTCTAGAAGAGACATACTCTGTGGGCTTACTGCTGGTTTTGAATTTTGGACACAAAAGTCTGTTCCTTAGAATAGGGAACATAATCTAGTTTCTAAGGAGAGTTATGAGTACACTTGTATAATCTGTAAAACTGAATAAGTTATAGCAGGATGAAGCAGTTTGCACTAGCAGTAAAACCAGTATGTCAGTTATTTAGATGTTTTAATACACTGTTATTGAAGGATTTAGTTAATAGCTGGATTTTTTCAACTAAATACATGCTACTGCATTTAACTCTTACCTTAAACCCTCAAGAATTTTCCAAAAGGCATGTTGAGCTCAACTAAATACCTAGAGAAGCCTAGAAAGCCATGAAAAACATCTCTTATCAGAAAAAAATTCATCACTAATAACATGTGATGAATTCAATCACAATGAGAAACTTTCTTTTTCCCCATGAAGTCAGTAATTTTCACTTTGTAGGTTAGAATTTGAATTAAAACCAAACAAAAATCCCGAAACAAAACTAAACCAAAAAAGACAATAAACCAACAAGAAATCTTTGGCTTTAATAATCCTTGAAAACTGCACTGTGATACATTTAAATCTAGGATGTACATTGATTGATTGTAGGTCCAAAAGAATGAATTTGTCCTGTAGACAGCTCTAAACATAAGACATGTATTATGAGCATGGTTCTGTTGCAATGAAGGATCCATTTGTAAATATTAAAAAAACCCCCCAAAAATAACAAAAACAACCCCCCCCAAAAAAGCAAATGAAGATACATCCAGAAAACAATTCCAAATATTTACTAATAGCTTCAAGATGGCTGTTTCTGCTATGATGCAGTATTTAATTCTGTGATAATATCAATTCTAAACCTGATTTTACACCATTAAAATATTATTCAGGAACATTTACAGCTGTTCATATTTTTCCCATTTAAAAATATCAAGACAGATTAGAACAAAACAATGTGAGAAATATTTGCATATTCTGGATGTTTACAATTAATTTTTTTAGAAAGAATGTTAAATATTCTGAGCATATGTGACATGCAAATCAAGAGGAGATAATATATTATTTTTATATAAATAGAGTACCTATCAGTGGATAAGAAAATATATATTAAGAATCAAATTCAACACCAATAAAGTACTGTATATTTTTAGAAAGTAACTTGGTCTTTCAAGAGTTAAAAATAAAGTACACAGTCTCAGTGACTTCCAATGAAAATAAAATTTGTTCATGATACGGAAAAATTTGATATATAGTTGATATCAAGAGAAAACAGGGTATCAGATGCTACAATGTGACAGCATTTGCCAAATACTGACTGCAATGATGACTGAATACAGACTGGGAGTAATTTTGCTCTTTTTTTTGTAGACAAAAAATTGCTACTATAAGGAGATGCACTTTTTTGGGGAAAGAGTGAAAATTTCAGTAGCAGTGAATATACAGCAGCAGACTCACTTAAAATCTCTTCTTTAAAATTCAGCATTTGAGAAAGTAAATTTACACCTGAACACTCACTATCAGAGTATAAATAAGTGCAAATCGGAATATTTACAGCAGAGCCGGTTCGTTACGCATAATTCAACAGCATTAAAACACACTCTCTCCTGTCCAGTGCTTTTCTTCCTCTTTGACTTTTCTATTCAAGCTAAATTTTCCTCTTTTTCTCTTCTACTGCTTACCACAAAGAGGGACAACGGCCCATGGAGGCTAAAACTTTTTTTTCCTCCGCCCTTTCTTTAAATCCTGCACATGAAGCCTTCAATTGCTGCCTGCTGAAGCAGACAGAATCCTATTAGTAAGGAAGACAATCATAAGATGCAATGCCCTGCCCTAGCTGTAGAAAAATAATTAGTCCAAAGCTGACAAATGTGTAATCAAGTTATGCAATGAATATATTCAAAAGGGGAAAAAAATACTGCTGTGAATTAGTCTTCAATTTGTAAATATAATAACAACTATAAAGGAGCTTCCAGCATGTCAGCTGGACAACAAGGATACTTACACTTATAGTTTCAGTACTCTGAATCATCCTATTGCTCTGCTATGCACAGATTTCACCTTATAAATAACAACTCATCTAAAAATTGGCTGCTTGTATTTATTTGTATTTAAAAAAATACTTGTATTCATTCTCTGAGTAAACCTTAGAAGGTGAAAAGGAAATATTTTGATATTTGTTCTGACCTGGGGATAGAGAGAGCTTAATACTAAAACTGTAAGCACAAATATACCCACAAAAAGAAGGAACATAATCTGGTGATTTTACCATTGGTTACTACTAATAAAATTTAATTACTATTTACCTGAAATATCATATTATGACAATGTGACTTTTCCCCTCTTCATATTTAATGCAATTCTAACATTATCTTTGAACAAATTGTTCAAAATACCTAATTATTAAAACAGTGTCATTATTTTCCAACATCATCTATTTTTCCAGGGGGTATAAAATAACAAAATTGTAAAATAAATTGCCGTCAAATGTACATATTTTTACCATGTTTATTTGTATTGCCTAAATAGATTTTGAATCTGTCAGTTTCCACTAAGCAGCTATACTGTACCTCTAATAAAAATGCAGAAATGCAACTGAGTAATAAGAACTTATTGTCCAATACATACTCCACATGTTCAAAAAGATGCTGCATGAACTTTTTATCATCTTCTAAATTTATCATTAGTTTAAAAATACCAGCATTTTAATATGTAGGTATTTATATCTCCTCCCTTAAATTTCACTGAGCTAAGAGCCTGAATCAAAATATTTGGTCCTCCCGCCTTGAAAATTCTAATTGTAATACTTGATCTATTTTGTTTTTTCATATACTTCACTCTTCCTTTTTTTTTTCCTATAGAATTGGATATTTAATATGACACATTATACTCAGTCTGTTTTTAAAACAGGCTATAAATTTTATTTTGCGGGAAAATTATTTTATTTCAAGAAAGCAGATTATTTTATAGAAAGATATTAAAATATTAAATACTAAATACTCAGAGATTTTTACAACCAAAGACAGTCTTCTGCTCAGTTAGTTCTTAAAGTGTTAAGCATTTTCTGTTTAAATAACTGCCTCAAAGGGTTCCTGTTTGTTTTTCAAAGAAAATGCTGCACATATTTATCACTTTGTACTATTCAGATACAAAAGCAGTGCTGTCCTCTAGTGGACAGCAAATAAGCCAGGCTAGAACAATCTGTTTTGATCAACAACATATCTAACATGACTCACTCATATACTTTTAATTTTAAGATCAAATTTAATTTTCTAAAGTTATTTAAAAATTTCACAATTTGCATATAAGCTCCGTAATACAATAATACATCTATAGTGTTAAGGGCATTAAAATGATTCTTCGTGAAGGCATTCTCTTGATCAAGTATTTTACACCAGTTAATTAAAATCTTGATATGATGATAACACATGAAAACAGTATTAGTATACACAGGATTCTTTTGTTAGCTGTGAGAAAATTTTGAGGTTTTGGAACATTAGGATTTGATTAGGCTTGATTAAGGAATAATTGTAATAGGAAAAGTAATATGAGGAACTATAGAATAAGTACTTTCATACTTAAAAAATTCAGTTTTGTTTTCCTCCATTAATAAAAAAGTTAACCGAAGAATAGTTACTAAACAGACAGACTTCTAGTCCTGCCTGTTTAAAGAAATATAAATGGTTAGCTTAGCTGGGCTTTTTTTTTTTTTTTTTAACAAAGAAAACAAAAGCAACCCCCCAAACAGAAAGCTGGAATTACTTCCATCATAAAGCAAGAAAACATTACGAGTTTACAAATCCTGCTTAAAATAAAGGGTGAAATAACTGTGGACATGGATATACTATTCCATTTAAAATTCTGTCTCCTACAGGTAAAGAGTACCAGAGAAGCTATTTTGCCTAGGTTATTTTAGGTCTCTAATTAATTCCTACTTGAGAGATTAGGAAGCAAAATCAAAGCTGCATGCCTGTTACAAGTTTATTTATGCAGCTACCCACTGAAGCTTTCTAGAAGAGTAGAAAAGGAAGACTGAGCCCCACAGCTAAGGAACTACAGAAGCAAAACAGTCTTAGGTAACTGCATCAAAGGAGCTACTTTGCAGGAGCAGAGGTTGATTTCACTTCCTTGGAGCTCTCCAACAGTCTAACTACTTAGCAAAAAATCTTAGAACAGGTGTGCTTGCACACAGCACAGAAAAGGCCTCTGAAGAGTCTTTGTGGATTTATAGATCTGCTTATCAGCTACTGACAACATATACTTGGATTCAAGTGAATAACTATAAAGAATTTATATTTTACAGAAATTTATATATGATGCTTATCCTCAATAGATGGGTATTTTCCTTTCCAGCACACATGCTGGCAGCAGATCTAGTTGTTAGTTATGTTAAGGTGATGGGGTCTGATTACTAACTCTGCCTTTGAATTCTTCCAAATTTAGTGCAAATTGCAAGACGACATACACAGAAAAATTTTCCAAGTAGATTCCATTAGATAGAATTTGGTTCAATAGAAATGTACCTACATAAACACGCCATTGCATACCTTTTCTCTCCACATTAAGTGTTGCTGGATTAAAAAGATGTGGGGAGGATAACTGATTACTAAACATGACATTCTCTGATAATCAAAATTGTCTGTAAACAAAACCCTCTTTCCTTTGAGAATCAGTCTGCCAATATTCTATAAATGGGACATAACATGTTGGCAAATGATAAGGGTTGAATACAACCAGACCGTCAGGTTGATGCATGGGGTGAGAAATAAAGGCTAGTGAAACACAGCTTGGATTTCTGTATTTTCAGTATTTTGAAGATTTCACGCAAGTTGTTGTTTTTACGCAAGGTGTTGTTTTCATATTATTCAGAGTATGAATTATCACCAATTGCAGTGTGTCTACTGTCATAATAAATGATTTACACAATATGTTTCTGGTTTTGCTAAAGGGCAGCAACACAAGCCTCCACAAGACTGGTGGATGGTATTTTACATCTTGTTCAATAATTGCTTATTCAAGAAATAAGGTAGTTATGGGTATGCTAATGTCATACTATGGACAGCAAGCTCTGAAGAAACTACATATCTATGTGGTTCAGCGAAGTGTCCTTAAAAATATAAGTCTCAGAACTGCAGTCACTGCATGCACTGCAGTGCTTGAGCTAGGTTAGACCTGCCCCAGCAATGAGCAGAAGTGCCGTTTCTTGCTTCTTTGTTTAAACCTTAGTTTGCTTGCTGCTAATTCAGTGTCCACTATGACACCACACTAAGAGATGAGAATCCTTCCTCTGCAAGTCCTGGTCATGCCTAGGAAGAAGAGATGGCTGCTAGTATTGCCACTTTTCGTGACTGTAATGGAGAAAGACATTAAAATCTCTGCCTTAAAAAGTGAAATGGCTGTTCTGAAGCACTTTAGAGCTTCGTTGTTGAAAGAGATTTGAATTTCTCCAAAATCCCAGATTGTCCTATCTTGGGTTGTTGCAATTATAGAACTGACCATGTGAAATTTGAGGACTGAAATGAATGTTGTTGTGTGTCTCAGAGTGTAGGTCAATGGTTACAACCACCCTGATTAACTGTAGAACAGAGATATGTATATGACACCACACTCACTTTCTAATCTTGCTACTTCCTGTTTGCAATTGAGGATTCCTTCCAGAATACAACAGCAGCAACAAACTAGTGCAATGGACTATTAAATAAGTTGAGGTAAACTAAACTAAACTTCATTCATCAATATCCACCCTACTAGCTTCAGAGTTTTATCTCACTGACTGATTGGGCAATGCACAGGTAGCCTTCAAGAATGAAAAAAGTGGAAAAGATGATCTATCTTGCACCACTTTTAGAGCTACAGTCATTGAAGTAAATAATATTCTGCAGCATGATGCATCCCATTTGGAAAATGCTTTGGGAAGTAGAAGGTAGAGAGATACGTAGCTGAAGATGGCTTGATTTTCCATCCCATTGCACATTATACTCTGATGTCAATGGAACCACACAAGTATAAAACAAAATGAGAGTGAAGATGTAAATCCAGTTTGTGATCTGTGCTCTCAACAGATTTTTCTGCCATATGCTGCTGCCAATACTTTAAAAGCTTTGCACGATATTTCTGTTGGTAGTGTGAAAAAATGCCTTCTATGTTTGGTTCCATTACTTTTTTTCCTAAACCAATTTAGCCTGAAATACCTCCCCTTCATGCATTGGGCCTTATGTAACAGTAGAAAATATTTTGATACTTTCTAGAGGATTATGAGAATATTCAAGTCTTTATAAGATTCAAGTCTGCAACTAGCCTTTTCATTCTATCACCATCTGTTATGTTTTGCTATAATCAAAGTGAAGCAGATGATGACTACCCACACTTGTAGGAAATGAAAATGAATAAAGAGACCTGAGGACCTTTTAGAATATTTGTCTGAGAAGAATAAGCAAAACATTGAAAGTAACACTAGCATGAAGGGCATTTCTGGGTAAAAAAAGGCTTGTGTCAGTTAAATAGAATATGACTGAAAACCAGGAATAATGCCTTAATCTCATCATATTTTGAAATAGAACAGCCTGAATTTCTCTTATTGTTGTTGTTGTTGTTGTATCTAAAGCAATGAATGTTATTGTCCAAGTAGAGACCAGGAGTTCAAGTGATGTTCTATAGAAGAATCAACTTTGAAGGAAAAAATGTCCTCCATTATGTACCCTCTTATCTTGAAGACAGAGCGATTCCTAATAGTCTTTCTCCACTGACAAGAAACAGCAGACATACTTCAACTGAAAAGTACTTGTTCCCTAAAGGTAGTTATTCAGAGTGACTTAATTCCCTGCAGGAACAAATACTTTCAGTGTCTTTGTCTTCAGATATTCAAACAGTGTCCTCAGTTGTGGTCTGAACCAAAAGACAGAAGCTTGGTGCCTTAGCTGACTCATTGAAATCACTTTATCAACATCAAGTAACAGTTCTTAGAACATTATAAGAGCTATTGATATTCCAACAATTATGCTAAACAGTCTTATGAAAAAATATTTTAAGAAAAAAAAGGACTCTTCTTTCAGAAGTTTTCGTATTTAAGAAAACATATTTCCCATTCAAGAAAATCTCTCTTTTGAAATGCATTTCATATTCTTGCTTCCAGTAGAAGCCTTTTAAAATTGAAATAATATTTCCACTTATTAGCAAAAGCAAGAAATATCAATACATAAAATAGCTAAATCCTATTAAGAACATGCAAATATATATTGTCTTACAAGGCTCTGTAATCCATTGAAGATCAGGTAACTACTCTAAAGGAAGTAAAATAGTACAGCAAATTTATTTTTCAAATAATAAATATTAACCTGCACCTTTTTCTGCTGATATCTATGTCTATACCTACATCTGTAGGCTACTGAGTTAAAAATTTTTGCAACTATAATTTCAAATAAAAACCGGTCAGAAAAGAGAGTTTAAAGCAGAATCAACTATGTTACCTGGCATATTGTTCTACATTCATTTAACAGTTAAATTATTACACTGTAACTAAGTACACAAACTTACTAGCCACATGGTAAATTGAGAAAAGAAATGCATGTAAGAAAGTATTGCTAGATTGTCATATGTTCAGATATAAGCTAATGTATTTGGCATTTGTTTTCACTTATTTCATTTTTTTTGGTGACTGTATACCACTCTGTTGATATTTATTTCAAGTATTTACTTTCGAATCTTCATTAGATTTGCTCTAAGTGTTTTTACTTGGTGCAAAAATAAAATCCTAATAAGGGTATTAATTTAAGGACCAGTAATTGGATTCCACCAGCATGACAACATCTTCAGCATGAATGTGAATATGCTTAGTCTGAAAGAAACCATGAAACACACCTGTTCATGTCCATTAGATACTCTTGCACTTGTATTAAACTGTACAATTTCATTTTGAATGAGTATATTGCATTACCAGGCAATACAATTTTTTTGACATTATCCATCATTAAGCAGTAATACTCAAGTTGGGGATGACCAACTGATAGGTTAATATAATTTATCCTGCACAATGCAGTATGCCAGTTAAAAAACAGTACTTATTTTTCTGTATAAAAAGGCTTCTTCCAAGAAGTCAACTGAAGTAGTCCTCACAGAACAGCATGATGAGCTAAAAGTTTTTGCACATAATTTTTTTCTGCAATATCACTTGCAATAAAACAAGACAAATGACAACCCTATAAAAATTAGTAAATTCACTTTTAATGTATTTTATTGAATCTGTAACTGTTTAGACAAGATAAAAGGTACTGTTTGTTTTATTATCCTGAAATTTTGTGTCAAATATAAGTCACAATTCTTGTATCCACAAGACTTCTGCCAGAAGAGATTTGATTTTTGTTTCCTCTCATGATAGAGTTCATTTAACCCAAACATATGTTTACCTTAGATATATATTTATCTCTATATATCTATATATCTATAAATATATAATATACACACACACACACACATACACATATATATAAACTATTTCAGTAATTTTTTCAGCATTTGGAAAGAATTAATTATTTAATATCTATCTCAAATATTCATTCATATGAATCTAGGATTTACTTGAATGATGAATCATTACTGTTTCAAAGAGTAACAGGTTTATCACAGGATTAATTAGGTAATGTTCCTGCTCAGTAAAATCTAGGTGGAATTACTACTACATAATATCTGTGAAGTCAATTTACTTATGCTGAAGCAAACAAAGGAGTGTTTTCTAAATGCTTATCAACTGCTGGGCATTTCTAATAGGCTATTTAAATTGCTATAAACTATTTGTTTTGCTTGATGGATTATTCTATAGACTATTCTATAACTATGGTATCAGACTGAAAACATTGTATTTTGAATCTAAAAAATAAAAGAAGATTTCAGAATTTTCTGAAGCTCTTGGAACACTTCAGCTTGTCCCAAACAAGCCTTTAAGCACTGTCTCTGAAGGAGTGTACCCAACAGTAAGTGCATCTTCAATATATTTACTGTTGCTTATAGACTGCTGTAGAAAACTTCCTTTAGAAGAAACCAAAAGAGCAAAAGAAAACACCATCAAATTAGAAACTTATCTACAACCAGGAAACGTGTGGCTGAGCTAGGAGCTAGGCTATTATTTTAGGGAGCCTTTTTGAGACTCAGTCAACAAAACAATCCATGCCTATGTGATAAGTCTCATGCGATAGATAGGGTAAAGATGGAGAGCACCTGTAGGCAGCAGACACTTCAGTCTCTCTTGATTGACACTCTCACCTAGTCTTTGAATTGATGTTGAGAACACAGGCTATACAGATCCCTCAGGGATGCAACAAATGAGGACTCTTTCATGGAGGATCAGGTGTCAACAGTGACAATCATTTCAGTGCAATTGCACTAGCTGTGCCATGTTTTTATGGTGAAACAGAATTTTATCATTAACCGTATCAAATACATAGGAAAATCCAGCTGGGTTAATGTTAATGCAATGCAGTACAAATGCCCAGTAATGCAAAAGAGACTACATCCAACAATATCAGGTTATTAATCTTGTGTAGGCTACAGCATTCTCACCCTTTCAAACAGCCATCTCAGTCAGCAAAATTACAAAGAAAAGCATTGTTGTTTTCTTTAAAAGAAGATAGTTTGCTTTTATTGAATAGCAAAATTCAGGGAACTAGAGATAATTCAGAATTTAGTGAACAGTTTTAGTAGATGGTAAGAGAGATGTATTAGTTTCCTTATTTCAAGACCAGGTTAACCTGTTTGTTCCTGCCACAAATAAGAAACCATACAGATTCACAGGACTAAATATTTTGAGTCAATCACATTAAAAGCTGTCATTAACCAACAGTTGCATCAATTCCACTGACATTCTGTATTATAGCATTTGGATGGAGTGAAATGGATAAATCTGCAAGTAAAAAATTTGACAGGGCCGATGACTTTCTTGGCTGAAAACTGCTTTTGTTTGCAGACATATATATAGGAAAGTAAAAAAATAAAGTAGGAAAAGAAGTTGCTCCTCACAGATGATATAACTAGAGCAGGCTAATTACTATGGAAAACAGAAATAAAAGCTAAAAAATCCCTAAAAACCTTCTTGAAAGTACTGTGCTCTAAAAAGCTCTTACCTTTGAAACAAAACAAGGGATGGACAATTTCCTCTAACTGTGCGCAGTAAAGTCTAGACACTTCTATAAACACTCAAATAATAGGCTGTACTCTTAGTCTCAAGTTACTATCTGCTTAGTATTATATATTTCAATATAATTTGGTACCTTCTTCCTTAGAGGTACAGGTAATAAAATTTTCCCTAATATTATCTAATGTTGATGAATTTTGAACTAACAAATTAATATTAAAATATGGTCATACTTTAAATAACATACAATCTTACCTGTGTATGTTATCTTGACCAGAAGGGACTACACCCAGGTTTGCTGCTTTCACTACTCTCTCAATTATTACAAGTCTAGTAGAGTTCTGTGGAGCAACAGCTATTGTAGTAGATGTCTCATTCATTCCTGTCAGCATTCCTGAAACATTAAGTATTTCCTTATGAATACACTAAGATTTGCTTGCTTATTAAGCATTAAACCAAAATAGTAGACATCAAAACAAAAAAAAGAAAAAAAAGCATTACAAGTTAGATCTTTTATTGAGAAAACAATTTCATAAGAACTCACATAATTACCTTACTTTAATGTCTTACTTGCAATGACCTATTATCAGAAATAAATTAGTAATAGCTGAACAATGACATGTGTGATACTAATACAACTGAGAAACCAAGGCAGTTTTTTCTCATAGAAAGCTTAATTTAAAAGAAGAATGCAAACGCAGAAATTAAATGTTAAGTAAGACTGATTTGGAAAGGTCCAGCTTAGGTAAGAACATACACAAAGATCCTTTACAATCTTTCAATCATACATTTAATTATAATTCCAATTGCTAAAAATGATCTTTAAATTCAGATAGTAGTAATTGGTACAATTTAGTTATTTAAGAGAAAGTTATTTAAGAGAAAGCACATTAGAAACTGGTAAATTCAGTTAGTATCTATCTCTCTAAAATAACAACATATGCTATTTGAGTAACATTATTTAAATATGACCACAAAATGGAACAGAAATATAAAGATTTTATCCAAACATATGATGAAGAAAAAGTAGAGAAGGCTATGACATTCAAGGACATTTTAACAAAACTCACGCTTTTCTATCAATATCCATTGTTTAGAAGAATGATTTGTTGGATGCTCGTGTTGATTAAAACACAACAGTAACTACAACTTAACACTGTGTTTGCCTTTTTACAGTATGTTCAGAAGCTGAAAATGCAGACAAAGGAGCACGGTACTTCAGGCAGAAATATGAAGCATCTGAAGCATCACTAACAATGAAAACAACATAAAAGTCTCAAAAGGCCAATGTTTTAGGGCTGCACATACTGTTCTAACCCAGAGGAAAGACTAGTATGAAGATGCTTAATAAGAACAATTACAACAGTAAATCCAGCATTTTAATGCCCCGGAATGTGCTGCTGTCACAGAATAAGAAATATGAAAGTAAAAATTGAACAGCTGATGAGTAAATAATAGGATATTTTGAAAGAAAACAAAAATAGGCATACAACTTCTATAACAATCAGATTTATCTTGAGTAGAACATTCTGTTTCAAATTGTTTAACTATTAGGCAAAAGCTTTACAAACTACATACACAGACTAAAACTGCTTTTAAGCAGAGCACAGGGACTGACATAACACTGCTGAGAGATATGTGTACTTATTTAGGATTTAAACCTTCTCCATTAAGCTCTACTGAAGAGCAAATGCTGAATAAATGAATGCAACTATGTTTATGTTAAAAGCCTGTTTCCCGCAGCATGTAATTAAAGGAAATGTTGTACAAAGCCAGTACTTTTGTCAAGCTCCTGTAAATGGAAAGACGGATAGCGCTCAGAGAAGTGAATGCATTGCTTCATATTTAACCTTAACACTCTTGTCATTAATGGTTTGTCTAACTTGTTCTATAAAAGACAAGGTACTGCTCCATTGAAGTAAAATTAAAAAAATCAACTAAACCATGCTTTTCAGAACAGAAGATTCATTATCGTCGACTAATGTATTGGCATAAAGCAAAGTAACATCCTATCAAGTAAGGCACACATTCAATCTGCTTTTTCACCCCCCTTTATTTTTAACTCATGCTGTTTTATTGTTATAGGCAATTTGTACCACTCAGCATGACAGTGTAAACTGAATCAAGATTAATTTACATGCAAAAGAACACTTAGGAGAGCAGCGTGGTAAGCAAATGTATTGTCTCGATTGCTGAGGTGGAAAAGAACCTGGAAATAAAATAGGGTACTCTAATTAAGGAGCATCAAATATGATTGCTTGGGGTAGTCAATGGCCAGAAAATAGTAAATGTCCAACCATTTAAAGAATTAGCATCTTGCTTGTTAGGAAAACAAATTTTATATATACAATTTTAATAAAATTAGGTAAAGTATCTGTTTACTTAACCAAGATTATGTTTTGGTGATGGTTTGATTTTTTTTTACGAGATTCAGGTATACATTTCCAAAAATACGTTGACAAAATTATTTAAAAACATGTCTCTTGAGAGAAAAAAAAATCCTGAAGTAGTTTTAATTGCCTATTTAAAAAACACCATCATAAAAATTCTGATTAATATCCAAGTACAAAAATCACATGACACATTTAATACTGCTTGAAACACAAGAATCCAAGAAAATTAAAGCATGAGCACAAAGCAGCAATTAGTCTGGGTTAGCCACCTGATATGATGAAATAACTATATGTATTTTAAATAATAAAAGAAAATTAACTTGGAAAAATTACAGTGATGGGTAACAAAGTATGCTAGCCAGCAAGACTAGTTCTATTCTGAACTGAGCGAAGGAGAGTTTCGCTATTGAATTTTAAACACAACAGACAAATTAAAATCTGGATACAGAGTTCCCAATAGTAAATGTTCCATTCATGCAAAATTCCTACTATGGCAACTTGACTTTTCATGGGGATATGATGTAAAATAGGGTATACAATTCTGAGTCCTGAAGGATCAGAAAAAATACTTGAGCAAAAAGATAAAGGGTGTTTAACAATATAATTTTAATCCACTCATTCGAAATTGTCAATCACAACAACCACTAACTCAGCTGCTTCTCTGGGCAATTACTTCACCAGAGGATTCCCGAGCTCAGGAGGGAAGGAAAGGGGAGATGGCACAGCAAAGCTAAGCATATCATGCACAGCATGTGGACAAAAACAGCTTTTGAGGTTCTGCCACTACCACCAGATAACCTTCACAGCCATGAATATTCAATAACCTGTCTGCTCCTCTCTCTTTATGCCATCAGGAAGAAAATGGACATATACAAATGTAACAGACAATGCAAAACAGCAGAGTGTAATTGAGTAAAGATGTGTAGCAATGAATTGTCTTCTACATAGCAGTATAATACCAGCTATTTTCTCTTTAGCATTCTTATTAGGTTACACATGCAATTTAGATGTAAAAATCCTTAAAACCCGTATGTATTTTCATTCTCTCCTTGCATTTATAATATTCTCCTCAATCCTTCACTATGTTTTACCTATCTCTTTTGGTAGAAAATAAAACCAGGCATCTCCCCATACCAACCAAAAAAAAATAAAAGAAAAAAAGAAAGAAAGAAAAAGCATGACAAGTGAGAAGCAAGCTATATAAATCAGATTCATTTGGAGAATAAAGGCAAACTGAAGTTAAACACAAGATAGACTAATATATATCAACTTCTAAATTGCCCTGTATTTATTATTGTAATTTAGATTTTTCATTGAGCAAGAACACAAAGTAATTCTTCCCATATGCTACCTGTTCCTAGAGCTTTGTAATAAATACTAATGAAAAATGTCGAAGTGAGACCTCTGTTACCAAGAATATTCTATATTCTGATACAGCTGATATCCAAAAGAAAAAAGATGCAATAGGAAAGGTTTTTAAACCTGTAGTAAATTTGCCAGCCCGCAAAGTCCTGCATCAAAGAATGAATTCAGGAAGACAGAGCGAGCGATACAGAAATGCCAAGAGACCTTCACGGATTTACAAATACTTCATATAAACAAATTTTCAAATAGCTTTATTCAGAGTAGCCTTTCTGCTCTATTAAACATAGCAAACAGCTGCCAGATTTATTCAGACAAATAATCAACAACCATAGAAGTAAAATGGCAGAAGAAAAAGGAATTTTGGCAACAGCTCCACAGAGGACCACAGCTATTCTCCAAGTACACTTCTTCTATGTGCTCATGGTTCTGTATGGGCAGTCAGGAGGAAAAAAAGCCCTCAGTCACAGTAAAGCATACAAAAACTCTATCAGAATCTCACAAAGCAAGCAAACATAAAAACAGGGAGGGAAGAAGGACAGTAATCCGCCTTCTTTTCACTACAACTTCAGCTAAAATTTTTAGAAGGGAACAGTCTAAAATAAATGTACCACAGCCTCGTTCAATCACTCACCTTGGTTTGCTGAGCAGGTATAAAGCAGAGAGGCAGGCTTTAGCCAGCAAAGGGTAAGAACAGCAAATAAGTATCAATTGGTTATGAAAACAAAGCACAATCCTAACTTTTCACTGCAGCCATAAGCTTAACTGCAAATGATCTGGACAGTATTTAAACTACTTTCTTAATAATTCAAAAACACAAAAGCAAGAAATGCTCAAAAGCAATAACTAATAATACATAACATTACTCATTGGTGTTCTTGACTGCTTGATGGATATACTGAGTTTCTGAGCCTTACACAGCAATAAGACAGGATCCCATGGGCATATTCTCATCTCAGTGTGAAGAGACATACACATGTAAATCCCCATACATTGAGATAGATGAATAAACACTACAACATTTGAGTGTATCCAAAAGGTAACCACTTATATTTTAAAATATCCAAAATCACATCCGAGTTAAGGACAGCAGTATTGACTATTCCAATTAACATATGCTTAGGTCAAACCTAAGCACAATTTTCTCAAATTATTTTGAACAAAATATTCAAGTTACTAAAAGCTCTTATGGGGGTTGCTGTCTGGACTAGTATAAGAGACTTCAATTCTTTGAAAACACAGTATTAGCAGAATGCAGAAGTATAAGTAAAATGCCACCATTCTAAAACAGTATTCCAACAAGAGTAGTTTTTTTATATATGAAGTGTTTGAAAGTGAAAAGATTAAAACAATCTTCAAAGTAGCTGAGGAACAGGTACGTTAACAGTGTTGAAAATTAGTATTGGAATAAAGAATAGTAAAACCCGATGCAATACCAACCAATGTATATATGGTTCATTTCCTGGAGCAGGCATCACACGTTTCTGTTTTACTTCTAGTAGGAAAGGCATTCACACTTCATGATGGGAAGCCAAAACTCTTGAGCTGAAAGACTGTTTTATGGTAAAGGGTGTGCTGTAACCCTTTAAAGACTACATCATGTCACGGCACATCCTTCCCAAGGTGTTTTTAAACTACTTAAAATTGTCAGAGCTAATACTAACAGCAGCTAACTCAACCACCTACAACTGGAAGCACTTTCTGTATGCTTGGAAATTGATAGGCATGCAGTCCTCTTCCAATACAAGTAAATTTGCTAAAGCTTATGAAGTATTTCTCACCTTGCTCCTTCTTAAAATCTTTCTCTGACATAGTGACAGGTAAGAGCAGCTCTCCAACAGGGGGCTGAATGTTAACATTGAAGTGATCATCCTTTGTGCTAGAAAAGAAATTACAGAGAATCAACCAAG
Organism: Chloebia gouldiae; assembly: GCA_003676055.1. NCBI lineage: Eukaryota > Metazoa > Chordata > Aves > Passeriformes > Passeridae > Chloebia > Chloebia gouldiae. Next base: position 149,490 of record QUSF01000011.1, on the reverse strand, counting down.
TGCTTCAACATAGATTAGTAAATATACATATATCAGCTTCAAATTTTCTGTGAAATCATTAAAAAGTGTAAAAACTACCTGTGTGATTTCTACCTTATTAATTTGAAAGCTGTCTAACTTCTAACATTAGCAATGCTGATCCATTTTCTCCAGTACAAATGTCGTAGGTATAGTCTTACATTTCTGAAAATGTAACTTTTGCTCAGATCAATGTTTATTTGTGATCTACAAAGCATCACACTCAATATAAATGCTTGCAAAGGACAAACTATTGTGCATTTTACAAATCCTTTGAGAGAACTGTTACACATCCTGTCTTTATTACAGCTACAGTCCTAGAAATAGGGGTAAACATAGAAAATATACAATTTCAGAAAAAAAAATGACATTTTCTGTAAAAAAACCACAAACAAGCCAAACAATAAATACAGTAGTAAAAGAGAAGTATTTTTGATACCTTCAGTTTTACAGTATTTGGTATATTTAAACAAAACCACACAGCATACTGGTTAATGTAAAAGCATGCTGGAAAGCCACAGAACTTGAGGTCATTTTTTAATGGCAGAGTTATTATACTATCACTAGAAACACAATACTATTAAATTATACATTTCTCCTTAAGAAATAAATATAATACAGTGAACTTCCTCTCCCCACCAATTCAATTCACTAAGTTTCTAACTATTTTGTATGAGACTTCTTGAAGGCTACACAGACTCAAGATACATTCACCCTGCTATGTTTCATTGACTAACTGTACCATAAGGGATTTGCCTAGCAATTCAGGATCAGTACACCCAGTCAGAATCTTTGTTAATGCTTTAAGGCCTGAGAAATTTTTAGAAAAGAACACTTGATTTTTTTTTCTGGTGTACCAAATAGCCAATATATATTGATTGGTGATATGCCTCAGATATCTTACTTAAATATCATGATACAGTCATTAGAAAGGAGAATACATTTCATTCATTAATATCCATGTTATTTAAATTAACCTAAAAGATGTGCTACTGATATTTTATAACTCTGCAGCTTCAAAGTTCTGAAACAAGATAGACTGATGGAAAACCATAGCACTATAGATCAATATATGTGTCTCTCTCCTGAAGATGCAAGACAAGCCACCTGGAAACAGAGAAGCATTTTACTGTCCTTCTACTCAAAATTCTAATACTTATTGTAATTACCCATTTTGAAAAGGAATGCTTAGGAACTAGTACATTCTTATTTTCTAGCTTCTGATGTGTTATAATTATGCTTATGAGTGCAGTCTCAAGTATGGGCTGTTCAAATAAAACTGGACATTTATGCTAACTTTTTTGAGAACTGCCATTTTGTAAACATACAGGGGAACAATCCCTTCAAACTTCTTAGTACTTCCTTTATAAAAAATCGTTTTTTAAGTTCTGCTTTTAAAAACTAACAAATTCAAATTTCCCCCCCTATTTCTTTTCCCCTCTGTACTACCTTAAATACCATCTGTCTCTAAAGTCATTATTATAATAAAAAAGTAGGGATTGTTTGATTGTCTAGCCTAAGCGCACAGTAAAATAAGCAAGAAGTATTTTTTTCTTTAATATTTCCTTTGAAAAGTAATTAAGAAGTCAATCATCTTAAGAGCTGATGGAAGGGTCTTTAATCAACTGCCTCATTAATTTTTTGCTATTCATACCTACTACTTGGACTATAAGACTAACACTTTCAACAATACCTTCATTGACACTGTTCAACTGATTGTTCAACCAATGTTATGTTTCATATTAAAGCAAGAGGTACTCTATATAATTCAGCTTGAAACAGATAAACCATATGGTGTACAATGATTTATGTCCTACATTGACTGGAGGGATGCCATTTGTACATAAAATTGACTTACAACATCAATTATTAAATTGCTTTAATGCTTATAACAATATTTCCACAATAAGAAGGAATAAAAGCATGAGTACAGCCTGGGTTTTTTATGTCTGTAACTGCTTAAGAGGACCACTTGACACTTCTGCTGTTAACAAACATTCCCCTTCCATTTCCTCTAGTGAATAAATAGCTAATATATATTCTTTGGTAAAACACAAACTCTTCATAGCCTACAAACAGAAATTCTGATTGCTAGTTGTTCTTCAAAATCACTTTGCTCACAGCCTTGCTCATTTGAGCTCCGAGTATCTCCAAAGATGGAGATTTCATCAGATATCAAATGGAGAAATTTGAGAGTAAAATTTGGATACAACGACTTAACTTCCCCCAATACCTAGTGAAATAAATTTCAGTATATTTAACTTATTAATTTATATTTTCAAGACTACAATTAATATAAATGATGCTTAAACAAAAAGTTGTATTAACTTTTAAAAATCTGCTGGACAACTGGTTCAAGCTGCACTGAAGTGTCTCTCAGGTGGTGTTGCTTTAACTTTCCTGAAAGATCAAGGTTAAGTAGCTTACCAGAAAAAATACCCAAAGTTTCTCAGGGCAACAGAATGTCTTTTGATTTCAAAAATTAGAAACTGCATTTTCTGGTATTAGCGTGTGCAGTTGGTAAGTCACAGCCTTAGAGGAACACAAATACTTAATGAGAAGTTCTTAGAGAGAAGCTCTAAAAGGATCAAACAGATGGGGATGTCTGACAACAGTACCTTTCCAACACTAGCTTGCAAAATCTGTTATGTATTCAACTGTGAACTTATGGGCAAATGATATTACACATCATTACACTTACTGACTCCTTAAAAACTGCTAAACTGTACATATTCTATTTTTAAACGACAACATCACTTTCTTTACACAATTCCAAGTAAAGAAATCACATGAATTTATCTTCTGATGCACACATCAAGATGAACAAATAAGAGACAAAGACAGTAATGCCCTCACATGAACAAAGAGAGACTTAGTAGCTCCACAATAAATGACACTGCAAGACTAATATTCAACCTTTCAGAAGATGCACAGTTTAAAGATTTCTGTAGATGTCTGTAGATGGAGTGGGAGTAGCTACCACTTGTTATTTGAAAGCCTTGGCTATTCCCTCTCTCCTCTTGGTTTGGTTGGGTTTTTTTTTAAAGAATTGGCTCTGAAGGGTTTCAGGTAAAGAAGTTTTCTACCATAAGAAAAGACTTGAGAACAGCGATGACAAAATCTTTAGAACTAAAGTAAATAATACTAACGCTTGTGAATGACTTTTAAAATTCCACAAGAGCAGTGGTTAAAATCTTAACTTCAATGCTTTTAAAAAATTAGTATTCCAATAAGAGTGGGAATCTTCTTCTTGCTCTTTATCCTTTTTTCATTTCATGCCTAGGAGCAGCATGTCCCAGAACATATCTATCCCAAACCAGCTTACTGTTTTTGTCTTGTATCCACAAAAATCTCTACACATGTTAAAAAAAAAAAAAAAAAAGAACATGGAAGGAAAAGCAACCCTAAGAGAGAATTAATTTCCTGCAAAACAAAACACAGAACAGGCAAGTATAGGGCACTTGATTCCTAGTCTTGCTGAAGAAAGGAAAGAACTGCATTCTGCTTTTGCATGAGAAAAAGGCTGAAGTAAAAGAACAAATGAAAGCAGTTGTTCATGTCCAGCCTTGTTTTTTCCAGGTCAGTTATTTATCTTGGCATAATTGTGTTCTGGAATAGGGCCAACTGACTACTTTAGTGTAATGAAATAAAGAGAAGAGTACCAGATTGCTTGTCTTACATTTATAAGCAACTTGGTGATCTGCTGACAAAGCACTAGGTAAGGAAACAGCAAGAAAAAAAGTGAAAATGCAAGTGACAGTGATGTGAAGACAATCCTGCATCTCTAACATTAGCTTTTAATATATTCCATAACATATTCCACTACATAATTTTAATCAGATGCTTGTGTGAAAGCATCTACACCTGAATGCATGCTTGCACTCAACAGAAATACTGACGGCTACCCAACCAACCCTCTTCATTTACTTGCTTTGCAGGTAGAAGTTCTGCTTGGGAAGATTTCTACATCAACACAGAGTGAAGAAAGTAAATTTCATGCTGCAAAAAATCTCTTCCTTTGAAAATAAAATCCAGAGGAAAAGCTTCTACAATAAGATGAAACCTGCAAAGAACAGACTGAACAAAGTTTTTAAATCTCACCCACAGAATTTATGAAATTGCTAGACTCTTTCTGCTACACCAAACTTTTCTGGAGTAATCAGCAAAATGATTTCTTTATATAGTACAGGACAGATAAATGAACAGACATACAAGAGTATGTATTCTGCTCATCAGAAGGAGAGGATCCTTCTGATGACACTGGGACATTAAGAAATACCAATATAAAGCAACCAGTTTAAAACCTCTGTTGTGTCATGCTATTTTCCAATTACCTAATTATTTTGAAAAAGAATGAAAGGCACAAAAGCTGTTGCTTTCATTCAATTTTTCTTTCTTCTTGGGAGTTCTGCTTGTGTTCTTTGCACTTAAACCTTGAGAAAACTAGGGAGAGAAAATGCAGAATCAAAATTAGGGAGAGAGATGCATGGCATGGACACCTCCCCTACACCAAACAGTTTCAAAGAAAGCTAAACAACTCCCTATGTACTTTTTAAAAGAACAGAGAAAAAGAAGCAAACCAGGTTCTCCATAAATTAATTTTATCTTTAAAGCTGTGGTTCTTTCATGGTTTTGGGAACAACTAAGATAATTGGGAAAGAGAAGATGAAAAGAATAAGAATGAAAAGGTAAAGATAAGCTTTCTTCTCCAGCTTTCAATGTTGTAAAAAGGACATCTCTCCACCTTTAGTTATTCATCATGCCGACAAGAAATTGGAGATTTGCCTACTGAGCTATACAAACATGGACAGGAATTCATAATGCTAAATACATATACAAAAAATAGAGTAAGGGCATGTATGTGCTATAACTCTCTGTCTCTATAACCTTCCTTGCCTTTCATCTCAAGGGATTCAAATGTTTTCATTCCAAAGACCCACAGGCAAAATTCTGACATAGCAAAGCTCCCATATCTTTGTTCAGACATCTCAAAAAACTAGTAAACTGAGAGAAAGACTTGAGAATATCTGAAAAGCAGAGATGTGCAAGACAATGAAGATAACACTAGTGGTAGGCTTGTTGAAATGGTGAACACTAGGAGCTCAAGGATTCAACAAAAACCACATTGATATGGAAATCTTTGAGATCTGACATGGCAAAGAAAGGAAGTAATTCCACAGTCAGCAGAGTACTGCAGACAGTCTGTTATATCAAGAATCCATTCTGACCTCTTCTCTGATCAACTGATGCCTACCTGCTTAGCTAAGGCTCACCTCTCTTACTTGGATGGTGAATATACTAAACTTTAACTAGAATTCAACAAGATAGCAACTTACCTTGCATATGAGTTAGCCAATAACAAATTGCTTTAAACTCCTAAACTGTGTATATCCTGCTTCCAAAATGAGAACAAAGCAACATGAAAACAAAGAGTAACATTCAAAAAATCTTTTGAAAGGCTGAGTTCCTCCATTTACTCCTCTTTAACTTTCTGCTCGAGAGGCATTATCATGCAGAACACCATTGTAGTTGAAATAGTTGCCTCTGGATGGAGTTAGCATAAGAAAAATAACAATGAAGAGATGTTCTCCTTACAAGTACATACTGTGAACATCCTGATACACATTCTAAATAAATGCATTAGGCACAGTTTTCAAGTTGAGGCATTTCACCCCACTTTAATTAGATGTGTGATCTTGGGAAGGTTTGTTTACCAAAAATAGTATTTGAGCAGGAGGTGTTTCAAAACTCATTCCTTCAAACCTCCATATTGCAGATTCTCCTTCATTGTCCTTGACTTTTACAACAAATTTAGAAACAGATCTAAACATTTTATAACTCATGTAAGTTTTTTACTTTATACAGTTTGTATTTATTGAACTACTAGTGCAACAGAACATCCCTAAGCAGAAGGATAGTGTTTGCTATGCAAAACACACAGTCCATGATTGGCATCTAAGACCAATTGATCTACCCATTACCATTATGTCCCTACCCCCACAAGCTTTACTACAAAGCTATTGATTTAAACACTGCCGATCGGTTTCCATTTTCTGATTTTGGGCAGGCCAATTAAGAAAGTGAGTAATTGTGATTACACTGCTTCAGGATCAATTACATTTGATGCAAGATAAAGTGCTTCTCTTAGAACAACATAAAGAAAATTCTTATGATCAGGAACACTTTACTGCTGAACAAGCTTCTATCAAAAATAAAAAATAACTGACATCTTTCATAGAGATATATTAAAAGGAAATATGAGAATATAGACACATTTGTGTGTACATTACTTCAACTACATTTTGACAAACTTCTAGAAGTCATTCCTTCTTTTGGATAAAATCTTTTTGAAAAGTATGGTAAGTTACGAAGCCTGCAGCTGAATTCTTCGAGACATTGCTCCCAAAACATCACACTGCACAGTTTCTTCAGTGATACTGAAGATCAGTAGGTGTTGCTTTAACTTAACTTAAAACAAAATAAGTTTTCAGTGTAAAATAGCAAATTTAATGCAAATAACATTTTACCTATTTTTGTACTATTTTCTAGGAACTAACGGCAAAGAAACAAGGCTCTATCAATTAGCAAAGGAACAAAGCAAGCAATTCCTATTCTTAATTTAATTTTAAACTTAGCTTGAGCGCTTTTGTCATTGGACTCACATTGTCTAAATCATTAAAATGAATACACCACTGAGGTCTGAGGCAAATCTATTTACAGTGATGTTACTCATAGTCTGGTTGGTGTTCAGGAATATTGATCTGTCTTGTTTGTCTAATAGGAAAATAATAAACAATTACTAGCCAATGTTGGAGAAAGTAATCAGTTTTTATATATCACTAATACAGCAGACCTCCCAAAACATAAAGGTGATGATCTGCATAAAATCAATGTGTTATGCTACATTGCTTATCCTCATCACTGCTACGATTTGTAGCAATAAATGGCGTAAGTTAAAAATCAAATCATTGGTAGACTGAAATTACGTGTTTGTAAGAAAAATATCTGCTTTAGTTAAAAAAGAACAATTCTGCATGATAAACTATCAAGCAGATACTATTTTATAAAATTCAAAATAAATTTGGATAAAGAGAGTCAAGAGTCCATGATTTTGAAACAATTTGGAAACTGCACTGCCTACGAGGGAACCTCCTTCCCAAACAAATACCAGGCAACAGTTCAAAGCTGTTTCCAAATTCCACCAAATAGCACATAGACCAGCTATAACAGCATGATGTGCATAAACTACATGCTGCAGAGACTTTGCTGGGAGTACAAATATGTGTAAACTGACTATGCAGGAGCACCTACTGTACAGGGAAAAGTTAGAGAAATGGAAAGAAAAAATCCAGTAGTAAAACCTCCTTGCCCCTAAAACAAGAAATGTTATTTTAGCAGTGGTACTTTAGGAATCACTTGGGTACATCTCTATTATTAGGATTCTCATGCTATCTTCAATAACTTCAGTTGAAGAAGCTGTGCTTAGTAGCAGTATACTAAAATTGCTAGAGAAATTTTCAAAAGGAAGAAGCATAGAACTTTCATGAAGGTGTTCCCTTAAACAGAAATGCAGCAATGTGAATGTCTATTTAACAGCCCTCTTTTTGTACTGAATATTGAAAGCTGTGTTTCTTTCAACAAAACATATAAAAAAATCCATTAATTCAAAATATGTAAAAATAGTTAAATTGTGCAGATCTGTATAGTGCTTTTTCTCAGTTTAAAAGACTACATAAATCTGAAAACCCCAAAAAGAAGGTTCAAGTTTTCTCCCATCAATTTTTTCCAAATGTTGAAATTACCCCATTTTCAAATGCTAGTTTGTAACATAATTCTCAGTGGGTGAATGGGTTCCCTGCTAGCCTAGGATGCAGAAAGAGCACCTTGCACGTGCTAATAATGAGCAGAGAAATTGTAAATCAGGCATATTAGACAAGATTAGTTGGCCAGCCAGTTACTTGGTTTCATTCTCACTATTGATTTAAAAGAATCTACAGCATTTCTATGGTGGGCAAATTTTGGGGTTGTTTTCAGGCAGCCATGTTACAATAACCACGAGCACCCATAACAAAGACTCAGGGTAGTAAAACAGCTCACACTATGTGCCATTTTGACTTGCTGTTTCTTACAAGGAAGAACACACACAAAACTCTAAAGCAGAATAGTCAGACATGACTACTCCTTTCCAGATGGTGTTAATAATAAGAATCCCTAGAAGAGTGTGACAAAAAAGTAAAACTGAATACTAAAAATGTGCTATTTCTCTAGAAACATCTTGGATGTATATCATGTTGTTAATTTTGTTTAATTCTTTGAATATTTAATAAAACAACAAATCTGATACCACCACGTAGACTTCCAATGAAAACTATTTTTCCCTTCCAGGAGCAAAAAATTACTCTCCCCCTCTCAAGAACTTACCATAACTGGAAACTGGCTGTCTGGGTAGAATCACAGAAGTCAATACCCACTGTAGCAGTAATGGATCCTCCAGGCTCAAGGCACTCTGCATGAAGAGATTTTTAACATATAAAATACACGTGTAAGTCAACAGGAGACGTCAGATGCAACCCCCCATACGTCACATAATTAAAACCCCAAAAACCTCTGTAAGAAAAAAAATCCAACAGTTGTAGTTTTATTACAAATACGTATCATCCAAATGTCACACATGCATGTTTAAGCATCCTGAATTCCCTCTCACACAGTTAATGCACATGCAGTGTTGCCATTTCTGCCTTAGAGCTCTATCAACAAAATAAGTTCTTGTATTAGAAAAGCAAGGAAAGGAAAACTATTTACAGAAAACTGTGCACAGATCCAGCATGAGACTTTATTTTCAATAACACTAGTTTGCAGATTTAGTTAGCAAATTGCAAAATACAACAAATAAAATCTACATTAATACACACCATGATGGAAAATAAGCTGAATTTAAACTTTATTTCCTAATTACTGTGATTTACTTGTGTATCAATATTCTACTTGCATTAGTTGGAAGGGAGAAGAAGGATTATGAACACTAAATGGAAGATGATTTTATGCTATACAAGCAGGGCAGACTGAGACACTCCTGGCAGTGAAGATATCCAGAGACATACTAATTCTAAGATTCTTGGCTAAATCATTACACTATTTCCCTTACGTAGAGATAAAGCTTACGTTAAAGGCTTTTCCTTGTAAGCTCTTTCTTTGCATAAATAAAAACAAGTACCGAAGCAGACTTTCCCTTCTCAAGATTACAGCAAAGAGCTGAAAGCACACTTAAAAGACAGGAATTCAAATAAAAAGGAAAAGGCAGGCAGAAAAATATCGGATTTCCAGATTATTCATAATGTACCTGATACTTTTCAGGAACTGAATGTAGACAGCTGCTCCACAACAAATTCAACAAAATTTAACTATTTCAAGATTAGGTTTGTAAAAATGCAGAAAACATGGAGTTAATGCTGCTGGCTAAAGTCAAAATTAACACTAGGAAAAGAATAGAAAAGAAAGTATTCCAAGGAGTCTGTTTAAAGCTTCGAAAGATTAAAGGCTCCAGCTCAAATTCAGAAATAACTTTACCAAAGTCTTTGAGCTTAATGTTTTCAAAGGGAGTTTCAAACACACTTAGGAACAAGAAAGTACAGGGACTTGGGTGAAATAATTTGAACCACTTCTACTGGAAGAATCAGGACAATTGTCAACAGTAATTTCAGTTACTGAGGCAAAACTAGACTTATATTCCAGCAGTAATACCTATCCATGCTGACACTTCTTCTGTCGGCTCTGCTAAGTAAATTGTAGGATGTGTTTTCCAAACACTGGAAACACAAAATGTAGCAAGAACAGGGTGTATAGGCTTAGTTCTACACAAAATGACAAAGGATACAGAAAATTTGCATTCCAGCAAGAAAAAGAACATTTTGGGAAGAATTACAGAACTTATTTTCTGCAGAAGAAGCCAACAGCTTTTCAGGACAAATACCACGTCGTCTTCATCGGGGAAATAAGTACCTTACTACACAGCAGGATTGTTTTGTGAAGCTCAAGGAACCTGAAGTGGATAATTTATTAATTCCATTCTTTTTCCCCCATGTTTTTATGTGAAACAAGTGAATGCTACTGTTTATTGACTGTTGTTTTGGGTACAGTATCTCCTGATCTGATTTATAGTACTACTAGATTTCTACTTGTAAGCCTTTGTGCTTTATTTCTTCAATTGTTTACTGGTAGTGATATAAAACAAAGCTCATGGGCAAAACTTGACATTTCAATTCAGAGATGCATTTATTTTGAGGAATAAGCAGCAAAATGTTCACTTAAAAAATCCCAAAACTAACAGATGTCTAAAAGTAACTGCCTTGATCAAGTATGTATCATCACCAAGATGCAAAAAGTTATTAATTTTAACTCTGAAATAAACCACAGCACTGGGCAACTGCTTTTGTAGCTATTTGGTTTAAATCTGCATAATATTTTCTACGGTAAAAAAATTTATTTCAATAGTTTAGAGCCATGTAATACAAATTTTTTAGCTACTTAAAAAAAAGAATACTCTTTAGTTCACTGTTGCGCTTTAAGAACATGTTCCTGTATCCTTCTATCATGGTACATATTCACATAATAATGTAGCTCATTGAAGGAGAAGAATTTGTATTATGAAACAGAGATGCTTCTGTTCTTTCTGACTACACCACAATGTCCTAAAATAAAGAACTGCTGAGAAAAGTAAGCAGGTTGTGTACATAGGTAATACTCTTGAAAAAGACTAGCTGTAATCTATGTTCTTTCTAAAGTGTTATACTCTTTTCCACAGAAATTTAGCAAAAAACCATCCTGCTTAGAAAGTAAAAAGTAAAACAATTTAGATCAGGTCTGACTACACATTGCCTTTTATCTAATCTAAGCAGACACAACTTGGAACTATGGCAGACACAAGCTAAACTAAAACATACACTTCCACTCTACTGCCATAAGCTCACAAGGAAAAAATGACAATGTTCTGAGCCACCAATATAAATCATACATTTAGCTTCACTTAAAGCTTAGTGAGAAAATAATTGGAAATATAAAATCAAAGCCTCCTTTTTAATAGAAACCCATAATAGCCAGTCTACAATAAGACAGTAAGAGAATCAAAGGTTGTAGGGATGCAGAAAGATTTGGTCCTAACAAGTCGATAGTTGATGAGTGTCTGTGTAGATACATATACCAACTCTCCCTGCCACACATACATATATGAGTATACATGTAACTATGCAAAACCACTTTCCTGTATTTGAAATTTTGCCTAAGATTAAGAGCTTTAATTTTTTAACATAGGATATGGTTACCTATTGGATTAAACTCATGCATCCTCATGCCTGGAGGTAATTTTTTCTCTCCAATGTGAATATTCTCTATCTTCTGATCAGTTGTATTTGTTACTGTCACTTGCACAGGTACCATACGATCACCAAAAATGCCTGGCTGTCTTGAGAAGTGATAATGAGCTGCTAATCCTTTCCCACTCATTCGATGAAGCAGTTCATGTGTTTTTGTTGGCACAGAGACTTGCATAGTGACCTGTTAAGTATAACACAATAGTTGGCAAATGCTGTAAGTCAAGAACAGTAAAAATGACAATTGAATACTGCATTTTTCACTCAGAGCACCTGCTTTTGAGCTGGAATTTTAGTGAACCAGAAACATGTGAAATACATAAGCAAATTGCCGTAATAGATATCAGATAAAGAGCCTAAAACCATTTCTCGTGCTGAAAATACCTTTGTTGTATCTGTCTCACTTTCCATTATAAATCCTATTTCAATTTTTTAGCTTTACAGTTAGCTATTAAATTACCACGTTTTTTAAGAATTACAGTTAAATAGTTATGTTTTTTCCAGCAAGAAACCTCCTGTGCATCAGAATTCAAGGGTATTCCCAAGCTCACTGTGTGAGGTGAAAGTATATTGAGAAATTGTCTTCTGTTTCTCCTGTTAAAACCACAAAAAAATGTTGTCTAACAATTATACTGGTGAAATAGTAAAAACATAGTTACATAGAGCAGAAAGATGCTGACACTTTAAAAATAGTTTTGCTGCTAGAAACAAAAAGAAAAATCCCAAGGATGTTTCAGTCCATTCTATCCTGCTGAAATAGCATAAAAAAAGAGATTCATTTGCAAACATAATCCCTGATACCACTGACAAGGAAATAATGAGCTCAAAAGTAAGGAGTACACAGAAATATGAACAAAAGTGAATTTGAATTCTTTACACAAGTTTTAAGGAAAGATCAGAGTTACTTCAAATTATATTTATAAAATAATGACCTGTCACATGACCAGACTTACAACTCACACAAAATGAATGGAAAAGGTATAATTTGTATGACCTTCACAGTTACGGAAAACTCAAAAACATCTTTAAATAGAAGTCCCAAACTTTCACAGATTAATAGTCTGCTTAGTTTTCTAGAAATAACTGACAAGGTCAAACTCTCAAAAAAAAAAGCCTCAGTTGTCAGGAAATAATAAAGGAAATACCTTGAATAATGAATATCTTATTGGTACACAGAAAGAGACAATAACAGTAAGAGGTTATTAGCAGTCAAATTAGCATGCTGTTTAAACCATTACTCAAATAATGAACAAAACCCAAGTTTTAAGATGGAATTTAAACCATATTTTTAAGTTTAAGCTGAGCCTCTAACTTTTAATATTCAATTCACTTTGAGCAGGACATGCATAATAGAAAAGTTATTTCATGAAATAATTCTCCCATTTTACATTAACAAGTTTAAGATCTATGTTTAATTCATGTTAACAAAAGTATTTTGAAGTACACTAGCTTCTCTGTGTTAACTTAAGTCTAGCTTTATTAACAATATTTATTAATAGGAATGAAACCATAAAAAGTATTCAGAAGTTCATCATGTAGATATACAGAAACACAGAGCCATTGAGGTTGGAAAAGATATCTAAGTTCTGTGTCCAAATGTTTACCCAGCCCTGCCATCTTCAGTAAACCATGTTCTTAGGTGTCACACTCACATGCTTTCTGAAGACTCAGAAGACTCAGAAGAATGGTGATTCCACCACTTCCCTGGCCAGCCCATTCCTATGCCTGATAACTCTTTCAGTGAAGAAATTTTTTCCTAATACCTAACCTAAACCTTCCCTGCCACAACAGGAGGCCATTTCCTGTTGTTCTATCATTTACCTGGGAGAAGAGGCCAACCCCCACCTGGCTACACCCTCCTTTCAAACAGCTGTAGAGTGATAAGGTCCCTCCTGAGCATTCTTTTCTCTAGGATAAATACCTCCAGCTCCCTCAGCTGTTCCTCACCAGACTTGTGCTCCAGACACTTCCCCAGCTCCAGTGCTTTTCTGTGGACTCGCTCCAGCACCAGAATGATCTTATTGTAGTGAGGAGCACAAAACTGAACACAGGATTTGAGGTGTGGCCTCACCAGTGCCCAGTTCAGGGGGCCAACCCCTGCCCTGGTCCTGCTGGCCACACCATTGCTGCTCCAGGCCAGGATGCCATTGGCCCTCTTGGCCACCTGGGCACTGCTGGCTCATGTCCAGCCGCTGTCACAGCACCCCCAGGGCCTTTCCAGCCCCTCTGCCCCAGCCTGTGGCACTGCCTGGGGTTGTTGTGACCCAGGGGCAGGACCAGCATTGGCCTTGTTGTACCTCACACCTTTGGCATCAGCCTTTTGGATCTTTGCCTTTTACAAACCCATGCTGGCTCAGCCAGATCCCCTGGTTGTCCTACATGTGCTGCATGATGGCACCCAGGATGAGCTGCTGTAAAATGCATACACATACAGAAAAAAAACTCTCACTATAGTTAAACTGTAACACCGATTCAAGTTTTACTGAATCCTTTCTGTAATTTTTAGAAATTTTAATCTATGCCAATGCCTCCTTCAGCATTACTTCTTGTTTCAGTAATAAAAAGCTTGTGAGTACATTCACTTTTATTTTCAACATCATATTATATGTAGCAGCAAAAACACACAGGACCATCAGAATAATAACAATATGTTTAAGTCATCTTTCTTTGTACAGAACATTAATTTTCACTTGTACTTAATGTGGCAGTACTAGAAATAAATAAAACATATATATATATGTTGAACAAAGCAATTTAATTCTGGAAAATTGGAGTTTTCAAGACCTCTACTTGCTAGCAAGGATTTTGAACTGACAAAGGATGATGTGACTGTAATGTGATGTATTTAACAGCTGCATCAGTCTGGTAAACAGTTTTTTGTTGTAATTCTAAAATTTTTAATACTGTTGCAATAAAACTCATGGGGCAGGTACCTGCAATCATTCTGGGGTTAAAATAAAACCACACAGAGTTAACAGGACAAGAAGCATCTACTAACCAGGAGATAATCTCCTACAAATCTTACACAGCATATGTTTAAATAATAGAAGTCGTTTGTGTACCTTTGGATGGTTTATGAAAATAACCAATCAATTCTGCAGACACAACATTATTTCTAAAGGAAATCTATGTGACTCATGATGCCTGCAGATACACAGAGACAAACCACACATATTTTATCAGTTTATTACAGTAAGCAAATAAGCGTGGAATGAGAGTGCACATAACTGTCTACTTAACGCTTACTGAAACATTTATAAGAGCTGTTATCTCCCTAATAACAGACAGACAGTGTGCAATTTTAGAGAGGAGAAAAGCTTCATATTTTTTAACACTTCACTAAAAAGTAACTGAAGAGTGTAAAATGAAAAATACTCTGTGCAGTTAGCTGGTAATGGACCATATTATCAACTCAAGTTAGATTTATAGGATACAAACTAGTCACTAATAGTTATTTTATGACAGAGCGTGTCTGCTTTTTTGGGTTTAGATTATTAAGATTAAACTTGCAAAACTTTTTTTTATACAGCTGTTTAGAAAGACAGTAAAAAAAATTAAAATACTGACTGCCCTCCCACCCCATTTTGACGGAAAGCAACCACATGTAAGGACTCCACACTGATACTGTATGGTTACACTATCTTGGTACCAGGCAGACTAGCCGAAAGGCTGACTGCATGTGCTGAAAGATAATTCATCACCCTAAAAGAACTGCAGGTATTTTTAAACTAGCTCTTGTATAAGAACAAGAGCAACATTAGGGTTTTGCCCCCACTCCTTTATCATGGGGAAAAAAGGGAAAAGTGTAACATCACTGATAGTACTAGTTGTGACTTTCTTTATTACAACTGAGCTAACTAGTTACAAACCACTGAATCCTCCCAATATGAACATGTTTCTTTTTGCCAGCTCAGTAAGTCTTTATTAATTAAGCTCACATTGATGCAAAAAAACTATTTCCCCTAATTATTTAAAATAAAAAGCATGACATGGTTTATTAAACCTACTATAGAAAAGAGAAGCAGTCACACATTCCTGTCCTAAGTACCATAGAGTCACAAAGAATCAAAATGGTTTGGGCTGGGAGGGACCTTAAAGAAGTGGTGTTACTATTAATAGTATTATTACTGCAGACACAAAATTCTGTTTGTTTTCCTTTGTACTTGTTCCTCAGTTTCAAAATCCTGCAATAATGAACACAGACTTATTCTTGATCCTAGCTCATGAATGTATATGTTTGGATAAAAGATGTATTATTGGAAAAAAATATTTGCTTCTAAGGATAATGAAAATTATAATTCTATTCTTCTAATTTACATTCTGTTAAAGCAGTAGACTACAACTAAGTAGCAGTTGAACCTCACACCTAAGTAGGTGTTACTTTAATCCAAGTAATCCCCTACTGGCAATATCCATGACATAATCCAAGAATTACCTACTGAGCTGTGAGAGCTATAACCTCTCTCACTCTCATAGTGAGGCTATGCTCCAGTAACTCTGCAACAGCTAAGAGGAGAAGGGCTATCACACAGTCTAGCCACATTTACATGATCTTTCAACTGAAACCATGAGAGCAACTTAACTATAATTTTCTAGTATTAGGAGAAAGATGGAAAACCAGAAAAACAATAGTCAACTACTGGCAGGAAATATAATATTTTGCTCAATTAACAGTTACATATTAGTCACTGTCACCAGACAATGTCTTCCTTATACAGCTCTTAGAAAAACAATTATTAATTTATAAAAAAGACAAAATAAAGTGCAAGCAAAGAATGTCATCATCCTAGTCTACATTATTTCAAGAGACTGTTGGAAATCCCAACATTACAGCATACCTAAGTCACAATAATATAGATTGCCAAAGTAATGACAGAATCTCAGGGAGCAATGAAACCAAACAAGAAATCAAACTAGCTCCTATTTTGTACAATCTGAGAAAAGCAACTGGATACTGTCATTTAATTTGGGCTAATTTATCTAGACATACAGACACTCAAGGATATATGTTGAATTTTGGAAAACACTTTCCACCAAAGGTGCATCTAACTGCTCTACATCTACCAAATGCCTTCTAAAAGCATACGTCCTAACTCCATTGTCACCAACTTTTAGACTCCACACTTCTGGTAATTACTAACATGTCAATGAGGCTATCTGAAAGTTACCATATCAATAATCATATCTTTAAACCATTACTGGATTCATACATTACAAAATGAGTTTCCAAAATTCTTACTTGATTTTGATATTGATAGATTAATACCTTTGTCGCCAAAACCTTGCAAGAAAAATAAAAACCAAAAGAAATGAAACCCAAAACTGCTCAGATAAATTCCACTGATTTTTAAATAACCCAGAGATGGATCTCAAACAAAAGATCACTTTTATTATGCTGCCCATAATATATCTGTATATAGCTGCCAAAATGAATTGTTTCTCTGCCCTCTTTTTATTTTTTTTTTTTACTGTAATATTTGTATGGTCTCAAATCATCCTTTCAAGAAGAATCAAGTGTTCAAAGTAATAATAAAATGGCTTGGGTTGGAAGGGATCATAAAGATCATCAAGTTCCAATGTGCCTGCCATGGACAGAGACATACCTTTCACTAGACCAGGTTGCTGAGAGCTCCATGAGAGCTCCATCCAACCTGGCCTTGAACATTTCCAGGGATTGGGTATTCACAACTTGACTGGACAACCTGTTCCAGTGCCTCCACCCTCACAGAACAGAATTTCTTCACAATATCTAATCTAAACCTGCCTTCTTTACATTTGAATCCATCACCCTTGTCCTGTCACTGCATGCTCTTGTAAAAAGTCCCTACATCTTTCTTGTACGCTCCCTTCAGGTACCAGAAGACTGCAATTAAGTCATTCCAAAGCCTTCTCTTTTTCAGCCTTTCCTCATAGGAGAGGTGTTCCATCTCTCTGATCATCTTTGTGGCCTCTCTGGACTCCCTCCATCAGGTCCCTGTCCTTCCTGTGCTGGGACCCCACGGCTGGATGCAGGGTTCCAGGTGGGCTCTCAGCAGAGCAGAGGGGCAGAATCCCCTCCCTGCCCTGCTGCCCACCCTGCTCTGGATGCAGCCCAGGACACGTGTGGCTGTCTGGGCTGGGAGTGCCCATGGCTGGGTCATGTCCAGCCTCTCATCCACAGCACCCCCAAATCCTTCTGGGCAGGGCTGCTGTGATCTGCCCATCCCCAGCCTGTGCTGGTACCAGGGGTGCTCTGACCCAGGTGCAGCACCTTGCACAATGGCCTTGTTAAACCTCATGAGATTCCCATGGGCTCTCTCACAGAACTTGTCCATCTGCCTGTGGATGGCATCCTGTCCTTCAGGTGTGGTAACTGCACCACTTCACTTGGTGTCATCTACAAATTTGCTGAGGCTGCATTTGATCCCATTGTCTATGTCATTAATGAAGATACTAAATAACACTGTCCCTGAGTGACTTTATCACTGATGTCCATCAGGATTCTGAGATGCTGACGACCACTCTCCAGAATGTGGCCATCCAAACACTTTCTTAACCATCTAACAGTCCACTCATCAAATACATCTCTCCAATTAGACAAAGGGTGAGGCAAAACAGGGAGAGCAGGAGGGCACGACAAAGTGGGCCCATAACCACAGGGAAATCCCACTTGCCCCCTTACCACATTTCATGCCTGGATCTCATGATCTCTCATCCCAACACCCTACTTCATCGCAAATTACAGATGCTGTAGCACATTCCCTCTGGCAGGGCTGTCTGTCACCTGGCTCAGAAGTTATCCTCCACACATTCCAGGAGTCTCCTGGATAGCCACAGCTCTCCAAGCTGCTTTTCCAACAGCTGCTGGGGTGGCTGAGATCCCCCTGCAGGACACGACCCTCGGGCACAATGCCTCCTGTGCTGGAGCAGGAAGGTTTGGCCAATGGGCTCCCCTTGGCTAGCAAAGGTTCCCTTTGCTGCCTCAGTCTCTGACTCCTACCCACAGGCTTTCCACCTGCTCATGGATATAAGCTGTGAATCTAGAGATGATCAAAATATTCAGTAGTACTAAATTAACTATTTTCTAATACTTTTATATTTCTAATTATTTTCTAATAGTTTTCTACGTATTTTCTAATACTTTTATACCCCTTAGATTTTTCCTATGGTTTTCTTAAAATAGAATCAACTAGACAGAATTACAGTTACTCTATATCAGTAGAAAGTATTGCTCTTTGTGCATAAATATGACTATGTGATATAAAAGAACAAGAATTGGGCCTTAACCTGGAGTTCACAAACAGCAGAAAACTCTAGTAATTCCATACTAGACTAATCAAGAACTTTTAAAACAGAGCATGCACCTGTTCTATGTAACTGGGGGCCAGTGAGACAGCTTGCATTTTGCATAAATAATAGAGCCTAAAGCTTTGAATTACAATAACACCTGGTTTTATTTGAGATTTGGCATCTTTACCTTTTTCTTCTGCTAAGCATAATGAATCACATGAATAATCAAATTAAAATATTAGTAAAATATTTTAAAATGTCACATAAGAAAAAAGTTTGTTAGCAACAAAATGGGAATATTGTCACGATTAGTCAAAGTTATTAAACAAGCATGAAGAAAAGGGCTAAAGTCAGTCACATAATTATGGGATACAAATCTTGGTATAAATTCTGAAGTACACATTCTCCCCCAGAGGGTCTGCTGCGATCATTAGTGGACTATAAAAAGGGCTTAAATAGATACCAAGGAAAATTTTTTTTGTAGGAACATTAACAGGAAATTCCTACACTTCAACTGGTGAAATTATTATCTGTGTATGAGAGATCTCAAAATTTTCTACTCTTTTGTCCTATGTATGCTTCCATGAGGTGAAAACCAGATCGTCTGATGGCTGATGCATATGTGAGACTCATCAAGCAGCATGAAACACTTAGTCATTAGGTGTTTGAAGGAAAAGGCATTCTCCCAATACAAAACCAAGTAATTTACTTCAATTTAGTGATTCCATTCTTCCACTGACCACTAAACTGTGAAATCTGAGAACCACACTTCAGCATATGGTTTAGTGGTGGCCTTGGCAGTGCTAGGTTTGCAGCTGGACTCAATGGACTTTTTCAACCTCAATGATTCTTTGATTCTATGATTACCTGAAGTAGTTCAGGAGTTAGAAAAACAGAGTAAGGTGTCAGCCTCACCTTGCATCCTAACTCTGAATTTGCAATAGTGGACATTGCTGAGAAGGATTAATAGAGATTTTGGCTTTGAGTCTAAATGACTTCAAGAAGTTCCTACAAATGGTTTCAAATATATTATTTTGATTTTTGGCAAACAGCCAGTACTCTAAAGTGAAAACACACTGTACCCTACTGAACACAATGTATAATCTTGCAGTTAGATTTATATGAAAACAACTCCTGCATATTGGTTCCTTTCAACAAAAGCATCTCGCTCAAATTTTTCCTCAGAAAAGTACATAATCTATTGGGATAAGTGTATAATTTAATTGAAACACTTCTATACAGTATTAACCACAAGCGAAAGTGAATTCTGCCTTTAATTCACTATAATCAAAATCCAGTACAGGTATTTATGAATGTCAAAATGTAAATTACATCTTTGCTACCTTCATACAACTACATTTGCATCTTGTTCACTACACTGCTGTTGAAGAATGCAACATGTTATTCTGGCTTCTATCAGGATGATCCTAATGCACAATAGACCACTCACAAGGACAAAAATCTGAAATAAGCACTGAACTCATTGCACGTAGACATCTGTATCAGCACTTCTTCAATGCATGAGAAGAATCTCTGTGTGTAGCACACTACATCTCTTATATAAGATATTGACATGCCAATTTTCTCCGAGTTTTATTTAATTATACACATAATATTTTAACCTAAACAAATCCATAGTCCTTAGACTGCAAAAAATTACCTGAGGCCATGACAACACAGTTTTTCTGTGTTTTGTTTTCCTTATGCTTTGTTTTCCATCCTAAAAAGCAAGAAAAAAATCCTGCACTAGTTAGTAGTCTGTTAACCAACAAAGAAGTTTATTTTAACCAATTATCTTCAGTTTATTTGTTTAAATTTAAAAGCACTATTTTTAAAGAAACAGAATTTGTGGTGTCAAATGACATATCCATCCTTCATAACAACATTTCTTTTCACTCTTGTAAGAAGAAACACCATTCAATCCCATCCACACTGCTCAGAACAATGCAAGCAACACCAAGCACAGCATGCTGCTATCAAAAATCTCACCTCATGGATGTCTCTAATGAAGGCTCCACTGTACAGACACAGACACTGAACATAGGCAGTAGCTGTGGCCATGGTTAAGGCATTTAACTATGTGGATGACTGATGGCAAATTAGGTAGGTAACTTTCTCTCGTCTATTTTTGCAATTACCTTGGTCCTACTCTATGTAGAGTATTACTGCTACTATTGTCTATGACTGCCACAGATTGTTAGATCACTGAGCATAAATGCAGCAGCAGGAAGACTGCAACAATGACCATTATTAAAACTTAGTGCATTTTAAAACACCTTTTAGTACACAAATGTATTTCATAGTAGTTCAAATTTATGATTCATATAGCAAGCATACATTGTAATGGTGCCGGTGTTACAAAGGTCCTTCAGTGTAAACAGTAGAATGATTTTTATACATTTTTTCATAAACCATTCCAAAGTAATAACAGTGAAGTTAAACCTACTTTTGCAGTCATGAACTCCTAAATTACACCATGCAACCGAAAGATACATTTTAGAATTCTTACAAATGTACATTTCCTCCATTCTTCTGCCATTTTCAAATAAAGAACATAGATGTCAGGGACTACAAACAACAACCAACACTTGCAACCATATAAAGATAGAAATGTTTCTTAATCCAAGTGAATAAAAGTTAAAAATGAAAATTTTTATGAACCTCAAAGAAATCAATATAAATTACGAAGATTCTAGAACTACTATTTTAAATCTTAATATGTCTAGGCCCTGTTCACCAAGCCATCAGGAGAAAAGCACATAAAAATAAAGGTGAAGTCTGGACTAAAGCAAGCCTTCAAAAACTCATCTCTCGGATGATACAGTGTTTAATCATAGTGCTGTTCAACAGCCTTTTAAATAGTCTTCTGTCGCTCCAATATCCTCTAGAGTCTGTGGCACAGGAGGGTAGAAAATATTTCCAAATTATTCTGATTTGAGGACACAATGGCCCACTGTGTACCAAGTTTTTAAAAACAACATTCACATGTGTTTGGAGGTGGGTGATGGAGGGTATCCCCTTCCTATTAGCAAGAACTTCTAGGCCACATTAAAATGCATCTGCATTGACATAATTTAAAATATTCCAAGTCACCATTTTAACAACTACAATGTCCTTGCATTTCACTTTGTACTGCTAGCCTACAAGTCATGTGGCAACATACTACTAGTGCACAACACGGAAGATATGGCTTATTAGCAACAACATCTCTCCACTAGTTGAGTTAGTCCCATGCTTAGCTTTTACTTTCAATGATCAAATACTTTTTTTCTCAAAAAAAGTTTTATTATTAACATTTTTGGACAAAAATCTCAGTATTATAATTTGAATTCCAGGTGTTTCATGCTATATCATGGTGATTCTTCAAGTAAAAGTGCAGCTGCAGCTGCATGCATCAACCAAAACCTGGTTATTTATTTTTTCAAGTATGCCACGCTAATAAAAAAATAAAATCTAATTTTCAGTGATCAAGACATTTTTTTAGTTAAAAAGCATTTAGTTCTATTTCCATCTATACTTAACAAGCAGAATTTAATTTAAAGGCTATGAATAGTTAGATATATGTGGAATTGGAATGAAATAATTTAAAATTATAAAGAACCCCTATGGCTTTTGGTGTCATCCCTCTGCAAAAATCCAAAATTAGAATCAGTCATTTAAAAAAAACCCACAAACAATTCGTAGCTGTAGCTAAAGGAAGGAGGCTTCTAAAGAATTTTTATCATAATAGCAGGAGTCTTTGAATGTAGAGACTATGAGAAGTTGTATTTTTAATAATTTCTACCTAAAGCTCAAAATTTTTCTTCTTATTGTGATGTATAATCCTCAAATCCTCATCCTAATCTCACAATGTTGTGCTGAAGATGGAATGTAAGAAATCTTAACACTGGAAAACTCAGTTTTCTGTGTTTATCAATTTTATGTATGATATGGGGAAAAATTGAAATATTATAACTTGCTGAACAGCAATTGCATCAATAGGTTAAAAAAATAATTCTTTCTGCATACCTCAGAAAAGTAATGTATTAGGCATACAATTGTAAAGAAGGTGAATTGACTATTAAGTATATTTAATGTGTGTTACATAAACATATATCAACAGCATTCTAGGTGATATATAAATTTATATTCTATTTCTATTATCATTCTGGTTTTGCAGTTAAACAAACTTTGTCATTGGATCATCATTTACCATGACCCTCTGAAAATGAAGCGAACACTGATTAGCACGTTTTCAGGCACACGCTGTGTCTCTGTTACTAAACAATGTCTTATTTTAAATTCTGGTTCAGAATCACTGCTTTGACAACTACTGTCACTGTTCAAGGTCTGCATGAAGCTTCAAACTGCATATTATCACCCATTGACAAACTCGACATTTTATGAAGAGCCCCTTCTCATTCTGACTTATCCTCCTTATCCTGTGTAAATACGTAACGATTCATTTTATAACCTTGACTTTAAAGTCCAGCCCTTTTACCCTCTTTTTTCTTCTTCCTAAACAAGTGACAAAGAACAAGGAAGCTGATTGAAGGGGTCCATTATGTATCAACTTAAAGAAAGGCAAAGTGATTGATGAAACTAGCAGTCACCTTCACTGCTAGCTACAGCACCTGTATCCTTTTTGTCAAATGACCTGAAAATCCTGCTGACAGTTTAACATTCACCACAAGGATACATGCTCTAGTACTGTACTTTTGAATATTTTTATTTGCTCAGAAATTTGTGGGAACATTCTTTAAAATGGAACTATGGATTTAAAATCAGTAGCAATGTGTATTTTTTTCACACAGATCTTGTGCTTTCTTAACAGTTACCTAGCAAAACTATTACATAATACTTGCCAGTAAACTGGCAAACCACTGCTTCTCTGCAATTGTCACCCATTATAATTACTTTTACAGTAACCTTTGCCAATGGCGATAAGAGATCTTAGTTAATTTCCTATCACAGAAGAAGATCTGTTTCCAGGTATCAGACTAAGTTTTTGAGCCTTTCAGTATCCATCATTTAAAATTAATACCAAACAAACAAAACCCTCCCCCACACACCATTTTTTCTTTAATTATTATTTTCAGTTTAAGATAATATTTTGCTACTTTAATGAAATTCTGGGTTAGCAGATCAAGTAAAACTTCCTTTTAGTCTCAAAAAGAAGATTGAAATTGCCAAACCCTAACCATTCCTATAGTGCTGGAAATGGTCTTCTGTTCTCTGCATGAAATGTAATTTTCACTGGGAAAGTGACAACTGAGAGGCAGGAATACCTCAAAAAAATAACACCACACTCCCCACTCCAGCTTTACTCTGTGTGGGACAGAGCACCATTTCCTTTGGGCATTTATTACCTGTTAAAAACCAATCTTTTGGTGAGTGGCAGTTCAGGGTTTTTGAGAGCAAGCTGCAATATTTCTTCGGGTCTGCAGAGTCATAATTAAAGCTGAACTGAGTGGAATTGGAGAGGGAAGGTCAGCGAGGTGCCGTATGAGAGATGAGGCTGGGCTGATGGGCACCAAATGAACAAATTATGATGGGCCCCACTCAATGTGATGAGGTCAAATGCTTGTTTCTACCCACTGACAGTTCAATTTCCCTGAAATGTCTCTCGGTTCTCTATGAGCTAATTATGAATGAAAAGTTATCAACTGCCCTCACCAAAAAGAGCTTTCTTGGAGCTTTTAATGTCAAAATATTGTTGGAAATGCATGCTGGCCAGCTTTTTTAGCCAAACAATATATAAAATAAAGTAAATACCATTGTTATACAATATACTCTCAACCTACTGCATAGATATAAAACATTCTTCAACTACTGTTAAACACATAAGTAACTTTTATAAAGTAACCCCATATTAATATTACCTTTTATTATTAAAAGACAGTGTGCTTATAGTTTTATATAACAAAAACATAACTTCCATATATAACTTTCAAGTATTTCCATGTTACTACTGATTTCCAAGAAAATAGTGCTCAATTTTTAGTCTAAAGTAACAATGTCTAGGTATATTTCACCATATTTCAGCATCACTCTAAGGTGACTGATAAAAATACATAGTTCTTTCATGAAACTTTAGCTTTCAAAGTGTCCTGACTGCCTTTTTAAAATATTATCTTTTGAATATCCAAGAATATATGGTAGCATATACTTGCAAAGTTTTAAGTAAGCAGTAAACATACAAGTTGTTAAATACCCATAGAGAAGGTGGATCTTTGAACTGAAGGGAAAATATAAGTGAACAGACTTTAAAATAGCAATTTAGAACAGGAGTGTCTGAGAAATTCAAGACTATTTATTTTGATAGAGAGATTTTAATAATTTATTTGGGCACAATATTTCACTGCTTGAAATTTAAGAAATGAGAGAGTAGTCTAATGTTTTGATTCAGAAAGAATGCCTTTATTACAAAGCTTTTTCTATTTAAGACATTTACTTAAAAGTTAGGAATTTTAAATTCCTAGAAGTGATCAGAACTTTACTTTGCAAAGCATTTTTACATTTGCTATCTATCCATATACTAGTCACTGCACAAGTATAGGCACTGTCTGAAACCACAAATTATACCAACTTCTAAATTATACCAATTAATGCAATGACAGCACACACATAGTTAATCAGAATGTTAAAGTCAGAGTGCATCTGATATACACTGATTTATAAACTAGAATTATTTGTCACATATTTAGAATTTCTCATAAATTCTAGTAGGGATAATGCAAACGGAAACTTTTCAGTGTTTTGTAAAATCCAATATATTTTAAGGTTATTTAAAGAAAGTGTCTAAAATAAGCAATTGCAAAAGAATAAGAGAAATAAATCTAATGACAATGTTCAAAGCAGTCATCTATGTGTCAAGCACATATAGCTGCAATATAAATGTAAGTCTGAAGGTTTTCAGTAGAGCACAGTATTAAATTTATCAGTATAACAGTTGCTGTCACTGTGGTTGGCATACTGTCTTATTAGACACACTGTTGATCCACTGTTATTATAACAACAACAACAACAAAAGAAACTATGCTGCAGAGAGTCTTCATGTTAAAGCATTACAATTAAGAACAGAGAAATGCAGTTCATTTATTACAGAACCTTTTCAGGAAGTTGATTTTTTCTAATTCTTATTGTAATTGCATTGTTCTAATCCTGTATTATAAAGGCAGCTGCTTGCCTATCATTTGTACTTTCCTCGTTAATCCTGACTCAGTGAATTAACCTTTAATTACAGCCGTTAAAATTGAAATGAGCCTCTTGTCTGGCTGGGGCTGCCCCCTTCTAGTGCATGAGACTGATGAAAATTTTTAGGGTCAATGAATATGTCCCATGTCATGTCTGATAGATGCTAAAGATGTGAGGAGGTAAATGTTACCTTAGAAAGATGTGGTTGAAATTTTTAAGAGCTACATTTATTGACAAAATAACACAAAAATACAGCTTAGGTTACCACTCTCTTCTGTCTCAGTTACAGAGCATAACACACATACAGAAACACTCTGCTTTACACACATTACCACAATACACACTTAAAGAATAACTTATGGAATCATCATCATGCATCACACATGCTTGTTTTTAAACACGTGGCACCAACCCCGTTTAGAGCGGCCCTATTTTAAGTAGCACAATATATGTATTCTTCATGTTGGAAAGAAAAAGAAACATAATTTTATACTCTGCCATGGACATAAGCATCTAATTATATTTTTAAATAATTAAAAGAAGTTGGAATAGTTTTAAGGACAGTACTGAATTTTAATGGAAGACAAAAAATGATCAAAGGTGTCCTCACAGTAACCTATCTAACTGAGCTTCTGTTTTGCAATATCCCCACAATATAATTTCTATTTTATAAATAAGACTTTACTATTGCAATTGCACTTTATTTAGCTATTTTGGCATTTTTATTTTTAAATACAACATTTGAATGCTGTGTTATTCTTTGTAACTCAAAGATAATGAAACAGCAAAATAGCAATATAGCAATGAATCAAGTTAATCAGTGACCTGGTTATTCAGAATACAATTACATTAATATACAACTTGCTAACTACTTACACATTATATTTATATAATTTATATAATTATAAATAGTATCTCATTTACAGTGTATATATTTGAAGAAAACAAGTTGGAGATTGTGAAGTGCAAATTTTTTACAGAATGAAAGCATCTAATAAACATGAGATGTGTATTTTTAAAGCTTAAACATTATTAAATATCACTATATTGTAAATGCACTTAGAAGTAAAGAACAGAGGTAAAATGACAAACAAGTAGTGTCAAGGCAGGTGATTTTTTTCTTTCAAGTTAACATTTTTAGAAGTATGTGGAAGCAATTTCTGAAAGGACAGTACAGCTTTCAAATATCTGATGCTACACATATTCTCTGTAACCAATTTAAGAACATCCACCTACACAGCAATTTTATAGGAACAAAAAAAAAATTAAGTGGGAGTCTTTGTTTAATTTCTTTTTCTTCTAGCTTGGCAATAGTTAATATCTGCTGATGAGCAGCTACATTAATTTGTAGATCTCCATGTGCTTTCCCAAGGTGAGTAAGCATCATTATCCTCATTTTTCAAATGGAAAACGAAAAGATTAAGATACTCCCTCCAGATCACACAGCAAGTAGTAAGCCAAAAATACAACTCATTTTCCATATGTAACACCCAGTTCTGTATCCACTGGACCACATTGCCTTCCCACAAGCATCAGTCACACCTAATCAGTCACACAGCGGAATTTTGGGTGGCACTAAGACAAAGTTAAAAAATAACTCCTAAATTTAAGACGATGCCTTTTCATTTGCTTCACACATACAAGCTTTCCTAGGTACACTATTAACATACAATGTAGAAAATGTTTTCAATTATGCCTTATGCCAGTTACAAATCTTGTAGGGCACAACAGAGACTGTTTTACAACCCATCTTCACAAATTAAGCTGAAAACTGCAGAACTGCAAAAATATCTCTGCCTAGTGTGCAGTTGTGGTCAACAACACTAAGCAA
Source organism: Chloebia gouldiae (assembly GCA_003676055.1). Classification (NCBI taxonomy): domain Eukaryota; kingdom Metazoa; phylum Chordata; class Aves; order Passeriformes; family Passeridae; genus Chloebia; species Chloebia gouldiae. The sequence continues at coordinate 121,830 of QUSF01000011.1, read as the reverse complement.
AGTCATGAACATTCCCAGGAATAGGATATATGTAGACTATCTTGTGGCACACTTCCTCCCTTCACCTCCCCACAACAAACCTTCCCAATTTCAATCTGTATATTAAAACATGGGCTTCAGAAGTATAATGGAAACACTGAACATATAGGAAAAATGTTGTGATGAAACAGCAAAGAGAAACAGCTTATATGAAAAACAAATGTACATAGTTAAAGAGTATCTCCTGCTAGTAAAGCACTGAAAAAAAAATCATGAAGTGCATGCCAGTAACTATTTGGAAGAACTACTATTTGTTTCTCTACTATTTCTCTACTAGTAGGATTTTGAAAATTCTTAAAACACCTCATGCTATACTTCCTTGCAAACTGCATACCAGACTACAGCCATTATACAACCCATTATTGCAGCCTTTGTGTACCCAGTACTTCTAAGCAGAGATACTTCAAACAGGAAAAGAATATACTTCAGAGTCAATCTTAAGACTTATTAGAGTGGAATTACAAACAGTTTAAATGGAAAAAACCACCTAAATTATAAGAAAGTCTTCCCCTTTAAAGACTATGTCAACAACTTAGAAATAAAATAACATTTAAGGTGTTCTCCTAGTCTGAAAATACCTTTAATTAAATATTGAGGGAGTTAATGTTTACTATTTCTCAAGGAATTCTCTAAGTCTGTACTCAATTTAAAATTAAATGTATCCATCACCTGATTTGACAGGTCTGCAGCTTGACCCTCAATTTTGACAAAAGCTATCATTTCTTCTTCATACCTCACCACTCCAAAGAAGCTCTCAAAGTGTAGATTGTTCAAAAGCTCTTTAGAAGATACGAAACAGAAAACAAGATGATGCACGCCTCCCTTCCTAAACAGTTTCTCTGGAGGGCCAGATAGTAGGGAACAATAAAACATACCATTGGTAGCAACAACTATCATGGTAAAACACAGAACATATTGAATAAAACCTTAGTGACTACAGCAGTACCACTTCTACAACTATACCTTGATTCTATATGCAGAGTAATTGATAGCAAATCTTAATTGCTGCAGCAAGAATTTTTATAAGCACTTTTCCACTACAACAAAAGTTCTCTCCCCAATTTGGTACATGCATTTTTTGTGACATTTTCCTAGTCATCCCGACCTTTTCCCCAAACAATCCTATTAGGGGCAGGGAAATAATTTTCTCTCCTTAAATACTACTCAACTCAGACCATACAGCCACAAACATTTCTCCTCATCCCACTTCTTCTCTCACCAGAGCTCACACAGATGTGTCAGTTCTCCCTTGTACTAATGCTGTTCTGAACAATAACAGGGTTCTTGCTACCAAAGAAATATTTGCTTCTCGCTGATTTTATGCATAAAAGCATTTGTCATTTTTACCAGTTAATTATCATAGGCAGCATACTCAGGGGTCTCCGCATTTAGGAGATATATTTTTATATTTATACCATCTAAAATCTTAATAAGAAAAGAACAGGTGGTTAAGGTTTTTCTCTTCTTTTTTCTCATCTCCTGTGTGACAGGTAGGAACCCTCATTGGTTTCTTTCTATTACTATAGCTCTCCTCTTTCTCACCATTTCTGCTCAAAACATTAATTATTGTAACGGATTATAATCTTCCCTGTCGTTAGGTCAGTCATGAGTTTTGCTTACAATTCCTCTTTTCTCACTTTATAACACCCCCTTTTGGGGACAACACTCATTTTCAGTGTTTTCCAATAACCACTTCACACTGACAGCTTGCAGTTTTGTCTTGTCTCCTGTTTTTGATTCGCACTGCATCTTCACCTATTTTTCAAAACTGCAAATTATTCATCTGAAACTCAATCAAACTGCAGTTTTCTCAAGCACTTAGTTTTGCCATCACTTGCTTCCATACCATGAGAATCCCCACAGAAGCTTCCAGTGCCCTCAGTTACCTGGTTCACTCAAATCTGAAGATGAACCACATGTACCAAGGCAGAAGAATGAACACAGACTTATTACATTTTGCATTCAGTTGGAAGAAGGTTATCCATTAATTACAAGAGAATTTTGTTTTTCCTGGAACAAACTATAACATGCATGCATGTGTTTATATGAGGGGGAAATGTACTGTATGTAAACATGATGATAAAAACAAATGAGCCACAGGACAAAGCATTAGATTGTGCAGTATCTATTCAAGAATATTTTGGTTTTGTAGGTTTTCCCATAACTGTAAAACCACTCTTGTATTTATACTACCTGTGACACTCAGCAGCTACGAATTTGGAAGTTAAAAGTTTTCTAAAAGCTGTATCCAATTACAGCACTGAATGATTTGAATAATAGACTGCTCGACATATTCCAAGATAAGTGGCTGCTACATTTCTTTGATATTAGGGTCATATACCATACTTACCTATTTTTACTCCATGCTTTCCATTGCCTAGTAATAAATTAATTTCTCACTGTTAGTTTGGCATGTGCCCTACAGTTATATTCACTTTCTCTCCCACTGAAGTTTTCTAAAGTCCCACATAAAATCTTAAAAGCCAGTTTTATATTTTTATTTTTAGAAAATTACCTGGTGGTGCTGAACATCGTGGGATTACCGTTATCTAACTATTTGTACACATATAAAACTTTTTAGACCATATGGATATAATTTGAAAGAATGAGTTTTAACTCTAATATTTAATTTCTGTTGCTCCCTGGTGCAGAAAAGTCAGTAAAGGACCTCACATACATCTGCAACTATCAGTGGCAATGAGAGCTAAGCTTAGATCTGAAAACTGAATACAGACCAAAATGTAATCACCATCCAGGCAGAAACAATTAGATCTTACATGATCTGGGTTCTTTCCAGAGCAGAGAGAATAAGGAAATGTTCCAGGTTCTTTGCTGGTTACCAGACCTCAGTAAATTGAGGAGGCAGTTTGCACAGTCATCATACAGAATTCCTTCTACTCTTCAGCCTCTACCTTCTAACTCTGTTTATCTAACAACTCTATTTCTTTGTAGGTGTCTTCAGAAGAATGGGGAGAAGTAGTTTAGCAAATGAACAGTGGCAATCATGAGGAAAGCAAGCATGCATATTGGAGTGGAATACATGTTCATTTACTATAGACAATGAAAGGAATAAAGACATTGCCATTGCAGGGGCACCTAAGCCTCTGGTATTACAGATTGCTATCTCTAATTTATCCTCAAAGGTGATAATTTTGAAGTAAAGCAAAGACACCAGAGTCATTCTTAAGCTAACCCAAAGCCAGATAAACATATGACAGCTTGTGTTTTGAGCTGTCAAAGCCATAAAGGATGGCAAAGAAGAGTGCAAAGAGTAACACCACAGCTGCTGCTAAACACAGACTTGCCACCTAACACTGTACACTGCTCTACAAAATAACATGGAAGAGAATTACTGGCATCTTCAGACTGTGCATCAGTTGACTGACTACACATCAGCTGTAGTGACTGCATGTCCATGGATTGTTACTGGCCTGCTTGAAATTTACATTACATGCCAGTTTTCTTAGATAAGGCTCATAGCCTATAAATTATCTTAAAGTCTCCCATTTCAAGACCAAATCTTGAAACCTGTAAACGTGAAACTGAATCATAAGCAAAGGTCTTCAATTTTTTGAGTCAAATCACTTATGCACTCCTTTACTTAAGTATTTGATGTTGCAAACTGCTGTTCCCTATAGCAGCACAATATAGGTTACCAGTGACTAATTAAGTTGCAGTATAGGTTCTAGAAACCAACCTCATTAGAAACAAGGCTAGGCTAACAAATTGCCTGTTTCTCTGGTATTTTGTCTGGTCACATCCATCCATTTTCAAAAGGATGTGTACCCTATGTCATACCACTGCAATTTCTATTTAAATTGCAAATAAAATTGGACACACACAAAATACTAAAGAAAACTGAATTGAAAGAGAACAAACTTCTATTCTTTCCCACAATAAAGAACACCCTTTACCTCCATGAGTTTGCTAACCCTAATTATACCTATAGTTTTGAGACTCCCTAATGGAAAGTACTATAAAGCACTAATAGAATGAATCATGACACATACTCATACACCACTGATTGTAAATCTATACCCTTTTTATTCGCACCCACAGGCTATGTTTCATATATTTATGAAAAATTACTTCCAAGTAGGAAAATGTCATAATGGGAAGCATGTATGGTAAACAAACAGACTGAGTGCTATCAAGTATGTGACGCTCTTGTAGCTTATTTTTGATAGTGTAGCAAATCAATTATTTGAAAGACCTCTGTAGTTTGGATGCTCAATTTCTGAATTAAAGTTTCCCTGAGGCAAAGAAAAACACAATTTAAAAGAGAAGGTTAAAAATCCTTGAAGGCATCCTTCTCAGGCACACAATACTCATAACTTTTCTCCACATTTCAGAATGCAATCACAGATTGAAAAATGCTGCCACACTTGCATGTAAACCATAATTTCATGTAAGACTTTTATAGGTGAAAGTACTGTAAAAAAAACACCTTAATGATGGCCTCAAAACATGTAAAATGCTTAAACTAACATGCACCCTCCCGCTTTTTAAAGGTTACTTACATCAATGACTGATGAACTTGACAGACTTAATCCCTCTAGGTCTGCTGCTAAACTTGGGGACAAAACAGCTGCTGTAGGAACTGCCACAGGAGTTGTTACAGGACAAACTAAAAGCAAAAAGGCAAGAGATACTTAAATTGAAAAACAATTCAAGATACTGGGAAAGAGTGATTTTTTTTCGTTGCAACAAAAGGGTTTGTGTCCTCATCTAAATGTTATATTCTTGTATATATTTTTGATGAATATTGATGAATATATTGATATTCATATTCATATTGATGAATATTTGAAGAATATGTTATATTCTTGTTTCTAAATACAAGATTACTTTTTCAGACATATAGCCCCAATACTCCAAATAAGCAATGAAAATACAAATACAACTTATACATGAACAGACCATGTGATTTACTTTAAAAGTATTTTCTCCTCATTTCCTCTATTTTATCCTTCTGTTTGATATATACTGTGTAGCAATTTTTCATTTACAGGCTACATACAAAGTACATGTTAATGCAATTCTGATGTGCTGCACCTGTAGAAGTAAACTTAAGAAGGGTACAGACATAGCCAAAAACCAGTGCCAGCTCTATCTTACCCTTCCAAGAGTACAATTTCACACTGTTCTTCAGAAATTTCACACTGTTCTTCAGATTTTTAGCATCTTAATATAATACCATAATTGGCTCATAGATTGCACAGGTGTTGTACAAGTAATATCCATTTTTACCTGAGAAAATAAGCTCACTCTAATAGAAAACAAGTCCAGACACATACAAATTCTCAAAGTAAATATTTTATATGACGTGAGATGCTAAATTTTGAAACAATTCCTCAATTATAAAACAAAATCTTGTAATAACTGTGCTTAAAAATAATTCAAGAGTCCAAGTATTTATTTTGTCAGGAAACTGGTACAATAAATTAACAGAATCAATGTTTCAGACATTTAAATTCATTGAATTAACTGAATTTATTTATGCCTTTGGAAAAATGAGGCTTTAATCAAGATACTTACAATCATCTAAATCTAAGAGAAACATGTCTTGGTTTTTTGGAGCCTTTCTATCTTGTACTGGTTTTTCTTCTTTCTGTCAAAATAGATCAATATTTAATCTTTCATCATATCAGCAAAAGAAAAGTATTTAGTACTTTTATAAAGCAAATGCATTTATTTTACTACTTCATAAAGCAAAATGTATCAATTTTCAGGGCTTCGCATCCAGAGAATTCACCTACTGAGAAAGACTTGTTTATATAGTTAAACTGAACCCAAATTCCACAACTAAATTTTGGTAGCCCCTGTATTCATCTAATATTAATCATTGTTGCTACACAGAAAACATTTGGTTACAGACCAGATACTTCTGTTGAGACTATTAAAAAAAAATGCAGCTATCTCTTTAAGACAAAAGATTTGTATATTAACATTTCTGTTTTCATACGAAAATCAGGTAAAAATCTATTCAATAAGATATTTAGCATTATTTGCACTTATCGAGGAGCATGGAATTCTGTCCAGTTATCTGTTGGGATTTACTCAACAGGAAGCTGATTTCTCTCACCAAAAAAGTTTCAGTTTTCAGCTCGAGGTGAGTTCTAGTAAGAATTGGCTGTATCAGAAGTAAAGACCAGGGAAGTAATAATCCCAGTACCTTGACAGAGTATTTCAACAAAATTTGTTTTGGTACCTAAAAACATTCTAAATAAATCTCCTAAGAGTAAGTGTTGGCCATACCTATAGAACATGTCTCAACAGTGGTGATTCAGGAAAGAATTCAGTGTGTCGCAGCTCAGTATACACTGCCAAGGGGGTAGTTTCGTATAAAGCATTGATTTTTGGATGTACAGAGCCTTGTGTATCAAGGAGCTTTGTCACCATGTTGTTCCTACCCACTCTAAAGCATCTTTCATTTATGTCAGCTGAAAAATTTCTTCTACCTTCATCTTCTCTGGCTCACATACCAAGCAGAAGGCTTTGCCATTTTTTTAGAAAACATATTAACTGCCTTTAGACTTTAAAACATTGCTCACTACCCAAGTTACTGCAAGTAATTTAAGTGTAGTCTTTCCAAGAGTCACACTTTCTAGTTTATATGTTTCGTCTTAAACAGTACATGACAGCCACATACATAGAGATATATAATTATTTTACCCCTTCTAATAAATTAACAGGTCTAAATGAATCAGTAAATCTCTTTATGCCCATCTAGGCCATCATTTCTTGAGCACTCAGACACTCAGGACAAATTTCTAAAAGAGGTTGGAGTCAACTCAGCAGCTAGAACCACTTCCTTTAACCAGCGCCATAGAGTAAAACGTGCATTCTTTTCTCAAGGTGCATTCCCTTTCCTCCGGTCTCTCAGCTTGATAGTCAATTGCAAACAAATGATAATAATGAATTAATTTTTTCAATTTTACAAGAAATTCTATTGTTGCCTCCAAAGAAGATGAAAGAAACTAGCCAACGTTCTTGCTATTCAAAGCCATTGATGTTAATGACTACCAGGTCTGACCTCAGCCATGATGACATCACTTATCATGTTCTTCCTATAAATACCATGCCTCAAACAGACAGTAGCCACTTACATGATCCCTACAGATATGCTTCAGGTATTCTGGGAGAAGAATCATCTTGTTGGACTGAAAAGAACAGGAGTCACTATTTAAAAAATTATTTTAACATCATCATATTTTGATGGTCCTTACCACTACAGTATTTGAGTGTTCTAGTATTGCTGATTTATCTGAAACCTAAAACTCCTCTGGACAAAGAAAATATTACAAAACAGCTTTAAAATGGTGCTGAAGTTATACAATTTCTTATATGTTTTGTTCAGAATTAGTGAGGGACTCTTGCAGAACCAAGTTTTTTGAACTTCACTCTGCTCACAACTACCATACTTTTCTTCTGAGATGCTTTTATTAACTAAGTTTGTTTTGGCTACTTTTGTTTAGAATTGTGAAATAATGACAAATAGTGTATTTCATAAGATACACGTTCTACTTGAATTACTCACGTCAGAGACACAATTTTCTGACAATCCTTCTCATGATTTAAAAGCCACTTTAAAGTATCATTTGGTGAATATTTAGCCCTGAATCTTGGGTTTAGCTGCTATTTCCAGCACTTTTACTATAAATTATGTATAACAACTTTTCCTGAGATAGAAAACTCTTCAGAAACCAAAACAGACTAAAGGAGAACTCAGTTGAACAAAAGGCAAATATATTAAAAATATCCTCAATTTCTATACTCTTTTGCTGTCTGTCCCCACTTATCCATAAGACAGTTCTACCTTCAACTGCGGTTAAAGTTCAAAGCTACAGCTTTATATTTGCTAAATATTTCCATAGAGATGGAATATCTCCATCTCCTTTTATTATGCAGCCAATTAACAGTCTCTAAAAAGTGCCTCAACTCACAGAAGAGCCATAAAAGGATGAGAATTCTATACGCTTCAGTACAAGTTTCTAAAAAATCAGGAGTCACTGCCAAAGAATCCTTACTGTTTACTAGATCTGTTTACTGAAGACAACTAAGATGGACAGCATAAGTTACAAATAATGCCAATAGCATGCTTCAGTTGTCACAAGTACAAAACATACACAAAGCTTGATGTGCACTTTTATAAGGTGAAATTATATTGATATTACTTTGAATCTACTACATTAAAAATGTTGAAAAATAGGTCAAAAATCCTTTGAGAGAATTTATTTCGTATACTTCAAACCAAAATAAAATGGTCCTAAAATAAGGCACAAATCAAAAAAATTACTGAACCAATGTATGGCAAGGAAACTTTCACTGCACACTTTATCAGAAGACTACAATTAACTGTATCAGTTTACTATAAAGAACAAGCAAGTAAACAATTCCACTAAACAGAAAGAAAAAAATGTACAAATCTGACCCTATCATCTGGGAAATGTAAAATCAAGGGCTGATTAAATAATGTTTAAGTGTGATCATGTCTTATTTCCAACTTCAGTCAAATGGTTAAGCTTAAGAAAATACTGGGCTACTAATATATATGTTTGGGTGCTATATATACTCAAAGCCACAAAAATATTTTCATGCTGATATGTATTTCTACATATGGGTATGTACATGATTGTGTGCAATTCTGTGGAAAACACTGAAGAAATGTATTTATGTGGGTCTTGCCTATAACAAACATGATTATTTTTAATTTGTTTTTTCCATGAAAAGAAAATTGATTGGCTATCTATGACCAATAAATAGCCAATGACTGCAGATACTTAAATTGAGTAAAAAAAGCTTTGCATTTGAAATCTAGACAATAAAAAGGTTCTGACGCATCTGACATTTCTCTGTAACACAATTTTTCATCTTTTTTTTGCTGAAAACTAAGCCTACAATATAACCAAAACTGTATTCTACCAAGAAAGCCCACTATGGGAAAAGCAGAATACTAAACAAAGAAGTTAAGCTATATTCCATCAAACATTTCTCCATTTGCAATTCATCTTGATAATAGAGATAGAACCTGGTAAATGCATATAGGACTTGAAGCAGGAGATTTCTCTTGCTCAATGCATAATTCATGTGCTCCGCCTGCAAAGTGTGTAAAATGAGAATTTCACACCGCAGCATGAGCCATGGAGCTGCAGAGAAAAGGCAGATGAAATCATATTCTGCTGTGCGAATTTTATTTCTTATCCTCCCAATATTTATACAAAACCATCACTGACAATCCAAATGCATTGACAGATCACCCACTGTTTCCATTGTGTTAGCACTTGAAAGGAGATCAGGCAGAAAGATAGACAATTTGTTTTTGTATATTTTTTAAATAGTGGATCAGGTTTTTAACAGCTGAGTGACTGTATTATACTTGTAGAAGGAGGTCAACAGTAGCTGATTTTAAAATCCCTCTGTAGAGACATCTACTTATACATGCATCATCCTCAAATCTGCAATTTAGCTCTACAGTATTTATGCTTACAGTATAGTATGTATCTGAACACCCCGAATTATCCATATTTCAAAATGATATACAAGACTGCAGTACAAGAGACTGACTTTTCTATTCACTTCAGCTCAATTACAGTGAACACAACAGCTTTTTCAAAATGATATGTCAGGAGAAAAAATACTAAACCATTGATAATATATTCAGGAAAATAATCTGAATTTTTTGTAGTGTATTTTAATGCCAGTAAGTGCATGGATGTATGTAGAAATTAAGCTCCAGTGTGAATGTAATAAAACCTTTTTTATTAAGAAAATTTTGCAGAACGTGGAAATGACTCCTAACAGAACATATAAGGAATGGCAAATATCACCCAAAAAATCTGCAATGTAACATAGTTCATAACGTGTGGCAAACTGAGAAAACCATAAAAATAGACCTCACTAACCACAACTTCTTTTATTATTATGTATTTCAGAAAATCTTTTCAGTTTTACTGAAAAGAATATCCTAATGAATAATCTCCCCATACAGACTGCCCAAATTAAGGACACATTATAGCAGAATAACATAAGCAATGTCTTTAGTAATGACAAACTATCAGAATAAAGCACGCATTTCTGAGAGCCTGGCAGAAACCATCTGTTTCCTGGGTGGTCTGAAAATAAGTCAGGAAGAGAGCAGGAAAAAAAATATGTGTCCTTCTTTTAAAAGGTACCTTGACACATAAGGGGTCTATATATAAGATTTAAACTATAATCTTCTATAAAGTTTGTTTAAAATTGTATTTTCTTTCCATCTTGAAAGATGTTATCTAGGTTACCATCAGTTACCTTCATTTATCATTACAGGGCTCAAAACAGGTTTCTCTCAAAAAAATCTCTGAAGCTAGTTAGCATAGCAATCACCTTTAATAAAAAATACCTGAGTTTCTTTTCCCCCACACCCTTATCTAATTACGTATCTAAAAATAAACAAGTATTAGAAACACTGAATGCAGGCATCAAACCTGGTTTAAGTGGAAACTACCTTCAAGGTTCCAGGGATTAATATCATATATTGAAACAGTCCTCCTTCTTCAAGGACATTAAATTAACTGGCCCCTGTCCCTTTACATATGACCATTGTTTACAGTTTGTTGCCCTTATTTTAAAAGTGCTAACTCCAAATGATAATGAATTTAAGGAAAATTTAGCTTCTGCACAGTGAGGTCTATGCTTTTCAATAATCTCCTTGCTACTTTCCTTGCTGCCATGCATATAAACACATTGCTATTTGTTTTAATGTCTTTTGTGATGCTTAAAAACTTTGCAATTTTTCCTTTCTATCCTTTGACTCTATTCTCATCAACTCTTCTGTCACCTGTTTAAAAATACTTCTTGCTCCTAACACATTTCCTTTTAGGTGCTTCTTAATCAAGTAAGACTTCAGAACTACTGCAATGTTCTTTCTCTTTAAAATCCAAGGCCTTGACAACTTTCCATTGACTTCCAATTCAATCTCAAGCTTCTTGTACATTCCAGTTCTTATATTCAGTGTATTTGACTTCACATATTCTGCTGTTTTAAAATACAAAAAGCTTCTTTATGCTAGTAGTACTCATATATCCTGTGAAAGAACCAAACAGTTTCAAGAACTATAATGAAAAAAATTATCAATACGTAATGCAGCAGAGAGAAGATAGTTTGAATATGGCTTTGCAGTGCCTGCTCAGAACTAAGCACATCAGAGTACGCATTACTTTCTGGTGAAAAAATACTGTGATGATGAGAAAAGCTGCAAACTGTTACAATTAATTAATGTCCCATCTAGTATCAAAGAAGTTTATACTAAGTGGATTTAAGCTTTAAGCATTTTTTTGCAAGATCCAGTCTGCCTGCTCTAGCAGAAAAAAGCCTTTGACACAGGTGTGTTACCCTGTGTGTTATTTGGGGAGGAAACAATGATCAAACCATGGAAACATATCTCCACTTCTTAGGTAACACAGCCTCACTTCATCCTTTGTTCTGCTTGGTTGAAGAAGGGAACAAATTAAAAGTTAAGGTCACAACTCAAGAGTTCTTAGGCAGGCCTATAAAGTTAAAAAACAAAGATCATGCACAATATAAGTTCAAGATTTAGAGCAAGAGAGAGTCTTACCTCCTTATTTAAAATAAATACACACCTCAACAGCTTAATCAAGTAATGGCCTTACCTATGAACTAGTCAAAACACACCTATTCACCAGCTTCAAAAATTGCCAGAAATGCAGGAAAGGATGTCTATTTTGACTATTCTGCCATTTTTATAGGAGTCATGACTAAAATGGCTTAGCTTAATTTAAAATTCATTAAG
>QUSF01000011.1:0-105000 GCA_003676055.1 Chloebia gouldiae | reverse complement strand
TAATGTAACACAATTTGCTGAATAAATCTCATGAAAGACTACATAATTAAACAGATCTGGCCATTTATCAGCACAGCAGCACATACTATCAAAATAACTCTTCACCACCACCAAATCCCAAAAAACAATTAAGACTTAAGGTTCCTGACAAACAAGCATTTGGGCATTTCTCCTGCAAACAGATATGTCCTTTCAGTCTTAACTGGAGTTACAAACTCTCCTTACTCATACTAGACTCCAAAGAGGATGAAAATAGCATGCCAGCTTTTTTATCTGGGAAGCAAATCAAAAGCTAACTTATTTAACATAGTGAATGTAAATTCACCCCCCCCCCCAGTTTATTGAGTTTACACACAGCTCTGGCTTTGTTTGCAATCTTTTTTTTTTTATGTACCAGACAGTTCTGAAGACAGAGTTTTCCAGGCAGTGAAACAAGTTGCTTTCCAAAAACTTACCTGATGAACTGGTACTGGCAGAGTCATCTTCCTCCTCTTCTGATTCAGAGTAGAACTTTTCAGTAGGTTTCTCCTTCTTTGGCTTGCCTGGAATTCCAGTCCATTCCTTTGCCTGGAAATAAATTTCAATTTAAGTTTACTTTTGCAACCAGCAGTACAAAAATATACACACAACACACAGAATAAAAACATACAGAGTAGTGGTATTCAGCTGTTGCTAAATAAATCATCTAAGCAAGTCCAAAGAAGCTATTAAACCTCTCTTACTTTATGCAATTAGGAGAACTAGAAGTCTGGTACATACCTGTAAAAGGTGAGAGATGTCTATCAAGTAGTCCAGAAAAAGATTTAGTAAGGTAGATTAAAAGCATCAGTAATGATAAATAAATTTCTATGCCAAAAGAACCTGAAGTCTGAAAGTTTTATTTCTAGATCCAGCTGACTACAATGAGAATGAAAGTTAAATAATCCTACCACCTTAATCATCCCAAGTTTTGCAGAAAACAGACATGGACACTCAAGGTAGCCACAGACAAATTATATTTCACTTCTGTTCCACTTCTCCAAATAAAAGTAATGTTTTACCACCAAGAGAATGCCAAAATGAGGTAGTATTTCCCTCCAACTTTTTTTCTTTCCATATACCTCTATGCTACTAGAGAAGGCATGTTAAAATTCAGGACAGAATAAAAAAAAACTGGCAAACAACTCTATCAACAGTGTGATACAGGTCTGCCTCATTGACTGATCTAATCTGGAATAAGACTTAAATTTTGAAATAGGCTCTAACAATGACCTGCAAGGCTAAACAACTCCAGAGACATACTGGCTTCCTCTTAAATACAAAAGCTGGCTTAAAAAGCCAATATTCTTTCTGACATGGATGACCATTTGCATGTGTATTGCAGCTTAACTCAGCTTTACTCATATACGCTATGCAGGCATGTGCTGTATTAGGGAAACCACAAAATTAATGACAATGAGATACCCTCCAAAGGAAATATTTGCAAAAAAAAAATCCCAACATGGCTGAAGGATTTTCCTCCTTGTTTTGAGGTTAAAATAGTGGGATGTGGATTTTTTTACTATGTTGTAGATGGATGTTATGCCACTTGATCAATTTCCTGCAATACTTTTTGGTCTTATGGATGAAAGCACCTTCGCACATTCCTTCATGCCAACCCTGTCACTTATAATCCTCTGTTTGAGCTGATTATCTAAAACTCTTCCCATAAAATCTTTCAGAAGTTTTTACACAAATACCACTTTTCCTGAAATGTATGTAAGAAGGTAGACACATTACTGTACTAAGGAGAAACACTTTTTCTACCAGATTGCTGTCCACTGGCTTCTCCAAGTTTGATCTGTTTCTTTCTGTCTGATCTGCTCTTTCCGGGTAACATCTCATAAGAAAATTAATTAATCTATGATTTACTGAGGAAGTTGGCTCATTACCAGGACTGCATACCTCCAGGAGCACTATCAGCATACTATATCCCAATATATTTATATTTCAGCTACTATTCAACAACTTTCACTGGCATTCCAGTAGGACTCTGGTGCCTAACACATAAATCACAATTCTGGTACCAAAGTATGACCTTCCCTCAGAGTTTACACTACAGTAATAAAAAGCTATTGCTAGGAGATGATGAGCCCAATGTGTCAACATGACTAGTGAACTAATAGATATTTTCCTATCATAAACTTTCCTAAATCTCTCCAGATTATCTGAAATGTAAACCCTCATCTCTTCCAAACTCAACACTTCAGAAGATACACAATCTAATTCTCTGAAGCTGCTTTTTGTTGTTTGTATTATCTTTTGCCTTTTTTTTTTTTTTTTTTTGTTTAGCATTGAATTTTTCATAAACCAACCTCTTCATTTCTGACTTTGGTAGTCCAGCTACACTCAATTAACGTAATGAGCAGACTGGAGATAAAAGATAGGAAATCAGAAGTGAGGTAGAGGTGAAAAGAACCTACTTCACAAATGAAGCAAAGTGGCCTACAGTATATCCACTTCTGTCATTGAAAAGACCTAGCATTAAGCAAGTTTTCTGATGCTTGATTTCTAAGATAAAATAAGCAACGTGGACATTCCCATGCATCAATGGCTTTCAATACAGCCCCTGGATAGTATTTAAATACTTGCAGTTTTGGGCTAATACTCTGTATTGACAAGTGCCTTTAGCAAAGTTACTTTCAGTGCCACTGACGTACCGACTCGGCCACGTCGACATTTCGGACAGAGGGGTCAGGTGCCACCTCTGGCCAGTCGGATAGCTCCAGGTACCCAGTGGCTCGGCTGTTCAGTGTGTGAGACAAGGTGCCAAGCTGGAAATGATCCCGATCTATTAAAAAAGCAGGGGGAGGGAAGAAATACACAAACACTGTGAGCTCTACCACAAGGAGCAATCTTAATCAGGGCTAAAGGTAATTGCCATTGTATTACCTCAAATGTCATGGAATAAATATAAACTAGGAAGCTCTTCATAGGTCAAAAAACTGATTTCAGTCCATAGATTACAATAATCTCCCCCATAATGGTCAATAAAAAAGCTAATCAGTCAGTGTGTTTAGAGGTGTTGCTCTGAAATGTAGCTTCTCTAAAAATTACTTTACTGTGAATATTAAGAATGACAGCACAGTTAAACAATCCATATACATGTCTTGGCACAAACACATCCAGAATTTTAATAGTTTTTCTTCAAAATGGAGCTCCTTTTAAAGCTTCAAAACTAGACCTAAGTAAGTATGAAAACTAAAATGCTAATTGTCACAATAACAGAGTATTTTTAATTTAGATAGCCTGATAATCTTTTAATTTGAGCATACAGACAATGAATCTCACTTGTAAAACAACAGGCAAAATGCAGAGGGAAAATTATGATTTTGGAGAAAAAAATATCTACAGATATTCAATTTATTTCAAATTCATATAACATTTGCAATACTCACATTAACAATCTCCTAATAAAGTCCAGATAAAATCCTAGAGCTATTTTCCTAAATTGAAAAATAGTTTTCCTCAATAGGCATACCTTCTGTTATTTAAATAAAATTTAAAATCCACATGAATAGAAGTGGATCAATTTGCCAGTGTTTATCATTAGAGAAATGCACTCTGCACCTTGCTTGCTGAAAAGCAAGTAAGCAGACCGAGCATCCTTGCATATTAATCTTTTCTATTTGCTAAGTGACACAATTTGTGAGAGTATTTGGAATAGAATAAGCTGCCACATTCCTTTACACAATGAACATTTACCAAATGATTTTGGCAGTTATACCTTTAAAAGGAGACTCAAGCAATGGGGCAGGTTTCTGTGCCAGAAATATTTTTTTGGCATATTTACTTAGAGCTCCACTCTTCTCATTCGGAACAATAAGCTGCCTAATAAATCTTGTACGGTCTCTGATGTCGTAGCTTTGATCATACTTGCCGAGATTTAATACATACTGGGTAAGCAATTTTGTCTGTGGAAAAAAACAGGACAAGAACAGAATACAAGTTATTTATGATTATTGATAACTCTGGATAAACATATTTAAAGAGGTAATAAAAATGAATGGTTATGTCAAACAAATGTTGCTCCACAGGGAATATGCATTTCTAAAGCTGCAAATGGAATTCTGCAGCCAAAGCACATGTCCTCTTCTGTATTGGGGAGGTGAATGCTGAGTACTGAGAAGCAGCCATGTGCTAGATTATTAAACTGCTGAAGTGGAAAGAAAGGCATCATTAAAAAAATAATCATATATGGCAAACCCGCTGAAGGGTCTACGTGAGGATAATGAATGTGGAAATACAACTAAAAACATGGCACTCAAAACTTAATCGGAAAAATATGCAGGACATCAAAACATCAGAGGGTATTAGGGGGCTGGCAAACTGCTTCTGCTGAGGTGTGTTTTATGAAGAGATACTGTCCCTGGCATAAGCAGTGTCTGCACTCTGACTGCACTCAGTTACTTTATCCTGAATTATGACCCATTAAAGCAGACACATGAATCACTGAACTGGATTACTGCAAATTATTTGCAGTGCATTTAGCTGTTACTTTTTCATAAAAGCAAGCTGCTGATGCCCTCTAAAAACCAGGATAAAAGACTTCTTCCATTTTTTTTCTTGACGCTTAAAGCCTTCAGTAATATCAGTCATTTATTTATTTATGTAAGAGAGCAGCTTAGACTATCACAGGTTTTTACAGCATAATAACAGCTTCCTAATTTGATGTTTGAGAATATTAACACGTCTTAAATAATTTTAATAATTCAGATAATTTTTAAGCTAAGAAAATAATATAAGAAAGGAAGGAGACATAGAAAATAGAAATAATACAGTGTAAACAGAACAACAGTGTTACATAGACTGGAATCCACTACATACATTTGAAACATATAACCCCTTCCTTTATATACAACCAAACAGGAAAAAGAGCAGAAATTATATACCATCCTACAGAAGTAAATTTTGGTACTTCAGCTCATAACAGATGCATAACACAGGGTTAAAAATGTATCATCATGAGAGATTTATCAAAGAGAGATATTTATAGAAGTACTTATGAGAGATTTATACAAAGAAACAACCTTGCATATATATGTTGTTTATCATGCTATTGCCACAACAATAACACATTTTCAATCATGTGAGCAGAAAAATATATCCAAAGAATCAGTCAATTTTGTATAAGCCATTTGCTAAAAAGAAGTTCAGATTAATAATTTCCAACTTGAAGATGCAAGTTGATGTTTTTTTTTCTGGAGAAATAAAAATGCTTTTTCAGAATAATGATTAACTCCTGTAAGTGAGATACACTGTAAACAGAAAATTATTCTAATTTAAACCCCATTAGTGCAACATATGCAAGCATTTAAAAAATAACCTATGGTACCAAACATTGGAAGAAATTAGTCATTATACATTAGAATAATATAACAGCATAGTTTAAAAAAAATGTCAGTGAAATATTTTTTGTTTCTTTTTTCTCTCCTATATCCAAGAATGGCTCTGTGAAAAGGTTTCTTTTTCCTTGAGGTACTGTCTTAGTTCTGGGAAAGGCAAAACTTTACCATATGTATTTCACAGTTTATTGGCAGCTAATTCTGTATGAGGGTATAAAATTTTAAACAACTGCATCAGACTGAGCCTACATAATCTGCACTCATGCAGGACTTACGCTGTTCAATCTAAATGGAATTGGAAGGGAGGGTTCCCAGGTAGCATGCATTAAACTAAATGAGGGATACCTCCTGCAGCCTTTGCCATCACTTTTCCACTGTAAAACAAGACAAGACTCCTTGCTGTCATGGCAGGAAACTCAGGAGAATGGATCATAAAACACAATGAACCTGTGAATTGCTACAGGGATGGGAAAAGTTGAAGGCCTTGTCAAAGTAGGCATTTTTTCAGTGAGTGTTGATGGAATTACATAAAGACAAATTAGATAAAGAGTTGATCCTGAAAGACTGCATTTCCTTTAATGGGATAATTTTCTCTGTGATCCTCTCCCTTTTCCTCCTCCCTGTTCTGTCCCCTAAAATATCATTTTCATATTGTCCAATACAGATAAATACACAACAAACTTATATGTAAGAATGTTCTGTGTCTGCAAGAAGTCTCTTCACAATTATCATATAGACTATAATTTTCATGGAAACTGAAAGGAAACGTAATTTTAAAAATTTTTCTTATGGTAAAGCAATCAAACAAGCAGAAGACCTTTCCTACATGGAAGTAGCTAATAGAAAAATTATTTTGAATTAAAAAGAAAAAATAAATTAATGAATGCTCATAAGTTTTTCCAACAAATGAATTTTTAAAAGAAGGTGAAAATCATTTCAGCAAGCACAATGATTTGGTGAAACATACAGATTCTACATACCATGACTGCTTCATAGAATAGTGACAAAGTATTCTGATCTGTGATTTAAAACACTTAGTATCACATGTCAATATTTCCTGATACCTGGACATGAACATTATATAGGCTGAATATAATTTCTTTTATCCTCATACTGCTGGAACCTACTATTTGTTGTACACTTTGTTTTGGCTAGAAGTGTTATTAGCTTTAGGTATTTCTAGAATTCAATCATCCTCTAGCAACATTTCTGGAATTTTCTAGTGACAATAGTTCTATTTAAGGATTTAATGCCTATCCTATATTAGCAGTAATTAATTTTTTGGTAGATCCCCACTTGAAAATTTTATGACCAGGTTTTACAACAGGTGAGGCTCTACAACGAGAGAGAAACAGTTATCTTATCCATTCATAGATATCATTAGTTTCCAGTAACTTGTTTCTTTTAGACACACAAGATAAGGCTATTGTGCTAAACCACGACTGACATATCCATTTACACCCTAGAACTTCTTGGGACTTTTTCTGGTGGGAGTCCTACTACTTTGGACAACAGAAACCTCTTTACTCTTTCTGTTACATGCAAGAAACATCTTAGGCAACTATATGACATATTTCTTTTATATGAGCTATCTAGCACATTTATTTTACATGAGCTATCTAGCTCAAGGTTTTATGACCCTAAGTGTTGAAAAAACAAAGCAAGTTTACCAAAAAATACAGACAAGCAGAGGGAAGCCTGTTTTTATTACATACCTATCCAGATATAACTGAACCTGAAAGTTTCTTAAATTGTAAGGAAGCTTTTGAAAGTCCATGTGGCAATCTCAGGATTTAAAGTATACTTAAAATTTTTGTAAGAAATCTTGTTAAAAATAATTCCTGTGAATGTGTTCACTGTTTCACCATATATTTCAGGAAACTACAAGCAAATAAAATAATATATTTAGACAAAATAAGTAAAACAAGCAAGTCTTATTTACTCTAGAACTTTATGCTTTTCTTCAAACAAGACTTAACAGATGAGTTCAATCTGCCTTTCCTTAACCTGGTATGAAAGAGCTCTTTTCTTCTACTTGGCTGGCATTTACTGTCTCTTTGCCATTCTACCACCACTTTTCAATAAAGTGAAATTTTATCTTTGAGGTTTTCACAACTCCATTAACTTTGGATGAAACTGATGAATTATTCATAAAATTACTATGTCATAGGATATGATAAGGAGAGAGAAAACATGGGACTAAGGAGAGGTGGACAGACTGACAACTGGGCAATCAAGTCCACACGATTTGACATAAAATTAAAAAAATGAAACTGAAAAATGGCTGGACTTTTTAGGAAGTTAAGTAATTCCGGGAAGTAATTTTACTACTGAGTACAGAAGAGTTATTCCTGGAAATAATCATGTAGGTATAGGAAGAGTGTTGCCAGCCTCTAATGGGAAACCCATGGTATTCTAGTATGAAAGGAACTTTGAATCAAGCCAAGTCACCAAACCTACACTGTTAGAAATTTTATGTGACTACCTTGACTCCTTGAGATAATAAATTATGTTTCCACAAGCTAAAACTACAAGATGAAAATGCTCTTTGATGAAATTCATCATTTAGTAGGCATCTCAGAGACAGTTGCTTCTGCTTAATCATCATTACCATATTTAAATAAAGGGTTATGTAGCACTTACAATGATGATTTAAAATGTATTAAGATGTGAAATAGGAAAAAACGCATCACAGAAATCATCACCTCCTTTTATGCAACGGATTTTTGACCAAATATGGTGTGGAAGAATTTATGTGCAAAATTACAAAAAACTATATGGAAAATTATTAAATACAATGGGCTAAAAGAGACAATTTAGATAGTAAACCAAATTTTTTTCTTATCTCAGTCAGCATTTTCTTTAAGGTGAGCACTACTAGAGAGAAGTCACCTTTTATTACTGCCTCATTTTAGATTGTGTAAGCAAAGTATTCACTCCTATCTGAATGCAGACAGCAAGAGAGTTCATCTCCCACATGCCCTACAAAATAAAGCCTAAGACAGACCACATCTGTTGTTGCATATAACTATCAAGGAACAAGAAGACATCACAGTTGCAGAGGTGTAAGATCTTGTGCTACGCAAACTGTTTTAAAACAAAGAGGTCTAGCAGCCCAGGAAAGTATATATATCAGACAAAGTATTTCTTCTACATTTGGAAAAAAACCCTTTGATTTTACAATCTTTTACAGCAATAATTGAATTTCCAATGAAAAATTAGTGTAAAAATGGTACATTTCATAATCAGTGATAGGACTCACAGTGCTGTCACTTAGAAGAGTGAGACACCTGGCACCTTTCATAGCCATTGTTTCCAGCTTTTTGGAGATCTAGGTTCAGGTCTTTGTGTTATCTGACATTTTTAGATTATTTTTACTACTGGAGATACTAGAACTCACTCAGTCTCGAAGGTAAAAGGAAACAGGAAAACCTAAATCAAGCCAACCAACCAACTAAATAAAACAAAGATAAAGCAGATACTATTTTTAAAACAAACACTGTTGGAAAGACAAAACAAGGCCTATTACTGGTATCTCCTTTTAGATATCCTGAACAAAAAAGTAAGCAGCTTCTTGTTCAAATTGACAGCATTTTCTTTCAAGTTCTGATTTTGGTTTGGGAAAACACTGAAGCACGCCAGCAAAATCTCCTACCTTGTATTACTAACACAAATTTACAGATCTTCTCTATTTATATGAAGTAAAAATTTCACAATTTCCTACAGACAGATACAAAAAAGAGTTTATCTCATCACTACATTCACATTTATGGTCCAGCACACTCTTAAAGACTCATGGTAAGATTTAGTCTGTTATATTTCTTGAACACTTCAGCTTTTCTTCATAGAATAATACAGACTAAGTTTGGTTACTTACATAGTAGAAATCACCACTGATCTGTACAGATGGTACAAAACCTGCCATGACTCTAAATAGATACAATACTGAGTTTTAGCTTACCTGCTTTGAATTTGTTAAGTAGAGTTTTGCACCCAAATTTAAGATCTGCAACTTTACAAGGTCATCTTCATTCGTGAAGCTCTTGGCTGTCTTCCTCAGAACATCAGGTGCGATCTTTGGAACCCGTTCACAGTACTCGCCAATGAGCCACAGGATGCTGGCTCTGGCCACTGGAACCTGAGAAAACATTGAGCACACTAAGTTAACAGAGTCACAAAGACTACTTGCATACTTGTGTCTTTGTTCAATAACAAGTTAAACAAAATAGTATTTAAAGATAATTGCCACACAAGTTATGCAGTGTCAAATTAAATACAGCCACTGTGGAAGACTGAATATTCATACAAATGTAAGGTACTGATTCTGACCCAAAACTCATGCCTTACAGGTGGATGATGCAGAGGCACACAGAGGTGACATTTTGATGTTCACAGTACAAGCTGATGAGATCTGGGAACACAGTCCAAGCTTTCATGATGTCGTTGTGAATTCCTGCCACCAGGTTATGGTAAACACCATGTGCAAACAAAACAGAGCTTCATTTTTTTTTTTTACTATATTAATAAAGAAATGGTTTCCAATAATACAGTCTTCTCAAATCCTGCCTATCTAGTTTAGAAGAATAAGGATGTCTTTATTTCTAGCTTTCCTTAATTTTTATTCAGAATTTTATGACAATAGGATTTGTCTTTTTCAATCATCTAAGACCAGTTGAAATCAGAATATTGGTGAGACAGAAGTTCAAAACTTTAATTCACACTTTCTGAATGGGATCTACTACCTTAACTGAAACACTTTGACCAAAAAGTTCACACAGGCCTTACCATTTTGGAGCCTCTTAACAGTATCACTGAAATAACTGGCAGTAGCAGCTTTTAGATGAACTCCCAGTTTATGATGCTGAGTTCAGAAGCACAGCATTGCCAAAAACAGAGGGAAGGTGAAATGGAAAAGCATAGAAGGGAACAGAAGCTCAGGCTCCATGAAGTTTAGATAGAAGCAGTTAAGATTTAAATGAAATAATATACACATACTCTTGTAAAAGGTGAGCTAGCCTACAGTACCTGGTGGTCAAGTTAAAAATTGCATCTGTGTTACATACATCCCTTAAAAATATTTTTCTCCTTCCTTGAGCAGAAGGAAGAAAGAATGCAATGAGAAAGTTCCAAAACACGTCTCGTATAGTGTCTACAGACTGGTGCTCTAACATTCTATACAGACTCTTGTTCAACAAATGTCGAAATGTCAGGAGAAAAGAATAACTCTTCTAGTCTATCAAAAACTGACTGCAATTCAGAAAAAAGAAAAGTTTCCACAGCAATTTCACTTGATTTTATTGCACTTTCTGAAAGGATCAGAAAAACTCATACTAACATTTTTCAATAGTCCTAATACTACACAATGATCTTTATTAATAAGCTTACACTACTGGCAGGGTGGGTTTTGCCTTGGGTAAGATTCACAGGATATACATGCTTTAGAAATGCAGTATTGTGGTTCTCAAAGTATTAATTCTTAGTAACTTTTGTAATTGCTTTTCCAGCATGCCTGTTACTAATATATGAATACCTATTTCTCAGAACTACAATGGGAACCTAATATTAAGTACCTTACTTAGTAATCTCATAACATTTGAAAGCAGTACTTATGAAAAGTATATTCTAAAAGGGTAAAATGGCCTACTAAGCCTACTAAAGAAACTCACAAGAACGTTCACAAGAATTTCTAATAATTAAATGTGCTCCAAAAGGTCAGGAAACAACTCTGAATAAAGTCAACTTGACAATATTTGCCTCTGTACTTGACATGGTTGCAAATATATATGTCAGCAAAAATATAAACAGGCATGTCATGGGGAAAACAGAGGACTGCCTCCACTGAAAGAAGAAGCACATTACGGATAAACAGAATATAGAGTACAACAACAACAACACAATGTCCTGTAAAAGCTAAAGGCCAATTCTGGTTATAGGGAAGAAATTTAAGATAGAGGTAACATAAAATGTTGAGAGTGGTATAACATAGATTTAACATATATAGATATATGTAAGTACAGATCAAGATACAGATGAATTCTTTAATGTGAGCAGACAAAAAATTAAGTAGTCTTAGAATTCACAGTATAAGAGAGATGAACAAGCTACTGAAGAACTGCTATGTATAAAAACTTTAAACGCAGTCAGAGTATGTTCATCTGCAAATGGTAAGACTGATGCCACTACTGTACACTGATTTCAAAAGGGAAAGAGGTTATTTCTAATGTTCCAAAGGTTACACTGCATTAAGACCTCACACCAAATCTATTATTTTAAATTGGGCTAAAGAATAGTAATTGAGTGGTACATTAGATTTTCCAGTATTGGAGCAGTTCAAGTTGCCTACTGTACAGATAGATACCTCTAAATAAGAATATATAGGCAACTTCAGATTTCAGTTATGCTAGATTTATTTTTCTAAAATATTTCATTACAGACTTGTTAAAATACTAAAATTCTACAAGAGATCACCAAGTACTATAGTTTGGCAGCAGCCTATCAGAAACATTCTTTTTCATATTGTTGTCTTTTTATAAAGCAAACCAATTTCAGTAATAGCATTAATAATGACATGCAAGTATCATTCTTGTACTTTTCCTAGTCAAGCCCATGACTACACTTTAAAACCACAATGAAATGTATTTAAATATATTTAAATAGTGTGCATTTAAGTAGAGTGTTTTACTCTTCAAATCTTTTTCCTAGTTTGTAAAATAAAATTATTAGAGTAATAAACTAGTTTTACAATGCTAAATAATTAGACCAAACAAAGCCTCATTTGAAAAACAATGACAATGGAAGACAGAAATTACTTGTGTGGTTAGCTTACTATGTAAATACTGCATATATATTAAACACAATTTTGTGCCACAAGAATCAATACCAATTAGAGACTTTTTGAATCAAAACCTGAGCAGAAGCCATTTTAATGAAAAGTCTATGTTGAACTGATGAACCCAATGTTTCTGTGTCACTGGATTCATTTGAGGTCAAAATCACACAATATTTTCAGACTTCTTTTTCCCTGTTTTAGTCTTCCAGCTCCCAACCATGTAATATCAAGTGTATGATCCTACAGCTGTTGTTTCCAGGGCACTCAAAACAGCAAACAAGAAATGAAGTCCCTTCTAGACGTTCACTGCCTTTTCCAGTATAGCTTAAATAGGGACCTTGAATTGACAAAAATGCAGGAAATAATACTTTCATTATTCGGCCCTGCTCTGCATTATCGTCAAAGGCAAACAGGATTGTAAATTACTTTGCTAGATGTTTTATTCCATATGGCCCGAGCAAGTGGTTAAGTGCACTTTTTAAGCCTTTAGAACCAGGAGGCAGTTTCTATTGCCATTTCAACCCATTACCTGTCTCAAGGAAAATAAATAAATGGTTACAAAAGAAAAACAAAAAACCAGACAGACACTCCCCTCAAACCAAGACCCTGGTTACTTAAAACAATTAGAGAAAAACACCATAAAGATTTTACAGATTGCTCTAAGCAGCACAATTGAAAAACTACTGAAAAATAGTTCAGCTCTCAATATATTCACACAAAACACAAGAGTGAAGTACAACTTAAAATCACCAGTTCTGGTTATTCACATCTGTCACAAAATGAGAGATATTCAAATTGCAAATGAGGTGTAATTTTCTGTGTCCAGGAGAAAATCTGCATAGCTAGCAATTTTTTTAACTTTTACTTGGAATCAGAAATGGAAAGAGGGATAAAGTTGATTTGAAATGTCAGAATAGGAGCAAAAGACAAGTATTCATTTTTTGGGTTTTTTTTTACCATTTTTTTTACCATTTTTCAAATGGTAGACCTTCAAGACTCCTTTGTTTTTTGAACTTCTACATATACAATTCCATTAAACCAGAATTTTTACTGGTGACTACCCCTCTTATACAAATTTTTTAAAAGTTGTGTTTTATTCAAGGAGAACTAATTTAAAGAAAGCAAGCTGCCTATTCTCTGAAGCCATATTAGAAACAGAACTATGAGCAGTATCTATGTAAGACTAGGAAGTCAAATTTGTTATCTGTGGATGAATGGACAGAGCAGTGTTAAAAACTTTGAGTCCACTACTCTTTGTAATAAGAATCCCAATCCAAATGAGTAAATAGTAACACCTAATCATGTCCATAAGTGACTTGATTTTACTCGCATATTAAGCTCTTAAAAATTACACATCACTATCTTAATTTTGCTCTACATTTGGAACGCCTTATCCAATCAAGAATATTCCTCCCCATCTCTAGATCAGAAAACCCTTCAGACTTGTTTCATATTTTTGCTCATATTCTAGAAGGAACTAGGAATAAGTCTGTAATGAAAAACATGATTGTAAGAATTCACTAGCTAACAAAAGAAAAAAACCTGCCTTAGAATTACTGTAAGACAAAAGACACTGTGGAAGCCAAGATTCCCATCACCCAGACAGCAGTCCTTACTGGATACAATGTACCATAATAAATAATTTTTCTAAAAAACAAAGGCAGAAACAAATTTGGAGACTAATGGCCTTAGAACATCAAGAAGAGGATGCAAAAACATACTCTACACATACTGATGGACTCCCAAGGTATTTCTAAGGAGAAATATATCTTGGAATCATGACCATTTTCAGAGAGTTCTAGAGCTGTTAAGTCAGTGTTCTGCAGAGGTCAAAAGGCAGGCAAAACCAGGAAAGTGAGATAAAAAGCAGTACAAAACAAGCAGTATCACTCTGTCATTGCATAAGAATTCTCCAGCATATCTGACTACTGGGTACACTTCTGGTCACTCTACTTTAAAACCCACACATCAGGAAAAGGCAAAGAGAAGAGGGAATAGTTGATCAGAAACACGGAATAGGAGGAAAAACTGGAATTTTCAGATTAGTAAGCATGATGATGTGGACAATAAGCAGACGCTTCCAGTAACTGGATGAGAAGACATACTGGAGGTGCACCACAATGAATTTCTCTTATCTTTAAAACCCTCCCCCTAAAGCATCAGATTTTGTTGCTGCTGGAGATGAAACTCCTAAAATGTTTTGAATTTACCCTTATTTAAATGGCTCCTTCCCATAAGTATATTTTTAAAACTTCTGTCACTCTAAAAGCTATATATACAAAACTAGTTAAGCCTACCTCAGAGTGCATACCTAACACAAATGAGCACTACTTCAATCTCTGGCTCAAAGCGTAGCAAGTTAATAAATTGTAAAGCATGATGTTATTAACACATGCACAGCTAAACGGAAATGTTTTTATGATTTAAAAAAATGTAACTTTAAAGAGATTCAATTATTCTCTTGTTAATGTCTTCTGGACACCATATACTTCTCCATTACAGCTTTTGAAGGGTGTGAGGAAAGGAGCTGGAACACAGCTAGATCAAGCTGTACTATGCACAGGTCTAAGTACTCAGCAAGTATCACACACAAAATAGATCTCACAGATCTTTGCCTGGGCACAGCTGGGATAAAAGTTTAAGGTACAAATGAAAACACACAAAAGTAAAGGGACAAAAATAACCACTATTTTCAGATATGGAAGAAATAAACAAAGAACAAACTGAAACAGACCCAGTCTTTATCATAATTTAGAGTCAGTGATCTAAAAGAGTTCAGTATTTTTTAAGTGAACTTCCTAATACTTCTTATAGTTGGTCTAACTATTTTTTTATATATGGTCTTAATATTTAGCTTCTTCTTATTTACTTTTTATTTATTTTACAAGGCAAAACTATTATTTTCTAAATATTCTATATCCCACCCGTTTCTAAATGGCTTCTGTGGGTGAAGAAGATGAGAACAAAAACAAATAAATTTCAGTAAAGTAAATGACCTGAAAAAAAAAATGCTGTGGGAGATTTTCAGACACCTCAACATTGCCAATCACAATGGCAGGCTAGCACAAGTGAAATTCATAACAGTATCAGTGAGAAAAAATCAGGCACAAACTCAAAAATCTATTTCACTGAGTTTACACCAATTTTGCTTATTTTAGTGGCTGTTTACCATTGACTTAAACTAAATCATGACAGAACAATCAAAAAGCTCCTTTTTTCCTTATGGGCTTTTCGATTTAACAGTATTTAATTCTGTTAAGAACTTCCTCTTCATGCTTTCAGCAGTGTAATACATAGTACTAAATTAATTATTTCAACTCTAAAAAAGCAACAAAGAATTCCTTTGTTCACATTTCCTCACCCTTTAGTTTCAAGTCCATTCAAGCCCACATTTGGCTGCCTTTCCTACATCCAAATGCAAGAGTCCTCTAAATGCAAGAGTACCCTCTAAAACCAGGCGTACACTCCTGTATAGAGCTATAGGGTAGGTCATCTATGTCTCATTCATAATACTTTACAACAGAAGAGAGGCCAAGAAAAAAAACTAAAATAACCAAAATGCCAAAAAGCCCTGCGCAAATGTATATTGTTTGTCAGTGTAATAATGGTTAGGAATCCTTGACAAAATCCAGGGTAATCGTGTTATATCAACTCACAACCATTTTTGCCATAGTAAGATCAGTGCTTAAAGTGTAAGTGTAGATGTCAGGAACTCCAGTAATACCATATTAAGTACTGACACCTCAAACTAACATTCTCAGTAATAAAACACTCATTCTAAAATGTATGCATTTATCCTTTACAGAAGTAAGGAGTTGAGGGTTTAGACTAGATGATCTTTACAGCTTCCTCCCAACCCAAATCATTCTGTGAAGGAATACATTCATTTTCAGACAGAGTGGGGCAGTCAGAAAAATGATACAGCATTCAAATTATAAATATGAATTTTGTCAAAATGTGTTCTTTAATTCAAAGTCTTGAGCATACCAAGAAAGGTATGTATGTTGAAGTTATCATTAAAGATGTCATAGAAAGATATAAAACAATCACCTTGGAGAACCTATAGCTGACATGACTGTAATTCTTGACCACCTTCTTTGCTCTTGAATAAAAGCCAGGATTCAGAATCAGATTTTGATTTTTACTTTATTCCAATGAATGCTCTATGCCACAGACTTGTTCTCCTGCTACTTAACATTTTCTGATATTCTGTATTACCTCATATTGGAAAACCTGAGAACATTAATATAGTTTGAGTACAGCACGTCTTCTCCCCATCTCCATTATTTGCCTTAAAAAAGGATTTTCTTTTCCACAAAACTTATATACTTGAAAGTATTAATTATATAAAATAGCTACAAAACTCTCGTAAGTGTTAAACATAATATTCAGAAAAATAACTATTTTTTCTTGTAGAGTATGTGGAAATAAGATGCCAAACTCATTTGGTGAAGTGGCAGAACATTGTTTTTGAGATTTTAATACCCCATTAGAATATTGCACAAATTTTCTTAAAATACAGGCAATTATTATACATGAGGTATTACTCACTTTGATATGTAATTAGCAACAGTATCTTATTTTGATATGAGCAATTCAGTAAAATTTATTTTCTTTATATCATTTACAAACTGATGATCAGCTCTTATCAGCCAAAGGGTTATTTAATTTTTCAGTAAGCATGAACCAAGAATACCATCTTTCTTTTTCTTTTAATACTCCAAATTTTGCTGAATTCAACTGTGGAGAAATGAAGGTTCACTAATTTAGATATTGCTCCATTATCAAAAAATACCTAATTTTGTGAAAATCAACAGTTAAATATGTAATTTTATGAAATTAAACAGTTCTCAACAGAAAAATAATTGTTGACAGATCAAAATCTGACATCTTTGATTTAGGATATAATAGATAGCTACTGGTTGTCATACCTATACTCTAGTTTAGGACTGATCACTAAACGTTTTATCAATTACTGGGCCTGTGAGGAGAATTTGGGAACTAAGTATTTGCATACCTAAAGGTCAATTAAGTCTAAAGACAGATAATAGGGAATAATTCAAATTTTAATGTTAAATACCACAGAATCTCAAATACCCAGAAGATAAAAATGCAACTTCAAGGCACTGCAACACACTCACAGGCAGCATGTCTGATACCATGAAAAGGTCATTTAATTTGGGGAAAATGGTTTAAATTAAAACTTTTAAACTCCACTCCAGATCACAAACACAACTGGTTAATAATCCTTAAGTTAACAGATTATTTTCATTTCAATTTACCCACTCCACATTCTAAACCTGCTATTCATCTGGGAGTACCAGTAGCAGCAATACTCAGCATTTCCAGGGATCTCTTTAAAAATGGCTTCCCAGAACTAAGGCACAAATTGGAGCCATCTGATAGTTTCTACTTCCTTTCCATTAAGATAATGAAAAATATATTTTATGTCAAAAAGAAAAAAATATTTTGCATTTCTCTAATATACTTACTTCCATTTACAGCACAAATTCAAAGGAGATAAAAATCTCACTATTAGTTGACAAGGCAAGTAAGAGTGTGTGAACAAATACTCACCGTAATGTTATCCAACAGCTTGGCCATATGCTTAATAATTTCACCATGGTGTGCTGGCTGGGTTTGCAGTAGTTTCTTAATAACAACAACACTTTCAGCAACTACAATTTCTGTTTTAGACAAAACAAATTATTAATTTTAAAAGCATTTATGCAAAAGAAAAAGCCATAAATAATTGATTGTAAAAGATGTAAAAGCCTTCCAGATACACTTTGCAGAACTAATTATATTAATTTGGTAAGAAATAGGTAAACCATCCTACTAAGTAATATTAAGTTCAGCTTCCTGAATCACCAGCAAAAAGAGGACACAAACATTCTAAATGTAAAAATACCATCCTAGTAAATATTGTATGAAACTGCTTTTTAGTGAAGCTGCAATTCAGATTTTTCCTATAAATTGAGGAACAGTGTAAAAAAAATCTGATTTTCATTAAAATTATGCATATTCAAAAGTAATTTGCAGTCTGCAATGAGAATAAAAATGCTTGAATTAAAAGTAACACCTCATTCATACGCTAGAGAAATATCTAAACCTCTCCTCTGCATTTTTTCTAAATGCAAAGAATGTTTCTGCATCTAAACAGTTTCTCTCAGGTCTGTAACCTAATCTCTAGTACATTCAAATGAAGCCTCTAAATAGCAAGCTGTTTAAAGATTCATGCCAAAGTCATGCACTGGAGTGCTTAACTACTGCAACAAGTAACATACACAGACTGATCAACTTGTATGAAATGTACAATTTTTGAAGCTGAGAAGACCACACATGAGCAGAGATAAGTTTCAATGCAAGAGTAAACTCATGTAAGGAAAGATGAAGAAGCCTAACTACCATTTGTTAAACAGTTATTAATGCATTTCTGTCTGAGTTAATCTGACACATGCATCCTTCATTCAGCAATCAAGCATGCTCAAGGTTCAGTAGAACAGTATGGGGCATACATGTCTAAGTTTTGGGAAGTTGTGGGTTTCCTTGTTGCTTTGGGTTTTTTGAGAAAGCAAATTTCTTTATGGAGAAAGCCTTTCGAAGAGCTCTGAGCATATCATTATATCATATGCCTCTGAAATGCTTAGATTTTTGCTTGTAGCTTTTTGTGTCATCTTTTATTTGATATGACATCTGTCATTTTCCTAGACTAACTTCTTGAAACAAGGTTAACATCTCAAGGTCCTGCACAATCCTACAGATCAATTTGATTTACACTGTATTTTGCCAGATATTAAAATAGGAAGCCAATTCTTGAAACTTGAACATTACAAACTGGAATTTATAGTGGGGAACACTGGAAAGGCAACTTCCATCATTCAGTATTATATGATACACTGAACAGTTAAGAAAAATTAAAACTGAACCCAAAAAAATGAGTGCACATGAAGTCATTATTAAAACCACTTGCTGACAATGTAAAACTGACTATGGTAATATCAACTGCAGCAGATGAGATGTCACCATAGGAACTACTTTCATGCTATCTGTGGGAGCAAATTTAAAGAAAATAAACAAGATTGTAAACAATTTGTTAATTACAATTCTAAAGAATTGTAGACTAGTATGGTTATTTTACAAAAGTCTAAATACTGGAAAAAATGTAAACAAAATCAAAATGCATTTCTATCAGAGTAAGGACTGGCATAGTCATACTTTTTGAGGCTTACTTTGTACACACAAAAGATATAAAAAATGAACAGAAATAAAAGAGAAACACTTCTGTTTAAAACCATAACACACTCCAGCAAAATATCAGAAGACAAAACTAGCATTCTGAATGTGCAGTAAGAAAATTTTAAAATGTATCTCCTACTAGAATTATCAAAGAGGAAGTCCATACAAGACAATGATAAATGAACACAAGAATTTTGAAACAGTCTAAATCATATCTAAAGGATTATAAAAAGTAAATCAAGTTCTTAAAATAAAGACATATATATAAAGAAAATCACAGAAAATCTGATCAGGAATGCCTTTATCAATCAAGAAGACTACATGGGCTACCAGCAGTTTCAATTTTTTTAGTTCCTTAAACAATTTTGAAGCAATGTGGAATTTAATAAGTAGGACAATCTCTGAAGACCCTTAAGCCTGACAACTTCTCAAAAATTTAAAATATACTCATTCATACACTGTTCCAGTTTGTCAAATAATGATGTATGCAAAAAAAAATTAACAACGCAGCAGACAGTAAACTGTAGAACTAAATTAAAGACTTCTTCCATTATTGAGAATTTGGCTGCATTATAACAGAACCTCAAAAATCATCTCAGCATGGAGTATATTACCAGAGAACATTCAAAAAGTGAATTCTGAAGTACAACATTTGAAACCATTAATGTTGCATCAAATTTTCTTTCAATTACATTAACCCACTGTTGCCGCAACTAAAACACTCAAGTGAAGACTAATTTATCCACAGTCTTTAGTTTGTATAACCACTTTTTCTAAAAGCAGTAAAATTGCATCAGCTGCTTTTGGACAGGATGCCATTTTGGTGGGTGCCCCTTCCCCAAAAACATTCAAGCTCAGGTTAGATGGAATTCTGAGCCACTTGGTCTGTGCAATGTGTCCCTGCCCATGGCAGGGAGGTTGGACTACATGAAATTTAAAAGTCTCTTCTAACCTAAACCATTCTGTTATTAGGGTTACTAACAATGCTGTTAGGGTTAAAAACAAACTAATCACTACAGCTAATTATCCAGACAGACCTAACTTTCTGCTTCTGAGAACTAGCTAAAGTTTAAGCTTTTACCCTGTTAACTTTTCCATCCTTGTAACATCAAAAACAAATCTCAGAAACCCTATTAATACATATAAACTGGATGCTACAAGTTGCTTTTCTTTATGCCATTCTAATACTAATTAGAAGTTACATGTACGAGTTAACAGATGTAGCAACAGTTCCAGTAATTTTATTACTTGAGATTGCATATAGATTTGCAGGGCAAAAGATGCTTTAGCTATACATTCTACAACCATGCTAACATTCAACCTGCAAATTCCCACATAAAATGGAAGTCACCCATCTAAGAAAAACCTGCAGGATTTCTAGTATATGCAGTACAGTCAGACAAGAGACTTCCTATAATCACTATGTAATTCCTATAATGTATCTCTAACATCTAAAATTACTTTTATGTCACAGTGGAACAAACAGTCAGTTTAAACTATCAATACAAGTACTTAAAGGAAATGCATCAGTCAAATGCCAAATGTCACAGTAGAAAAAGAAAACAACTTTTCTTTTTTCCTTCTTTCAGCAGATGAGGAAGAAAAATAATTCTCAGCCCTAAATATGGCTTTACAAAAACAGTCTCTTAAGAGTCAGTCAAGTCTAGCTTGTGATAATCATTCATAAAGGTGTCTCACCACTGAAATTTCTAGAATCTGTTGTGCTTCTGTAGTTCAAATGTTGTCCAGTTTTTTCCCCACATACCACAGTTTTCCTGAGCAAGAAAAATCTGACTTTAAGTCACTTCTAAGCATGCAAAGATGATTTCAAGAGCAGTTATTGATATCCTCGTTTCTGAAACAACGTTCTGCCTCTTAACACCCAAGTTGCAGAATGATTTGCTGTAAAGCTCTTGTGCCAGATATACCCAACATATCCTGAGTGTTGGGTTGTAGCTACAGTTATAAGCACATAGAATCAGAAGGCACTTTTCCCACAAGCTTGTACTTCAGGATACTGTTAAGGTTTGGTAAAATTAGTATGAGCACCTCTCTTCTGCACTCAAGTGAACTCTTCATAATAAGAAAATAGTACTGAGAAAGCACAGCTGACTCTGCTGTCACAGAGCTCAGAACCTGCTGGACCTACCAGCTTGTGCTTCATGCTACACAAAGCAGCAGGACTACTTCCAGGCTTCAAATGACCACGAAAGAAGCAGCAGAGCAAACAGATTGCTTGCATACTTTAACAGTTAAGGATGGAGGAAAGCAAGATTAACCAAGACTCTTAAAGCTATTCTCATACACTATGCTAAATCTCTTTTTTATTACCTTACCATGCCAAAACTCTTACGTTCAGTAAGCTGTGACTATCAGTAATTTCCTGCCACCTGGGGAAAGGTACCATGTAAATTATGCCATTCTATTCATTCCTGAAAGAAGGGATGAAGACACTGCAGCTATGGTAAAGCAATTTGCCAGCTGCCAGGTTTAGAAGATCCTCAATATATCCTTTGCAGTCTTTTAGAACAGTAAGCACAAGAAGATAATTTTATTTGCTAGACAACTACTTAGAAACAGACATGAAACTGATCTTGTTGAGACAGACCTTTGTATATATGCACATGCATATATATGTGTATATAAATATATACATATATATAGAATCACTCTGACAAAAATATTAAACTGACAATCTACGATAAAAGGAAAAAAAGAGTTTTTCTTCTTATCTTGATTCCTTTTTAGCAAAACAAAAATAAAGCGAGATAACAGATTGTTATGCAACAAAATCTGTATTCTGAAGCGACAGTTTTATTACTTCATTTAAAGCAGAAGAAATATGGAGATTTGGGCATGCTGAAGGAAGCCTACTCAGAGGAAGGTTGCTAGAAGAATCAGGACAAAATCAAGAACAACCTTTGAAGCTTGCATTTTTACTATCGTTGTTGCTGAAAATAATACAAGAAGGTGCACTGTGCAGGCATGGCTTTGCAACACAATATGGGAAGATATTTTAAATGCAGCTGATAATCAGAAGGCTTAAACAGAAATAAGATCTACAGCACTAAGAAATCAAAGTCACATATATTAAAAATACAAAGATATACACTGAGGCCACTCAAGAATTTCTGATACAAGATGAGGTGGTTGAGAATGACATCTCAGTTCATAAAACAAATAAGAGAAAGCTCTATGTGCAGTAGTGGCTCACTGGCCAAATATGTGTTGCCAAAATGATGTCCCTAATAAAGGCCTTCTCAGGATTACCACGAAAAATATGTCCAGGAGATATACAGAGGCATTAATGCTGCTTTTCAAAGCCAAGAGCACTAGCACATCACTAGTTCTTTGAACTATTTGAACTACTCCAGGACACTCCACAATTATGCTTTTGCTCCTTCCTGACATTATTTATTAACACGTATTACTGACTTCTTATGAAATAAGACTCTGCCATATTCATTGGTAACTAGTAAGAAAATACAATATTATTAGGTATTGACTTACTGTGCTGCTATACCTTCTTTGATTTTATCTGCTCCTTGTTGTGTTCCCTAATTATTTGAAACTTTGTTTCGCTACACAAGAATAACAGAAATCTAGAGTACAAAACCAAATTTGCGGCCATTTGTCCTAAAAGTATTTAATACGTGTTTTCATTTAGGCATTGATGCACTACAAAAAAAAATTCCAAGCTTTCAGCACCCTCTACAGGCTAACTGCTTTGATGCACTTTAACTTGTAAATAAGTATTGCTATGTAAGATAATCAAAACAGTATATTTTAATAATTACAGCATTTTAAGAATAAGTAGGTAAACATGTAATTGAGGAACACGACAAATTAATTTTTCTGTGAGAAAAGAAAAGAACTACTCAGTGAATGTCAGAGCCTTTGGAAGCGCAGGATTTTTATCCCGCTGTCAGTCAAATTCTTAAGAAGTCAACTCTCACTTCTTGACGTGACCTGAAGCTCTGTGTGGTTCTCTTTAAGAAAATGTTTCATGCTATCAGCTATCCAGAAAACAAAGAGAACTTTAGCTTACCATCTCTGTTGGACAGCAAACAGACAAGGCCATTAAGGCACGTGTCAGTCACTTCGGTGATGTTAGTTGCACATCTGCCTATAGCCTGAATCGTAGCTGCAGCAAATTGCTTGTCTTGGCTTTTCACGTAAGTCTAAAGAAACAGGACTTTTGTTAGTCAATATATAACTCTTGTCAGACAAAGACTTACCATATTATTCTCATGAGGCAAACATACTGTATAATAAATTAAGCTTAGCTACAATGCGCATTAGAAGCTATAATTTTTCACCTCATTGTCACTTATAGAAGACATTTTCTTGCAAGCTTTGGTCACCCATGGCCATGCAAACCTCTGATTTCAAGAAAGCTTGGGGCAGAGGGCAGTTACCCAAAAACAGCCATTAGTTTGTGTGCAAGGCTGGAGGAGTTGATGAGCTCTCTCTTCAGAGAGGTTTCAACTCATTTATCTAGGAGCATCTGTGAAACTATGAATAACCTACCTGCCTGAGAACCAGTACCTTTCACAGAAATCCAGCCAGAGAACTGAAGCAATGCAAATAGATGTCACAAGCAAAGAGGAAAGAAAGGGCAGACACTGTTTCACAATATAGGCAGAAGATCTTGCTGATACATAAAGATATTGGAGAAAATAAACACAATTTAATCAAATGACTTATGGAAATGAGGTTTGGCAAAGAATGCTAATGGCCACATATTGCTAAAATTAAGACCCGGTCACATAGTGCCTTATAGTGTCAGTCAACTTGCTGGAATTTGTGTTTAAGAATATGGGATGATTGAGTTTTTCTCATCACTTTTTTTCTTTTTTTTTTGGTAGCTGGAAGGAGAGTGAGAAAGAAAATATTTGGATTCCTTTCTGTATATAAATAGCTCCTTTATCCCTTACAGTATGAGATGCTTTAATTTCCATATTTGGAACATTTCATCCTTGAAAATACCTAAACTTGAAAAATATAAGCCTTGAAGAAACATCCGACGACAGAAAAAGAGATCATAAGTACAAAAAGAACACTCTTTTGCACAAACCTGAAATTCTCGAAGCAGAGTTGATATGTTGGCTTCATTTGCTAAATTTGTCATGATTTCAAGCTACAAGAAAAGAAACCCAGTATATTGTCAAAAGTTAAAATAAAATATTACAAACAGTAGCACATGTACACTATACTTTTATTGTATATAAAATATATATTAAAAATACCACTCAGAATTCAACTGAGTATACCAGATATCAGTATAAACTGGAACCACTCAGAATGCGCTCAGAAGGCATATTTTTCTTGCAAGTACTTGCAAAGTTTACAAAGCAGGACTCTGGGGTTCAGTGATGCATTTTTTTATGAGCCCGAGATTTAGTGTTTCATTGCGTATCAGATGGGCTTGAAATACTTCTGTCAGTTTTCCAGTGTTATACTACAGGCCTTAGCATATAAGAACCACACAACAGTGTAAGAAGAAATAATGAAGTCACAACTGCATCATGGGAGAAATAAATTGCCCATTATATTTCAGATTAACTGTAATAAAAGACCTTTAAACTCAGGAATGAAACATTTGCATCTATGAGATTCCTCAGAACTTATTCAACAACAACATCATCAGTTCCTGGTGAACAAAAGGATGATACACAATACTTGGCATGTATTGTTAAGATGCCATGCTTCCAGGCTGTTTCAACTTTAAAGTAAACTGAAAACACAACCCTGTCCCACAAAGGGAAGTCATGCCTCAGAAATATGTTGGTATTTTTTGACTTCGAGGCATCAAGAAAAGGATACTCAAATGATACAGTCCACCTGTACTTCAAAGACATATCACAAAAGGGTCTTAAAGATATGTATCTAGAACTGCATAGAAAGCAAGAGGATAAGTGAAAAAGAGAAACATGCAAGAGAAAAGGAGATTATTTTATAGTATAGGGTGGCTATCAATGGAACATCACAAATATCTTCACCGCCTTTTTCACATCTAAACTGGGAAAGTAAGGAGAAGACAAGGGACAAAGTTTTCAACTGATGCTACAGTTTTCATGGATATGAAGACAAAGGCTGACTAAGAACAGCTGTGTAAGAGTTCCAAATAGTAGGAGACTAATTAATAAAACAGAAAAAAAAAAATCAACACATGTCTGCAAAGTAATGCTTGTAATAGGGAAAAAGCCTTAACTGTTCAGAAAACTATAGACTCTGCAAAGATGACAACTAATTATAACTGAGAATTTGTGATTAAAATAGGTTACTGTGAAAATACAAGCTCAATGCTAACCAGTGATCAAAAAAAGCAAACTTGATGTTGGAAGATAAAAAAGAAAACAGAAATCCATACAGCACAGGAGATAAAATCAAGGACGCTCCAATATATTAATTACATCCATGGGTCTCACCATTCTATTTTGAAATAGGTAGGCTTGAACTACAGAAGTAGAAGAGGGAGAAAACCACAAGGTTTTCTTACCTATGTAAAAGTTTAGGGTATTCTAAATTTTTCAGCCATCATGAAACAAATGAAACAATGAAAGAAAAAACCACAATTTCTACTTCTCCACCTCTTTTCCAATATATTATCAATTAATATGGGAATTTAAATACATCAACTTTCTATTATTTTTCGACTGACTATTCTTGGATAACAGTAAGGCAGTCACCATATTCCTAAAACGTAGAGAATATCTTTTTGCTTCCAACTGCCTCAAATTTACTTAAGTCTTATTGTTGGTATAAAATACAAATATGTATTTATTTTGTATGTAAACATGATAGTTTTGGTATAGCCATCTTGTACAACATCACTTTTGCACATATAATGTAAGGGCAATATGCATGTAAAACAAAGGAAAAAATCTTGTTTCTTTCAGAAAACTACCTTCCACGACTAAACATAAGTACCTACAACAATCTAAATCTAAATAAGAGAAAAGGCACATAATAGTAGACACTTTTTTAGCCATTGTTTTGTCAAGGATTTCACATTTGCTAAAGAATTACTACAGAGAAAGCAACATGAGAACAGCTGGAAACATGCATTGAGATGTGGCCTTGAGGAAAGCCTAAAGTACTTCCGTCAAATGCTGACTTAAAAGAAAATTTGGAACTCAAAACATTGCCCCATTTTGTACAGAGGAACAGATTTAAACTCTTTTTAAGTTAACAGTATTAAAGACTCTCTTCTTCCCATGAAATAGTCAAACTCTCAGTGCTGGAATACCTGGTAGAAAAAAAATTATAATGCGCTCTATCACTGAAAGGTCCTAAAAGCTCTGGTGGAAAATACAGCTATTCTTCCACCTGCAATACAGTAACAGGAACTTTCACATAGCTTGACAAGCCTGAAGGCCCCTTGTGGACTTAACTAAAGGCCTCCATACTTCTTAGTGAAATAAAGAACCTGCATAGAGTGACATGTGTTGTAACAGTGAAAAAAAATTTTACCTTTCTGTTGCAAACTGCTTTCGTCCATCAGTATATAGAAAAATTTGCCTTTAATAAACTCACCTTGAGTGTTTTGATCATAGTTGGATCAGTTGATCTAACATAGAAACTCTTCAGATAAGGTTCAAACATACCCTGAAAATCAGAACATATTTAAGTAACTCTCCTGTGTTTAGTACACAGTGTGATTTAAAAAATTCTAAATAGGGTATACCTTTCTTTGAATTGACATAGTGGCAATATTTTGCAGGACAATATACTGCACCTCTCTAGAATGTGAAAAGAAAAACAAGAGTCATTCCAAAAAGTTACTGATACACAGAATAATTCAACATGGCAAAAAAAGTTAAATTCTATTTGAACATCAAATTAGTTACCCGTTTGTTTTGGCACAAATACAGAAGGCAAAGCTTATTGCCAACTGCCAGCTTCATCATTTGATTCACAGGAAGAGAGATGCATGATGAAACCAGGCTCTCATTTTTTAAAACACAATATACAAAAATACTTACTTGACACCAGTGCAATGGTGCCTTTTGTAGGCTGTGGGTATTTGTTCAAACCAGAATTACATTTACCATTTTAATATAATGGAAATAGCTTACAAAAGCCTTACATTTCATCCACCTTCTTGAAATAAGTATTTCAGGATGACATAGCTGAGAACAAAAATACACAAGCTTTACCTGCAGACTTGAAATAACTGCATGAATTACCAGAACACTTAATTCCTGCACTATTAGCAAGAAATGCTATGACATTTTTCTCTTAAGAATTTTTCTAAAAATCCAGGATCTCCTGTGATTCAAGGGTATTCACTGGCAGATGTATACATCTATAAAAAAATCTAATCAATACTTTTACATAATAGACTTTGCAAGAGACAGACAATAATATAATACAAAAACATTACACATATTTGGAGAAGTCATTTTCATCATTAATGTATGGGTTTAAAAGCCTTGACATAAGTGAGCAAAAAGAAGTCTGGATACTAGTCTGAAGCTTTTAAAATGCAGACTTTGTGTCACCAATTGCTTAAAAACTAAGTAATAACTTACACACAATTTTTCTGAACCATGAATGCTCAAATCCTTGCATGCTACAAATCTCATCCTGACAGAGAAATCATCATACCCATTATCCCCTCTTACTTAAAACTGTCTAATAGCCCTAAGGTAATTACAGCTGTTGCTTACAAAGAAAAGTGATAATAGAGAAGTACTTAAGATCTTTTAAACCAATTTTATGCAATTCTTACACGCGTGCGTGGCAAGAGTCAGCTACACATGATGAAACAAGACTCGAAATTGCTATGAGATGCCCTTCTGGGCACTCTCACCCTAACTAGATTATAGCTTAGTTGACATTAATTTGAAGGCCACAGGCAAATAACTTCAAGGGCAAACAGCAACAGCTTATTTCGAAGTGGTTCTAAAAGCAGAAGTGTTTCACCCAGAATGGTAACAGAAAACAGAGAAGACAGAAAAATCAGAAGACTAACGTCATTTAAGGTACTAGTTGAGATACAGGAAAGAAGTGACTTTAAATGAAAACTGAGTATAAACAAGCAATAAACCACGTACAAATTATCCTTTCAACCTGTGATCATGAATTTATATTTATCTGCCAAGAGCTTTAGGCACTTTACTCATCTTTGCATAAAAAGAATGGGAAGCATACTGTATTATAAAGCCAAAGACAAAACCAGTAATGATTCATTCTTATCTGAAATAAAAGAATGAATACACTACCAAGTCCCATTTTACTACTTTACCAACTTTAAAACAAGAGAGATATTGAGCTGCAGAACTTTTACAGAGAAATAACTCTTTGATGGCAGGGCTTACAAAAGTTAAGGTATATCTAGGATGAGTAATCTTGCCAGACACACAAAAATGATTTTTTTTAAAAGTCCTTGTGTCTGTTTGACAAAACTGATCTAAAAAGTAAATTATTCTCACAATGAAGTTCCAGCCAAAATTACCATTTTTAGTTAAAAAGTTATTTTAAAAACAATTAATATTGTCTCATGTAAACCCTTCAAGGCTTTTCATACAAATACATGGAAGTTCAAAACCTAAAAACTGAATAGGGAAGAAAACCACTTCTGTGCAGCAAATATTGGCACACTACAAAAAGAACTATGATATACAAATGAAAAAATAGCAGAAACACTCTTATGAAATGTAGCTGACAAGATCTTTCATAGAAAAACAGACAAAATACTATTGAAAATTATGACGTCAAATCAGAATGTTCTGAATTAAATATTAACTTGTTCTTTAAAAGCCATCCAAGGATTAAGGAAACACAGAACATACAGCAGTATCAAGTGGCAATATCAATTTTAATACATATGTTGCCTCCTTCCCCTGAGATTCCCAAAAATTCACTGGACGAGTCTTGAGTACAGTGCTTCGGAAGACTTTCCCTGAGTAGGGAAGTTGGACTTGACAATATCCGGTGCTACCTTCTAAACTCACCCATTTTGAGATTTGTGTTACAGTGCAGGAAAATAAAATATACATCAGAAGACTTCTTTAGTGCTTAACAGAACAGTAACGAAATCAACATAACTAGATTTCCACTAATTTAAAAAACATCAAGATATTAAACAAACCAGTTAGTACTGACTCCATTTAAATACTAACTATACAGACATGTTCTTGTCAGAACAAAAATGATACAAATGAAAGACAATAACCAATGATCCCTGACAGGTTTTCAAAAATGATGGAATAACTTTTAGTGATCCTCATTTGCTGAGTGAAAGTGAGTATTACAGGACAATTTCAAAAATTAAATTAATTTTGTAATAGTTACAAATGGCTAAACAAATATGCACAAAAAAGTACACACAGTGATGTGAAGTATGGACTTGACCTACCTGTTACTGCGGAGTAAACGCACCAATGACTTAGAAACAATACCAGCTTCAGATTTTGGTGCCAAATGCCAGTAAAGCTGTGCAACTGCCATTACCACCTAAAGGAAGAACATTCAGAGCAGCACGTTAGCTTCAAATCATCATTCATATCTACCACATTTGCTTCAGACCTGCAGGACTACCAGCTCACTCTTCTTCAAAAACAAAGTGCACACCTGTGGTCTTTGAAATCAGCAAAGCAAACAGAGGAAGAACATTGGAATAAATATATTTTTACTAATTAAGTAGCTTTACTTCCTCCCAGTATTTACAGTATGCTATAATAAATAGAAGGTCATAGAAATAGGGACAGAGAAAAAACATTAGGCAATTTAAATCACAAACATCCTGATAAATCAGTATTGCTAACATCAGCTGTACAAAGTAATGAAGAAATATTCTTTACAAGTTTTTCTAATATGCTTTTCCTTTATTACTACAGGTTCAGTATCATCTTTTATCTAGTTTCCACTCAAAACCTTTCATTCTATTATTCTATTATGCAATTTATAAAACAATAGCTGTCTTTACTGGAAAATTTTAAAGTATCAAATCCAACAAAAGTAAAAGCTACAGGGGTGTATACCACTATCCAGACTAACAAAATTCAGAAGACTGAGATATAAGCAACTTAAAACCTGTTTTTTTCTTCTCAGATTTTCTCATAAATAAAAGACAAAATATGATCTTTATGCTGGCGAGTGTCATGTCACAACCTTTCCTACAAGTCATGTTCAATTCTGTTTCAAACAAAAAAGTCATAGAGACTCCAAGTAAAGTCCTCATAGTAACACTTCACTTGGTATCTTAAATCCTAGTACCAATGATAGAAAAATTATTATTCAACAATACAAAGCAATTAAAAACATCTAAAGCCAGGAAATAACTTCAAGATTTTTAGCAATATACCACAAGTATCTTCTACGGCTGACAAAACCCATAAGGTCATATAGAAAGCCACTAATTAAAATAATTGTAGGTAAAGTCTGTGAATAGTATGAATAAACCCATTCGTAATAGTAATTCAAAGTAGCATAATTTCAGTAACACCTTCCAAAATGCACTTTAACATCTCAGTTAACTTTATGCCAGAAAGTTAAAGTCGTTAGTGTGATAATAAATACCATATTTAATAAAGAAAATTATTTATTGAATGAGGGCAACAACTAGCTGAACCTCTCAGTGAAGTGGGATGGCAAACATATCAAACATACCTGTTCTTTAAAAGAAATTAAGAAACAACACAGACACTGAACAGTGATTTTTAGGAAAAAGTAGTATAAATTTAATCAACTTGTTTAAGTCTGCTGGGCTGCCAGATCAAAAATGAATTTGAGAAGATTCAGACATGAGTTAGAATCTCAAAGTATATTTCAATGGAGAACTATAACCTGATCTATTTAGCTTATAAAGAATAGGTGGCAAGGAAACTTAATCACAGTGGTCTGTTTTTGCAATTATATGAATATTCATTATCACTGGAAGACTTCTCTCAAAAGACATCTAGTCCTGATTAACATGACAATCTCAGGTTAAAAAGTTAATATCCTGTCATCTAATTAACATCATAATGATTCACCATGAACATGGCTTTTTTTAGTTCTGATAAGTTACCTGTATTTTAAAATCTCACGGAAATAATCTAGCATACCATACTTATAATGTCATGTTTATCCTAGCACCCTGCCAGGACAACTGCTCTAGAAATGTGGTGCATAATTGTCTACTTTTAAAATGTGAGACTCCAAAGAAAGAACAAATCAATGAATCACTAACAAGTATGATTTTCTTTGTAGATCTGTTCCATAAAACTGTACCAATAAACTGTACCATCCAAACTGTTTGTGCCATCCAAACTGTTGAGAGTTTAGCATTAAGAGCTACCTCTAGTAGAGTCATCACATGCTACCTAAGTTGGATTCAAATGCTCTCATACTTTTTTCTAGTATTTTGTTTATCTGTATTATTTGGACCACATATCTCAATCAGTTTAGATGTTTGGCTTACAAGCTAAGTCAAATTCAAAATAGATCCATCACACTTTTCCTAAAGGCTATTTTCATCAGTTTTAAAGAGGTGTAGATTTTACTCTTTATTATTTTATTTTAAAAAAATTAGATTATTTGTGATTTAACATTTTAATAAAAAAGGAATTTGTCATACGGCAGCATTTCGGCTTTGAAGCAGAGGCTTTGTATTTCGTAACAGCAGCCTGTGATCCGGGTCCATAGTATAGATGGTTTTCAATTTCTGATCTTTTTCTTTCTGTTCTTCATCAGATTCATAGAAATTACTTTCACTATATTCATCCACCACTTCATCAACCTATCAAAAGACAAAATAACAAGGACAGAATATTTGAATCATTAGGTTTTATTCATTAAGGAA
This sequence comes from Chloebia gouldiae, assembly GCA_003676055.1. Lineage (NCBI taxonomy): Eukaryota > Metazoa > Chordata > Aves > Passeriformes > Passeridae > Chloebia > Chloebia gouldiae. The sequence goes on along the minus strand of QUSF01000011.1, from coordinate 72,776 downwards.
GTAACATACAGCACCACAGTTCCATGCAAGGTTTATATATGTTTTTTTAAAAATAGCTTTTGGCTTTTCTATCCATTTGATTCAAACAGTAGATGCACTGACATGAAAAACAGATTAACAGTCTATACAAAAATTCCTTAAAAATAAGTTTTATTGACATATGAAATATCTTTGCTATTATTCAACAAACTCTTTAAGGTATTTTTTGGACCTAAAGCCTATGATCCAAAACTGGCATTTGTGGAAAATACCTAGAAATTAAAATAAGATATAGGTCTTCAGAAAACTTGGAAAGGCTGCATGCCTTGGTCAAAATTCAGGTGTAGTGAAAGAATCCATAAAAATGTCTTCAGTAGAGGTAGGAGGACAGGGGGAGGGGAGAAAGAAGTGACAATGAATTAAAACTGTCATTTAATTCTGGTTTTTAGTACAATTTGGACGGACATTTAATTTTTTTTTAAAAAGAAGAAATATGAAGGGAAGTTTCATTACTTGATGCCAATTTTGCTCTCAGTGCTTTACAGGATGCCTAGCAAACTCACAGATATTTTATGCAATAGCAACTGAAGTACTTTAATTTCCTTACTTTTCTTCCCACAATTCTTTGTGGCAGTCACATTCTAAACTAAAAACCCAGGATGCTATATCAAGTCCAGTGGTAACTGAATTCCTCCCTTGCCTAGAAGACAGGCAATGTGAAAGGAAATTTCCTGATCCCACTCCATCACAACCTGCACTGAAGAAGCTTCCTCTAACAGGAGGAGGATAATTCAATCTTCATTGATTCAGTCTTCAATATCCTTGCCTTGACTGCTAACAGACATGCAGATCAGTACTATTGAATTCAACAGGAATATTGAGTCTGAAACAGTATTTAAGTCATTAATAACTGTTACAAAGAAACAGCTTGAGCTCTCACATTTCTGACTTTTTTTTTTTTTTAAGAATTGTTTGTTTGGAACATACTTGAAGCAGCAGAATTCCAATAAAAAGCAGCATATGCCTCTTATGAAAACACTTTTATTTTAAATCTGATTAAGGTCCTTCTTCATACCCCAAAAGCAGAAGTATTAAGATGATCTTCTCATAATCATATATTTTATTGTAATTTTAGAATATAACTCTTTTCTCAGATCTGTTAAGATCTGGTAAGAAATAATTATATTCCAGACAAAGGACAATACAATGATGACAGGGAAATTATTTTAATAAACTGAAATTCATCAAAATCAAGTTGATGAACTCCTAATTATTTAGAATCCATAGTCATAAGGACCCACTAAGACAAAGAGGACATGTAATACTGCATGATTTGCACATTGTGACGGATAGAAAAGCAAAGTATTATGCAAAAGAGTCAGAAGACTAGGTTAAAAACCTGCAGCTCCTTGGTGTACAAGAATTGTTATTTCAAATTCTATCAATCATCCCACACATGGAGAACACTTACCAGACAATGTGAAAACACTCAATCACAAAAAAACCCTTAAAGCCTCAAGCTGACCTACTGCCTATATTCAATGCCAAAAAGATAAAAGTGTAAGTTCAGAATCATAGTATTATTTGGTTTGGAAAAGAGCTTTCCGCTCATAGAGTCCAATGGTTAACCAAACACTTCCAAGTTCACCACTAAAACATGTCCTGAAGTGCCATGTCTGCAAGTTCTTTAAATATCCCTAGGGTTGGTGACTCTACCCTTTCCCCAGGCAGCCCATTCCAGTACTTGAAAACCTTCACTGAAAATATTCTTCCTAATATCCAATCTAAATCTCCCCTGGTGCAACTTGAGGCCATATCCTCTTGTCATGTTGCTTGACCCTGACCCAGCTACAACTTCCTTTCAGGTTACTGCCTCCTTTTCTCCCAGCCACTCCTCACAGGAGCTGCGCTCCAGACGCTTTGCCAGCTCTGTTGCCCTCCTCTGGAATTGTTCCAAAACTTCAATGTCTTTTCTATCATGAGGGGCCCAGAGCTGGAAGCAGGATTCCAGGTGTGGCCTCACCAGTGCTGAGTTCAGGGGGACAACCCCTGCCCTGCTCCTGCTGGCCACACCATTGCTGATCCAGGCCAGGATGCCATTGGCCCTCTTGGCCACCTGGGCACTGCTGGCTCATGTCCAGCCACTGTCACAGCACCCCCAGGGCCTTTCCAGCCCCTCTGCCCCAGCCTGTGGCACTGCCTGGGGTTGCTGTGACCCAGGGGCAGGACCAGCACTGGCCTTGTTGTACCTCACACCCCTGGCCTTGGCCATGATCCAGCCTGCCCAGATCCCTCTGCAGAGCCTTCCTGCCCTCCAGCAGATCAGCACTCCCACCCAGCTTGGTGTCACCTGCACACTGACTGAGGGTGCACTCGATCCCCTTGCCCAGGTCACCAATGAGGGCATTCAACAGGACTGGCCTCAGTAGTGAGCCCTATGGAATAGCACAGGTGACCAGCCACCAGCTGGATGTAACTCCACACACCACCACTTCTCTCTGGGCCTGTCCCTCCAGCAACTCTTTTAACCAGCAAAGCATACATGCATCCAAGCCACGGATTGCCAGTTTCTCCAGGATAATGCAGTGGAAAACATTATCAAAGGCTTTCCTAAAGTTCAGTTTGACAACATTCATGAGCTTTCCCCCATCTACTAAGTGGGCTACCCTATTATACTAGGAGCTTAAACTTGTCAAGCAAGACCTGTCTTTCATAAAGCCATGCTGGCTACGCCTGATCCTCAGGCTGCCCCACATATGCCATGTAACAGCATTCAGGATGACCTTCTCCATCCATATCCTTGCTCACCACTAAGGTCAAGCTGACAAACCTGACAGTTCCCCACATCCTCCCTTGAACACTCTGTGTGGATGGGTGTCCTATTTGCCAACCTCCAATGAAATGGGATCTTCATGGTTAAGCAGGACTGTTGCTAAATGATGGAATGTGGCTCAGACTCTGGCTTCTTCAGTACCCATGGGTGGATGCTATGTGCCCCACAGACTTGTGCATGTGTAAGTGGTGTGGCACACACATTGGATCATGGGGGCTTCATTCTCCTCCTTCCTCTGTCTTACAGATCAGGGGCTGGGTACCTTGAGAACAATTTGTTTTACAATTATTTTCCTTCTTCACTTCAGAAAAGGCATCTCAGTCTCTTCCTCATCCTTAATACTTTTCCCCCCTGCAGTTTTGCTGGAGCACATTCTTACTTCTCTAACAATGAAAAGCTCTGCCATTTTGTCATCACAGTGGCCCAGAGAGTCTCCAACAATCACATCCCATCACCCACCAGTCCTCCTCTGCTCAAGAAACAGCAGTTCTAGTAGGGTGCACTACCTTGTTGACATCCTGACCAGCTGTGACAGGGCATTATCATCCAGGAACCTCCTGGACTGCTTCCTCTCCACTGTACTGTATTTTCAGCAAGCATCTGGTAAACTGAGAATGAAGACTACTGACTGTGAGACATCTCTCACCTGCCCACAGAATATTGCATTTGCCTTTTCAACATTTCTTTCATCTTCCTCTTCCAACTAGCTCAGAAGTCTGCATTTACTTGAGTAAGCAAGTCTGTTTTGGCATGCACTAGGTTATTCTTGTAATTTCTGTTATCACTGCCTGGCTTATTTCTAGATAGAACATAATCCTAGGATTCTCTTCACTCATTTCAAGTCTAGGCATTAGATCTGCAGCTGAACTCTGACACATTAAATTGCCATCAAAAATTCACACCACCAAGCCAAAACCTCATCTTAAGACATCTAGCTGAATTGTTGCTCAGATAAACCTTGCAGTACAAGTACTGAAGCCTGTACTGAGGAAAGAGATTGGTACAAGCAGTAATTCTCTTCTGAAGTGGCAGAGAACCAGCCTCAAGGGGGCAAGCACAAGCAAAGCCTCTTTGTTCTAACAAAAGGGGAAAGCCTTGTGCAGAGATCTTCCAAAGCGCCTCCATGTTCAACAATGCTGCTATGGTGTTCTGGAGAAGAAAAACAACCAAAGTAGCACTACACTGCTACTAGGCCTACATCTTTAACTTCAATCAGAAAAAGAAGGCATGAGTAGGGTAAAATGGAAATATAAATACTATTAACATTAGTATTTTTCCTGCCAGCAGAGGACTGAATATAAGACACTTACTCTGGGAGATGAAAGTCTTTCTGTTTTAATTATTAATTCAACCCTTTAACTAATTAATTAACTATCAAATCAACAACTGACAGATGATTTCCCATGCACTTATTCTTCAAATTCCATTGTCTATAGTGAACCACACTAGACTGTGGAATATACTTCTTCACACATCCCTGAAGAAATGCTAAATATGTGCAACACTCAAATTTTACTTTCACATATATCTAATTAGAACTTGAACTGATCATAACCAGTACATATTAGCAACTTTATCAGAAATAAAAAATATATAATAAAAAGAAATAAAATAAATCCTCTGATCCTTTTTGACAATGGAAAGATAGCATGAGCATCCTGTGACTAGATTCAAATGTTCCAAAGCTTTCTGTTGTCATTTCAATCCCTTTAGATGCAGTTTCACAGCTGATTTAAGACTAATCAGTCCAACAGAAGTTTGTTGTTTTGTTTGACTTTTTGAAAGGATGCTTTATTTTCACCAAGCGTAGTAAAATGATCTGTCTGACCCTGCGGTCATAGGATCACTAGAACTACTGGATTTTCAAAAGCACTAGGTGCTTTTGAAACAGAACAGAAAACTGGCAGTTGTTAGTTAAACCACATTAAATACATTCAGCAATTTGTAGTAGCACATGATTTAATTGTGCAGTTAACAGCTTTTCTAAACTGCAAAATGACTACAAAGTTCAGAACCCTGGGAGAATAAAATAATTAAAAACTGAAACCATAGTATTCCAGATTACAATTTGCAAATAGACCTTCCCCATCTACTACGATTTATTCACAGAAGAGAAGTGAGTAATTTAGTGTGGAAGAACAAGCATAATTATTTTTTACGTTATTTCAGACATACAATTCAGGGACATCTTCATGAAGTGCTAACAGCTTAAATGAAGAATCTGACAGATAGCAAATTCCATTAGCCTTTATTTAAAGTCACGAAGTAAATGAGCTAACATTTAACTGACATTTTTCTAGAAGTTACATTTAATATGGCATAAAAGTTGAGAATGCGACTTCCATTTAGGGTAAAATACTGTATTTGTACATACATTATATGAATACTACAATTACCTCCAAATAGAGCTTCACACACCCACATACTGAGTTAAAATAAAGTTTCAATGATATCCAAAGCATCAATACACAGTGCTTTCCCAGTTTGCCAGCCTTAACTCCATCTTGTATTGAAAAAATGATTCAAATATTTGTGTTCCTTGGTTAGGTACAAATGATTTGAAGTTACAAATTTCAGTTTCTCTCCTCAGTTTCATATGGAAATATACTCACAGCTTTCTTTTAATGCCTCTAGCAAAATCTATGGCAAACTATGACTATCACTATCTTCCAGAGACCCTTCTAATATTTGCAAGAACTGTTCTCAAGTGAGTTTTGGATAAGCTAGATTTTGAAAGTAAGAAGAATTTTGGTATTAATCACTATTTGGTGAACCTGATGGCAATACCAAAAACTGCTTTAGCCCACCAAGATCAGTATTCACCTGCTGTATGAAGAATAGTTTCTTTAAAAGGGGAAAATGGTGGATAAAAACACATGATAAAAACACTTGAGACAGTAAACTGTAACCAACATAATCTGCAGCTTGTCTGGAGAGAGGCTTTAGAGGGCACAAGCAAAGTTTAACAAGTTTGCCTTATTAAGCCAAAAGGAGTTGAAGAGATAAAGAATAAAGGGACCAGATCTTCCACTCCATAAGTAATAATTTCCTTTCAAGTACTAAACAGCCAGTAAAGTATACTGACTCCTTCTAAGGTAAGCTGCAATTTATAATCAGTCATGTGATAAAAACTTGCGCTAATGTGAATGAACTGATAGAACCTAGTAATGACTCTGAGGTCACTGTAGAAGTTGGGAAGTATTTCAAGCCCAAGTGTAAGCCTCTAGTGCCATTTTATTCTCCCTTAAACATGAAAAGAATCTGCATGGGTTTGGCAGACTCTGAAGGTATGGAGCTTACAGGAAATGCATAAGAACTGAAGACTAGGAAAGGCATCTTGTAGCATTTTTAACAACACTGGACACGCAGATAGATTACAAAATTATCATATCCTAGTTTGTCTAAAGGTTAAAATTTTCATGTACTTACCCTTCCATAGGAAAAAAACTATAAATATTCAAAATATTTTCCTGTTTAAAAATAGTTACTGAAATATTTTTGTGTTACATTGAAAGAAAACAATTTTCAACACCTAACAAACTCCTGAGGCACATGTGTTAAGAACCATTGGAAAGGAACAGGCTGGGGATTACAAGACAAATAAGAAACACACTGGGTCACAGAACCAGGATGCATTTTACAGAAATTATTACAAACCATACCCATTTCTGAACAGACAGAAAGCTGATGTCTTTGCTCTCACTAGACCAGAACAATATGTTCTGTGTGGTCTTGGACACAATGCATTTACAGCTTTCAGCAACAAAGTTACCTAAAAGTAAGAATTTTAGAAACTTAATTTATCCCTTCTACTTCACAGAACACAATAATATTCAGTTAATGAAGTAGTGGTCTGGGCTGTGACATGTCTTTTATCAAGGAAGAATTTGTAAGAAGGCTTCTTGAACAAACAGGCAGTCACAGGACCTTCAGAATGCAGTGATTAAGTAGTGCACAATATAAATAACAACACACAGCTTATCTCATATATATATAAAATATCAATACAAAATTATCACATTACGTAGCATTGCATTCTGTCACTCTCCCAAAGATTAGACCTGTTGCTCCTATGCAAGTCCAGACGTACACACATATTTTCACGTAAGTGAACACTAGAATGAAGAATCAACATAGATTGCAAGATCACAGTTATATTATTCTGCTTTCCTTATATACTATGATTTTTATTTCAATTATAACACCAGTCTATTCATTAGAATTTGGATAAAGAGGTCAGAAGGAAAACCTACGGGTTCAGTTGGACTTGCAGAATTATGCAGATCTGAAGCCACTGAAACAGACTTCAACTCAAAGAGTACCCTCTTTCAAGGACCAATTTTCAGATTACAACTCTATTCAAATGAATGGAATTATACTGAAATTGTAATATATTAACATTATTACATAGAAGATAGAACATAATTCCAGTAAATTAAAATGGAAACTTTAGTTTTGAGGTTTTGGTAAGAGACTTGCACACTTCTCTGGATTCCATAAATTTGTGGATTTTAAGAATTTAGGTATACAAAGAGATAAACATGCTTTCAGTTAATAAAAATTGAAGTATTAATGGAAATTCCCAGGGCAACTTCTAGGCATTTTTCAGTAAAAGGACCTGTATTTCAAGCCAGCTTATCCTGTGATATTAACCTCTGGAGATCCATGTTTCATATTCAGCAATTTTTATATTTATATGTATAATTTTATATTTATATTTTTATATTCCTTAAGAAAAGCTCAATTTCATTGCAGTTAAGGAATATACAATAAAATTCTACTAATTTGAGAAGATTTTATTTGCAATTTAAAAAAACTTTCTCTATAAAAGGCTCCCAGTTTTTAAAAACAGTGAGCTTTGATACTTAAGTTACACAAAGCAATTAAGACACCTACTCAGGCTTGAGAATCCGACTAAGGCAGGTGAAATTTAACATTAAGGTATTTTAACTTATATCATTCTTCGCTTCCTTCAGCATATATAAAAGTTACATGATCAACAATACATAAATCAAGTTTTATTTGTAGTTTACTAATAATATTATCATCTATACAATTGCCAGTATAATCCCAGTTCAGATGAACATGCTTATTTCATTCTAAAAAAAGCCCCATAATTTTCTGAAACCATATGAGTATGTAAACACATTTATTACTTGAAAAACTCTTCAAATCCTTCAACTCAGCCTTGCAGAGGCTTTTAAAAACTCACTTAGCCAAAAACATAATTTCTAAATATAAACTAAATGGATAAATATAAACTAAATATAAACTAAAAAGATAATGAAATAAAAGGTTAATGAAAACTAAAAAAAAACCCACCAGTAAACATCCTCAAGAAAACCCATATTAATGACATTTTTATAGTACACCTCTGAGACAAGAGAATCACATGTGTTACTGTAGACCCCACCTTCATGTGTGGAAACAGGGGTCTACAGTAACATCTCTGCTAAGTAATTTCATAGCAAACTAATGTGAAAACTGCAGAAGTGTTCATTTTAATTTCTCTAAGAAGCAGCGATTAAGTCTAGGACTGGTGTCTAAAAATAGGGGCTAAGACTTAAATATGCTGCAGTAATGAACATCTTTCTTCAGCAACCTCAAATGTACAATCACTGTTAGTGATAAAGTCTTGTGACACTTGCAGATAGAATCAAAACAATCCATTATGATTTTTAGATCACTTTCATTTATTAAAAACTCCTCTTCCAATTTCATGCTCCTCAAAACAGAAGGGAGTGAGACATAAAATAGCTTAGTCTTACCAAGAAAAAACCCTTTTCAATAGTATGGGGAAAAGGCATGATAACAATGCAAAGACTAACTGATGCAAAGAAAAGAAAAGAAAAAAATTTCAAGCATAAGAAAAGAGGAAGGAAGTACAAAAGTACAAGAAACAACAGGACGGGATAAATTAAGCATTGCAAAATAAAATTAAGAAGAAGCAAAGGTGAAGGAAGAAAAAAGATACCATTTCCTTCAAGCTAAAAGTTCACCTATTTCTACTCTCAAATCCAAAAATTAAAGTAAAATTTGTATTCTGATGTTTGATTAAATGTTTGACCTGTTTTTCAGGTTAAAATTTAATATCAATTTAAGTATCTGAAGAGGCAGTATAAGACATCAAGACAGCAAGCAAATATGAACCAACTGCCAAGCAAAAATATTCTTCCACAGGGTTGCAAATTAAGTGAACCATGAAGAAAACCAGTTAATTATTAGTTAGTTTAGGACTGCAACCAAGAGAAGGGTACTTCATGCTCTAGAATTAGCAGTCATCACCTCTCATGACTTACAGACAGGGTATGCAGGGACAGGGATGACCGCAGATCTTCAGAACTGCATATCACTCATGGTGCAGTTCCTGTACAGAACTGCAGTTGCTACCAGTGCTCTGTCACAGTCGACATGGACACTCGCGGTTCATGTGGCAACAGCAAATTTCACTGAGCGCAGTTCCCTTGCTATAGTCCTCAAAAACCCACATAGCTGGTCCTGACGGCTGAATTTGGTTGCCACCTGGCTAACTGGCCACTAGCTGTCCACGCCCCTAATGGCCAAGACTTGCCAAGTTCCAATTAGGGTTATCTATGACTGTGAGGCCTCCAGGCCAGCTGTTAGCCACCACAGTGCTTCTCCTTTTCTACCATTCTGAGTACACACTCCCCTTACATCAAACCATGTATACTAAAGCAACTCAACCTCCTTTTCTCTCAAAAAAAATACATTATTTTAAATGGTAAATTCAGTGAGAACATTTCCCATACATGGAAACATACTCATACATTTATTTCAATTTTTATGTTCATGTAGCTTTAGGATTGTTTAAAGCTACTGAAATGTTTACTCAATATTTAAATAATATCTGGACTACAGCTATAGCTCAATACGTTAATTAGAAGACTCAAATTTTTAAAACACAAAATTATCCTAAATTGTTGAAGAATGATGAAAAATGAAGAATGATGTTGAAGAATGAACTGTACTTGTACACAGATTGGCAGTCTGAAAGGTGGCAGTTTGTTGCCCTTACCAGAGAGTCTGACATACTCATCTAAACATCATCAATAGCCATTAAATCCTGCATTACAGAATTTTTTTCTCCTCCACTGTAGTGCCTCAGTAAGCAAAGAAGCTGAAAGCATCTTAAAACATCTGCTGATTTATGTGAATAGTATTCTCACGCTAACAACTGGCGGTGTATCTATTCTATTGATGAAAGGATATGTTGTTATAATTCAAGCCACAGTTACTCCCACTCTTCTTGGTACATGGTACTGGCACTTTTATGGCTCACCATAAAGTGCAGCAAACTTGTGCATACACTATCAAAGAGAAGAATGATCCAAATAATTCGAATTTTTTTAACATTTACTATAGCCCATGGTCCTTTAGTGAGCTGCCAGTCAAGTCAAGAATTCTACCTGATAATACAAACAAAAGAAGTGGGCAGGCTCAGACTCAGGAGCCTAAAGGTTTCTCAGAGCAAAGGTCTGACCTCACACACGTGTTCCTCACACAGCTTATTTTCACAAAGTAGCTAAACACATTTATTTAAAAATTCTTCTAACTACAGATAAAAAATCCTGGTACAATTATGAAAAGGACACAAAAGTTACTGGACAGAGAGGTAATATTCTGCAGACAGATGCCCAGAACAAAATTCATGAGTACTCTGGCATTCAAGAAGGCCTCAAAGTAAGCTAACAAAACATTAATTTCATACACTTTACACAATTTTCTATGACAAGTAGCATTCAAAGGGCCAAAATTAAAGCTAGAATCTTTAGTGGCTTATGAGATGATGGGGATCTGCCACATCTAATATTTAAATTAAAAATGATAAGCAGTTACACGGTTGATACTTAGATTTCTATAAAAATACTTGTTTCCTTCCAATTAATTTTTGTCTCCATAAGTCAGAGAAAGTTATTTAGACAGAGATAAACACAATTTTAACAAATTACCTGCAAGAGGTGGCTAGAATACTTATCCTATATATATATAGATAATAAAAAGAAACTCAGTCTAAGTCTAGAAGATGAGACTACAGTACTGCATGGAAACATGGAAACTTTGCTAGTCAAATTTGTAGCAAAACAAAGGGCTTCTTTCTTAGTTGGAGTTGATACATATCCTAGAGAACACACCTAGAGAGATTCTACTCACTGCTGCTTTGTCATGGGACTAACAGAAACCACAGCAATACATTCAGCTGCAAAGACAAATGGTATTTTTATCTGCAATTGTACTTCTATTATACCAACAATAAGTGCTGAGCAGCCACAAAGCAAAGCAAAGCAGAAAACTAATGTGCCCAAAATTTAAACTTTTTGTCAGTTTTTCTTCTGCTGGAAGATTTTTTTAATCCAAACTTTCCACAATCAGCTGGAGGTAGTTTTTTTGTTATAAATCTATGCACTAAGTTATTCTCATCGTACTAAGCAGGACATACAAAAGGAAAAAATAAAACTGATGTGACAGTAAAATAGCTAGGTAGTCCATTTTATGCCCCAAACACTTCACTAAATATCTTCAAATAAGTGAATCTTATATTAAACATTAACCCCACCTCGTGCAAACCTAAAAGAACCCGGTCAGAGAGTACTGAGCTCTGATAAAAAGGGAAACAGTAACTGAATCAGACTGCCCCAATTCACACTGAATATTTTGATGGCTATACTACAAAAGGAAGAAATAAGCAGCATAAGACAACTTCACTGTAAACTAGTTTTCATAATTTGAGTTTTTGCTCTTAGCAGCCTGTTTAAGGTCAACAGAATAGTCTGGTCTCACAATCTTTTAGGGCAGGGGGGAAAAAATTAAAAACCAGCAAGAATATCACCTGGTATATCTACAAAAAAACTGAGATGATATGCTAAATAAGTAATACATGCCATACCATGGTTAATTTTATCCTTAAAGATTGAATGCCATTTTGAGTATTTCTTAAATATGCATCTATGCCTCCTTACTGCAGAAAAGCATAATAAAACTTGAAGATCCTCTACTGAGCTGGAAAACAAACAAAGGAATAGGTATATTCAGGCTGATTAATTAATAAATTATGATATACATACAAAATACTTTTAAAGTATTTTAACATGTTTCATTTTTATTGCTTTATCTAGGTAACCTAGTTAACTGGGTTATTACCCTGAATACACCCCTCTCTTCCGTTCTCAGCTTCTAAGCAGAGGATTTAGAAGTTTTATTAAACTCTGCAGTAAACCAGCAGAACTGATTCAGGATGCTCATTACTGTTAGCAAATTCTGCAAAAGTAAACAATAGACACTACTTTCTGTGCACTGTGCTTGAAGCTTTATCATTCACAACTACAGTTCCCTCAGTGCACACCCCAACACAGAGAACAACAAAAAATAAAACATTTAAAGCAGTTTTAGGTACTGCTCAGCTGTCTGAAGCAGCCGTTAGACACTGAATTCCATCACACAAAACCATGACCTTTATGGCATACACTAAGAATTCATAACTAAAAGATACTGAGAAAATACTGCAAGAACAGGAAACAAAAAGCATTTAACAAAAGACAAAGATCACAGAACAGCTGAGGTCAGAAGGGACCTCAGTATTTTGTCAGAACAATCAAGCAAAAGAAATATTTTCAATCTGTTTCTTCCTGTAATTACTGAGAGCTGGGCTACTTTCCATGATTCATGTTTTTAGATACATAGACGTTCAAATACTTCATGTTTTTTCTCATGAAAGTCCTTATTCCTTCAGATTGTTTTCTTCATGCTTAATTTTTCTTTCCATCCTTCCTAGCCCAACAATTTTGCCAAATTCTGAGCGCTTTAAACTGAGCAATACTTCAATAAATAATTCTAAAATGTAAGCCTGAGACATGCTTCCCATCAGTATCAGGAACTTCATAATGACTGAAGCCCATGATCAATTCACCATTCTTTTCCAATCCTTACTGAACACCAAAAGAGTTTATTTATGTAATCTTCAATTGTCTGAAATGATGCTGAATGGCTCTGAGAGGCACAGTTGTTTTGCAAGACTGCAGCTCCTAGCTCCATCTTACTCTATTCAAAGACTGTTGAAACTTCTGATCAAGTCACCTGTTCTCAGAAGTTGCCCTCCCAAATGTCACACAAGTTTGGTGGTAACTCCGTGTACCAGGACAGATGAAGTAGTTCCTACCTCCTGTGATCCTCATCTCCTTGCAGAAACAGGGATGGCTGAACAGCTTGAAAACCTCTTCCTGAATTGTTACACTGCAACTCAATTTATTCATGAAAACTATCAACATTTTTTTACCCATCTTTATGTATTAATTAGGCTGCAAGCTGTTATGGTTCAGGAGGTATTAACAAACAACTTGGCAGTCCCAACAACTTTAGCAACAAGGACAGGAAAAACATTTAAGCTGAAATGCATCATGATTTTATCTGCTATCAAGTATTTTACTTCCCAGAAAACTCAGAATTGTTCTTAGCTGGTTTTAGTCCCAAGCAGGTATTTTTACTCCAGAATATGAGTGTCTTGTCTCATTTCAGCTAACACATGTTAAAGCAGAATACATACAGTTCATATAGAAAAAAAGGTAATTCTGAAAGTGTTATTTACATGTAACTACCCAAAAAAGCACCCCCAAGTATTTCAAGACAAATAGGATAAACCAAGGACATTCTTCCTTACTTCATTCACTATTAGAAGCTAGAAATAAGAAATAAGAATAAGCAGCTAAGTATTCTTGGTTAATGGGTAATTCCAACAATTTTAAGCATATTGCTTAAAAAAAAAAAACAAACTTTCTCCATAACTGTAAAGTATTCAAAAATTTTTTTAAGATTTCTAAATGCTCAAGAAATCGTTCCAAACATTACACCATTACTTGCTAGGAATTAGCTTAACTTAAACAAAAGCAACATATGCTCCTCAAAAACTAAGGGAAAATTTTACTGAATAAAAATGCAAATATGCATTTTAGCAGCCTTGAATTTATTAATCTGATAGGTTTAATTTCCATTTTCCTGCATCAGCTTTATTTATAAAGTGTCGTGCCCTATAAATATGCTGTTATTTTCTATAGTCAAGCACCCTCTTAACAAATCTTCTCATTAATATGTAAATTTAAAGTCAATCGGTCTTCTCCCTGACAGCGCCATGAATTCCTAGTGCACTGTATAATCGGCTTTGACTTGGCATCCACTATTTATCATCAAAGATGTCAGTTAGAAAAATTATGGAAAATGCACTGCAATTGATATGACTGCAATCTACTTTGTCAACACTTAATTGTTCCTCAAATCATACATTTACATATAAACAGCCTAAATACTGATCCATAATGATGCAAATAAACTAAATTAAAAATCTCTTCTACTGCACAAGATGGCCTGTTGTATGATGAGTTCATTTAAGAATGTATTGACAAAGGCATGCATTTCAACTAGCACCACAAAAAAAAAAATCTGCTAATTAAATTGCTGAGTAGGTAGACAAACTAAATTTTACACTGAAGATCTTGAAAGTGAAAACAAAGTGTTATTAATACTATACTACTGATGACTAATTTAAGGTTGGCACAGGCAGTATTGCCACACAAACCTTTTACAGTCCTAGAGCAGAAACCAGAGCAGCAACTGTCATCCATCCAGTTTCAGTGAAAAAAGAATTACAGTCTTAAAGAAACTAAATCCCATCAAGAACTCTAACCTCTCAATCCAAGACAGGAGGTCAACCTCCTCTTCAACTTTCCTTTTGTCCAATTACAGACTAAAACTGGCTGAAACATATTGTGGGACTGTAGCTTTAGGAAAAGCAGATTATCAATTTTGATTCTCTCTAAATGTCAGAGGGAAGAATGCAAGTTGCCTTCTTCCAATAATCAACATGTAATAAACACTGCCTCAAGGACATTAGGAAAACATATAACTTAAATGCCTCACTATCTAAAAATACTTTCCTTATTTTAAGCAATGTTATGGGAAGATGTGTTCTTACAAATAATTTACTTTCCATAGAAAAGGAAAAACGATGTTTCAGAATCTAACTAGCAGCCTAGAAATATGATTCTACTTCAGACATTTTTGCAATATTCATTATAATCCCTGTTTTTTTAAGAAGTTAATACAATCATAAACTAAATCAGACTGAACTGTTTGTCCAAATATATCTCCTTATAATTATTTTCACACAATAAATTATAAATATATTAACACAGAATAGCACTGCATTTCCATTTTTTCACAGGCAAAGGATATTAAAAGACAGTTAAGAAGAACTCAGTGATAGAGTGATAGCTGGTGTCATTCCCTATTCTAATGATGAAAAAAAGAATCTTTAAGAAATTGTTAATGTGCTACTTACAAATGACAATAATCTGCACTAAAATATATTTTAAACATGAATGGGTTTCAAATTAAATGGTAAAACTTAACACTAGCAACATTCCCAAGCCTTTAATAAACACAAACAACCAGACTTGTACAGGAATTTTAAACAGTTCTTTACAGAAGTAATCTTTTAATTTAAATTGTTATTCAGAGTTAGATCTCTATTGAAACAACGTTAACAGCATAAATTTCTTAAGCTGTGCCCTTTTTACGGTAAGAATTGACAGAATTTTTGTCTTGAACAACCTCTTTTTATAAATGTTTTAAAGTATACTCATATTTCCATAATATAAATGAAAATAACCACCTCATTTTTTACATTTCACATTTTAAATACATATGTTCAAGTCTTCACACAGTGCCTCAGCACAGTAACAAAACCTAAACAAGTAGTGTAATGTTTGTTATGCAGTGGTACAGAGTATCTGCAATATAAGTAGAGCCTACCCAGTTTCAGGACAGAATGGCAAACATTTCTGATTTTGACTCACATAAAATTGTCTAAAGCAAAAAGCAACATGGCTCAAAGAGCCACAGAAAAAGCAATCTCTCTGCTACCCACAAGATATGCCATGGGTGAATAAGAAAAGGTTATACCCTGGAAGGAGAATTCTCTGGCTCTGAAGAAAGGTAGATGTCATATGTTAGTGAAATCTTAGAGAGCTGACTTATGTATTTGATCTCTATTTTTACTAAAGTCTCCATAGAAATGCATCTTAAAAGACTAAGTAAATCCAACAATGGAAATAATTCAGAAAGCAAGCTCACAGCAGTGATCTAAGAAGTTGCAAACTTACCTTCCATGGACTTAAAAACTGAGTACGCGCATACCGAGTTAGCATGTGGATTATAACAACTTGACCCCACTCTTCCACATCAACCAGCAAATTACAGAGCTTTCGGTAGTTCTTGTGAATCAGATCTATTCTATCTGGGCACACTTCCTCAAATGCCATCACCACACTCCCAGCTACCAGCTAGAAAACAAAATAGAATCCAAAAGGTCATTATTAGGTATACCATTAGACAAGTGATAATCAGAATTAATACTAGCAATTCTCAGCAATTTAAAATTATTTCTATTCAGCAAAAACAAACAAAACAACAATAACAAAAAAAAGTAAACCCACAGAAATGGTATCTTATTTAAAATAGAATTGGGGTAAGGCTATTAGAACAGAGAAAACACTTGCTGTTTCTATTGCACACATAAATCTTAGCTCCTAGCCTTGAAGACACAGTGCAATGTAAGCATAATTTTTTTTTCTTACAGATTTAGCTTCCAAATAAATTAACAGAGAACTTGCAATTAACTCAGAAGTAACAGGAAACAACAGGAAGTAAAACATATTCTCAGTAAGATCTTCTGGGATTCTATCAACATTGGCCTGGTCAAAGTAAAGAAGAACTGGGCCAAGTTCCCTGGGCATTACTGGAATTCAAACTTCTCTCTCAATACAGCAAAATTAACTGTCACAGAAAATTTTATATTTAGAGTTTTGTGAACATACTCCTCCCCCCTCTCCCACCCAGATAATTTCTGCATGTTGTTGTAGCACTTCCAGTTACATAATTGCAGGAATGCATCATTTATATCCTTCTATGTTCTCACACTATTCTTTGCCTTCATAAGAAATATCTCTTTATTCATGCATAAAGATCATCATGCTATGACTACAAAACAGCTTTATTTTTATGAAAAAATTAAATAGATTATCAACATTCTAACACCTCAAGGATTACTGAAAACTTCTGCCTAGGTATTTTCTCTAAAAATAACAGGAGGAAATATATATTGGAGTTCCATTTAAAATTCTGTCAGCAGGTTACTTTAACTGCAAGAAAAAATCAAAAGCTGACCATGTCTTATAAGGACATATAAATGTATGCCTAGGATTAATGTTTTTTCTCTTTTAATTGCTTTAATTGAGGTTTGTTTTGTGCCAGAGTACATGTTAAGTCAAATAACTAAAATGATGATACTTTATATGAAGCAGCTGATATGTATGCAGTTAGCATGCATGCAGTATAGCCTTCTGGCAGCAAATTAATGTCATATTCTATCCAAGCACTAGGGATCTGCATTTCAACCTCTATAATTTCCCCAATGACTTAAAGTAAGCAATTAAATAGAAGTGCAGTTTATTGAAATGGTACTTTTTGAGAAATATTAAATACAATGAATTCATATGTTACATTTTTCTGCCTGTATTTGGCTGACATGTGGTTTATTAGTATGCGCTCAACACTACAATTGAAAGAAAACAGCTCAGAAGATAGTCTTGATATTATGCTAAACAAGTCTCAGGCTCTGTGGGGATTTTATGAATTACCAATAAGAATAAACGTGAAGTTGCATTTATTGTCTCCAGCCTCATCCACATACTGGTACCTGCTGGTCCCAACAAGAATGCAACACATTCCAGGGAACAAAATCTGATTATTTGATAGAACTAAATACACTTTACATCTAAAATAATTTGCTGTATCATAAAAAAAAAAAGCTCTTTTTTATCTGTTGTTGTACTAAACTTTCTTCTTAATAATGTGCTGCATCAGTAACCTATCTGTAATTTAAAACTGTGGAGAGCTACTGCCAAGATGGGTGTTCAAAGGTCAGCAGAAGGTAGTGGTTAATCCCAGACCTGCCCTGAGCAGGAATTCATTTAGGCCACAGAAGCTGAGAAGCTCTCCCACTGGAAAAGTGCAAAGTCTTTTTATCAGAATGCAGAGCTCTGAACTACAGTTAAGGTCAGCTTGCAGAGAACAATATGACAGTCTTGAAGTTTTAGAAGAAAGAGATAACACTTTAAGACCACACAGAGAGACTACTTGCAGGTTACTGTTTCATATCAGAGACAAGAGAGATTGCCACACATCAGTTTATGACCATCAGAATAGTCACAGTCTAATGGTTAAAAATACCGTTTAAGGTTCATAGGTGAAGGTCAACGCAGATTTCCAACAGTAATTTTACAGAGAGCACCCTTGTCTTTTACTACTAGTAGTTCAGTACGCACATTTTGTTGTATTTCTCTTTCATTTGGATATGATTTAACTTGAAAGCTGACAAAAAATACATATAACACTAACTCATATAATTTAAAACTGAGAATATATCCTATAAACACTGATGGCTTTTTAAAAGCTCAGTTACTATGAATAAAACACAACTTAATACAAAGAAAGAGTCAAAGCAGAATACAGGATTTCTAAATAATTACTTTTTTCAAATTACATCTATCTTCTACTCAAGTTTACAATGACCATGCTCTCACTTGTGAACACTTAAAAGACATTAGTAAAAAAATTTAACCTATGCTATGAAATGCAAGAGGTGCACTGGATAAACAACCATTTTATTCCTGTGGCAAGTCTCCAGATTTACAAGGTAATATAGGAATTGCCATTCATCATTACATTATTAAGATCATGCCTCTCTCCCCATTACTGTATTTTCTAAAATTCAGCTTTTCATTTGAAAGTGGAAAAAAAAAGTAAGAATGTGACAGACTGAAAATGCACTGGTAACAAGTATATTTCTCTGAGAAAATTTCCTAAGGCTTTCTTAACAAGAGATTATTTTCTAGTCTACACTGTTTCCCCTATAGTATGATCCTACTATATATCTAAACATCAGTGAACAGCTAATAATCTTTGTTTATTAAATGCTCAACATTCCATAAAAGTATTTAAAATTAAAACAAAATGATTCAATCAGAATATAAAACCAAAAAATATCAGTTTCTAAAAAACAGTCAGTTAATTTCCATCTCACTGTGTCAATAGTAGCTTTTTGTATAAGGAGAAAATATAAATCACTCCAACAAAACTAGCAATGAGCTCATCAAATTCAAATGCTGCTTTCCATTTATGTATTTTTTATATTAAAGCAATAAACATGGTTCATTTGTCTTCCACTAGGTGCCACATTTTTCTCTGCTGTTGCTATGAACTTCAGCCATTAGCTGTGCTCCAAGGTAAACTATAGGAACCATCAACAAAAGTGACACCCAATCTATGGAGTTCATATTTTCTCCAGATTATCTATGCTAGTTGACAAGCTGGTAATGAAAAAAATCACACTAAGCAAATGGTTCCTCTAATAACAATAAATTTTCTATAAAATTATGAAGGGTACAAAATGTTTCCTTGCATCTATTTTGTCATGAATTCTAATTAATGCTGTGAAAACCTGAGAGTGCTGGGTCATCACAAGAAGTGCATCGAGGTTTGATTGATAATACAGTGCAAGTTGGCCACGATTCTTCTCTCTTAAATTAATGGCCAGCCCACCTGCCCTAATCATACAACCCAAATGATATTCCCCTGCTTATTTCAATTTTCTGGAGGTAAGGAAAGTGGAAAAGATCAGTCATTTATCTTCTAATAGCTGGATAATAGATCCATCACAACAAAACATCTGCACAAACTCAGTAATCTTTTCCACAAAATTGAAGCACTTACCATCATAAAATCAGTAAGTTAAGAAAACATGGTCTTAACCCACACATCTGGGTTCTAAACTAAAATATTATATTATCAGCTGAAGATTACTGTTGAAAAGAAGAGTACCCAGCTTTCTTTCCCCATTATGGCCAAATACATTGCTTTAGTGTAAAGAGTAAGATCTTCATCACACAGCCATCACCAATTCCTGGGATGATTTTTTAATCAAAGGGATGTCACTGAGAAAAAAATCTGCACTTCATCTGGTTGCCATGCAGTCTGCAAAAGAAATCTCTATGCTCACATATTTGTAAGGTCTTTTCACCACCAAAATTGATTTAATACAAAGTTACACATTATTATTAATAGAAAATTATAGTACCAGACAAAATAATAAATTAATAATAACAGAGATATGTACCCATCAAAAATAAATTCTGATCAAAGCTACAGATGTAAATCAGCAATAAATTTGGGCATTTTTACTATACCCATTATCCATACAACTACATCCCAACTACATCCTGCCATTCCTTTATTGATGAAGTTTTTAATATACTTGGGATACTTTAATTCAGACTGTAGAATGCAAGTCACAAGTTCTTTTTACTTTACAGGTTTGGATAACAGGCATAATTCCTTTTCAATGCCAACATGGATTTTATTTTTCTTTTACCTGCTAAAACTCAGGTATCTTTAATGAACTTGATTTCCACTGTTGTTTACACAGCATTGTAAAACACACAGGTTGCTAACTACAGTCCTTCACAGTATCTTTTTCTTCCAAAAGAAACTTCTGCAACAAATCTTGCCTTAAACCCTATGCGTCAAAGCTAGGTTATCACTGATCAGAAAAAAGAGACTAGAGTGAAGTAATACAGAATCTACTAAAAAGAAAAGGGAACTAGTTTGCTCTAAAACACCCAGTTATACTTTCACACATGACTAGCCATATTACTTTCAGAGAAAATAATTTTAGCATAGAAAATAAGCATGCTCTTATCTTCCCTTCTACATAAAATTGCATCAGCTGCTCAACAACCAAGAATTACTAGGAAAAAAAAGGAGGAGTATTCATGCTCTTCTACCTGCTTATCAAAATGCTAGGTACTTGTAAAGCAAGGGTAAAAAAATAACTAGGAGTTTATAAGCCTCAATAATAAAAATAATTGCAAACATCTTATCTGTTTACAATTTAAATACACTCGCAAAAAATCACAGATTTGTTGATAGACTCTAATTCGTAGTCAGCTACCCTGGAGGGTATGTTAACAATGGCTCGCACTTGATGATTTTGCATTTTAGATTAACCAAGAGCTTGCGTTTTAATTGAATCTTTGTGTTAAGACACTCTAGGAGTAGAGTGATTTTTCATTTATCTCACCAGAAATTTTAATGAAGTGCTGGGTTAAGGTTACATCTCATCTCATTTTAAGTTTTGCTTACCTCAGCTTATATTAAAATTTACTACTGATTGAGATCTAAAAAAATAAACACATCCTATAGTGTCTAAAAAGGGACTTAATTTTACTATAGTAAAATTCCCCTCCAGATAATTCCCCTCCCTCTTGCTATTTCAAAAGTAACATTACTCTGGCTAACTGAAATACATTGTGTCTTTTCTGTGCAACAAAAACTGCATTAATAACATATAAGAGCATATTCACTCTGAAAAAAAATTCCTGGTTTACAGAAATTTAGAGGCATCTATACTTCTTAACTATTCTATCTCTAACATAGAGATTACACCAGTAAATTTCAAAAATCCTGCTTGAGGTCAAATAACTACAGAAAATAAACACATTTTGAGTAAAGTTTACTTCTCACTAAAGCGCAGTATCAAATATAATCCAAATAATGTTTTACATTCTATGTTATATTCATAGTTAATGTTACTAATTACATTCTCCCTCCAAACATGGATTAAAAAATCTAACTAATTAAAAAGAAAAACTACTTAAAAATTATAATCAAAATAATCAATAATCAATCAACAGTGGATTATCTCAGATCCAGTGGTTAACACACAACATATTATGGTTTGTCTGAGAATAATCAGCCCTTAAGTACACAGAAGTGTCAGAAGTAACTTGACATTTTCATCAAGTGAAAAAACGTGGAAAACCACTGATATTCAACTAAGTCACTGGGACTCTCCCACTCTGGTAAAAAAAACTATTCAATAAACAAACTGATTTGCTGAGATTAGATTAGAGCTAGCAGGAGATGACAACTAATATTAATGTAAGCGAACAGCTCTGCATTTAAGTAGAAGGAATCCAAAGCTCAGTGTCAACATTTGTATTTCTAGTTCCACATTATCACCCTACAGATTTCAGGCACCTTGACTGTCAAACAGACAATGGGAGCTGCAAAAAGCTGAGATATTTCACTAATTAGAGGCACTTCATAAGTCTATGACCAAAAGCTGTTGTTTTACAGTTTGAACAATTCTTATGGCAGCAAATGTACCTAATTTTCTTCAGCAAGACCACAAAATACTTTCTAAAGTGTGTGTCTTTTTTATGTATGTTGAAGGAGCTTTCTCTTTTAGGCTAAATGTAAGAAGTGAAGCTTCCCTCAAAAAATTCAAAAAGATGAATCAAATCAACATAAATTTCCCCCGGATGCAGTCTTATTAAACCTATAAAGTTGCCAGCCTTTATGTACAAATATGTACACACCTGTACTAAAGGACCACATAAGCAGCTGTGCCTCCTCCAATTTTAAAGGCTGAATCTAGCTACAAATGGCACTTTTGATTTCCCCACTGTGAACAAATTGCTGTTTTCCAATTAGGGGCAAAGAATAAGCTTATTCAGATTGGTGTTACCTGCTAACAAAACACTTGTGCACTACGCACGTTCTGTTAGTAAATGTGGAGGCTTTCTGGGAACATTCAGTGGTACGTGACAAAAGATAACTACTTAAGATAAAGCTTTGCCATGCTAGAGTAGTCGTCCCAAAGCTATGAAAGACTAAATAGAGACTGATCCATTTTAGACCACCACAAGCTGTGGAGTCTGGGGTGAAAGAGTACACTTAGATGCAGAGAGCCTTAAAGAGAGATCTGTATGTTTTCTTTCTGAAATAATTAGTCTTCATAATAGTTCCCAAAACAGTAAGACTTCTAAAGCTGAGATGTCAGCTCAGACTGGAATCATGTCTCACTAGGGAATAGACAAAGAGGGATCAGAGGGAGCAAAAAGTTGTAGCAATTAACCAAGTATGTGTCCCAGCAGACCTAACCTAGTCTATAATTTTCAGCTATTGCTTCAGCTGGTATCCTTGTTAGTATGGTGTCCAATATGCAGTGTATGAACCCAATAGGCAACGAGCCCATTATCTCCTTCTAACTAATTCCAAATTCCAAGGAGATAAAAGATCCGAACCTTCTCTATATGTTTTGTTAAGGTAAATATGTAAATGACTAGGTATGGGATAACCATTTACCATATGCTGTAAGGCCTAGGAAACAAATAGTACAAACTCAGGGATTTTACTTTTTTTTTTTTGGTAGTTTTTAGCCCCTTATTCCTCCACTGGTACTAACAACCTAATCCCACATTCACAGACTACATGTATACCATGAGCATGAGCCATGAAATAAAATACATGAAGAACCACTGCAGCTACAGCTTCACACAAGCCCAAAGGCTCTGTCAAATCAAGCACAGATGCAGTCAGGAGACATAACTGATTTACTGTCTGCCGAGCCACTAAGCTCTAACACGCCTCTTTCAGTAACCCTTCCGTGGCAGCTACAGCATGTCTTTTAGCCAACAGCACCTTTTATGCTCTGAACACCTTGACTATGCTAGAACAGGATACAGTCCAGGATACTGTACACTGTACTGGAGGATACAGTTGTAACTGTAACAAAAACACTTGGAAAATAGCAGATGAAGCAACACACTATCTGATACCTTGTAAAACTTTGATTTAGTCAAAAAGGATTACATTCATTAAATTAGTGATCTGAACAAGAAGAACATGAGAATGTTTTAATTCACAAATCTGGTTTCTCTCTGAAATCTAACTTTGAGTCTTTGGTCAATTACCTTTCTAGTTCACAAGTGCAAAATAAAAAAAAACTAAAGATTGTGAGACATTCAGGAATACATATGAGAAATCTGTAGCTATCTAGGACAGGTTAAATATAACAGAAGTGGTAAATTTACAGAAATCATGCCAGAACATCTCCTTATTTACCAGAGTGGAAATGGAGATACTGGCAAGAACAAATAACTGCACAGCAAACAAAATTTTTTAACAACTATGCACACTGCAAAATAGATGAATGCCAACAGGCACACTTGTGCACTATACACAAGTAATTTATCCCTACACTACTACAAATTAACTGAAATTATCAAACTAATATGCATATGAAAATTTATAGATAAACACTCACAGATTCATATAACTTTAATTTTCAAAATAAAGTTTAAAGAAGCATACATAAAACACATACAACAACATTAATTAACAGGCTCATGATGCAAGTAAAATTACATCTTATTAAAGGATAGCCACTATTACAGTCATACTATAAATGCATAAATACACAATGATACTTATGTCTAAAAACATACAAAATCACATTGGCAAGGGCTAGGAAAGTGTATTACTTACTGCTGAATGACAGACTCAGGAGTAAACTCTATAAAAATATATGCATATATCACAAATCTGTTTCTTACCGTACTTCTATCCTTCAAAAGCTTTTCAATCACTTCAATCAACATTTCCTTTTGCTCTGGATCAAGACTAGAAGGACAAATAAAATTATTTTAACTAATTTGATCAGACATATCAAAAATTAAAGCAGGTTTGATTTTTGACCTTTAGACAAACTAGGAAAAAACAACTTTGAAAAAAACCACTTCCAGAAAAATTAAGTATTTCAAAGAACTCATTTAAAAGAACTTGACTGAAAGTAAGTTAGGAGTATAAAATTAAATTTAAAATGTAATTTTATCTTATACCCTTTATGTGTTTTCTATATGAAACTTAAACTCATACAAAACCTAGGATCTAAGAAACATTAAGACTGACATCACAGAAAACTTGACAACTTCAGATGTTACACGACCAGGTCCTCACTGCTCTTGCAGAAATTAATTTCAGCATGAATGTAATTCAATGGCGAATGAACATCAGGACAAAAAAGATTCAAACTTTTATTATCTAATTATCAATAAAGCTTTGGTAAGACACTTCAATCACTTTTAAGTTAACCACTAATTTTAGTCAGAAGTATTGGAACTCAAAAATGTGGACATTGTATTCAAGCATACCTATACAAAGCTGGTGTACAAGCTAATGGAAAATAAAAGTGCTTGAAGTCCTAAATAAATAGCAAAAGCAGACGAAAAGCAAAAGTTGCAAGCAACAACCTTTGTAGCATCTTCTCACGTTACAAGAGCAGAGAAAAATTTGCCAGATATCCTCTACTGTCAAACTTGCTTCTTAGGCAAGTAAGGACAAACTTTTCACTCCAGCTGTTTCACCTTCATGGATCTATAGTACACTGAAGAAATTAAATCCAAGTCAAAAGCAAATAGATAGTGAATACAAAGACCCTTAGAGATGTGTAGTTCTATGCCTTTGAAAAGTCATTTCAACATAGATACAATTACAGATAAGTGAGAGAGAATTCGGTCATGATTGCATATTTCAGTTTTAATGTCGAGTGGTGGACTGCCCTAATGCACGGTGTATCCTTCCAGGTACAGATTAACCAAGTCATTATCTGGCTGAGTACTACTTCACTAAGACTCTAAGACCTAGCAACATCAGAACATGCAAAATGCATAACAAAACTTTGTTAGAAACCACCATCATCATAAGCAACACAACAGTATATTGTTCCATAATAACTTTCATAATCACATTTCATTCCAACTTCTATTTTTGTAAAAGGAGTTTTACTGGATCTTCTGTCAAGGACCAAAACGTCCAGAGGAAAAGCCAAGAGTCTCTCAAAAAGGTTTTATTTAAAATTTTTTAAAATTGGCAGAAAATTTAGAGAGAAAGGAATACTTCAAGCTAAAAAATTGAGCAAAACCATTTTTTTATGTCATCAAGAAAGTCTTCAGAAAGCGTCCAATAAATTCACTTACATTCCTCCCCCTCCACTGTCCTGATACTTAAGATAAGAAAGGGACTGTTTTCAAAGAGAAAAATAAGAGAAGAGGCTAGAGGTCTGTGATTTCCTCTATTATGACATCTAGTACTAGTATGAAACCTACTAATACTGGTGATGGGAAGTAGTCCTTCTCCAAACCTCACTGCAAACACAATACAGTTTTTAATTGATAAACAGAAACTACTAATATCTTTAAAATTTCTTAAATAAAGAAAGCAAAAGATACGACATCTTCAGTGATTAAATGACTTCAACATACCTGGCAATGTTGACACAAATGCATTTGTGTCCAAATGTTGACACAAATGCATTTTTGTGAACAGTAACATTTGTGTCCAATGTAATTGGACACAAATGTTGCTGTTCAGACTATGTCTGAAATCTTTTCTGTTTGATATGTAAGCTTCCTGCTTGTAGGATTGACTGAACTCCTAATAAACAAGACCTTCTAGGGCAGACATCCATCCAAACACCATGCCACCAAATACAGGGAAAACTGGAGTATCAAACTTGCATCCAGAACCCTGATTAGACCTCTAACTGTAATACAGAACTATCAAACAGGTAGAGCAGCTGGGAAAACCAAAAACCAAATGGAGCATACAGACGGAATAAACTGTTACTATTTCTTACTCAAATGGTTGCAGAAGATGGAGCAGCTAGATGTAGGAGAGTGTATTAACTGTTGAGTTTTACTTAAAAAAATCCATCCCCTTCTGTATTCTGACCAACTTAAAAATAAGTATTCTGAAATTACTTGTTGCAGTAGGCCAATAGTCAGCCTTGCCACCAATGTATTGCTGAATTGTCTAGCTATCAGTCATACTTTTTTTCAAACAAGTATACAAAGATGGTAACTAGTACCTATTCTTACCTCTTGCCAAGCCAAATGGGCCTGCCTCTGGGCAGGTTGATAGCCTCTTCACCAGTTTCAAATACTACAGCTTGCTCCAGTGACCAAGAAAATTATACTCTCTCCCTTGGTTCCATGGTTAACTAGCACAACGCAATACAGCACTTGTACTAGTAAGTTTTGAAAATGTGAAAATAAAAGTTCACATGCTTTTCATAAACAGCTCCCAAATCCTGCTACTAAAGACACAATTTTTAGCTGCAGCTCCACTCAGAAGTAATCATGAAGCTTACTCTAGTCCAAGTAAGGAGGAATTTCCAGCTACAGTAGTGCTGAATCTTCCATCATGATACCTAGGACACTTGCATGAAGTGAGCTTTTGAAGGATGCGCCCTCTGAACCATTAAGGAAACAGAACATCAGCTTTACTAGTTTTCCTTTGTTATGTAAGCTCTTGTCCATTTTACTACCACTAAGAATACACAGAAAATAAAAGGAGGTAAGGACAGTTTCTCCAGATTCTGTTACTGTGTTTTTTTACCTGATTCAGAACATCTAACATCTCTCAACCTCCACTTTTTGGCATAGATGAAATAAAAGTGAAGAAGTAGAATAAATGCCTGGAAATGTTTTGCAAAGGTACAGGTTCTGTTGATTCCATCTCTGCAAACCAGTACCCACATCTTTATAAGAACTCTTACAAAGAAAGAATTTCTGAAGTAGGAAAATCTGAAAGACTTGGACTTGCATAGATAAAAATTTCTAGAAGTTAGCATTCTTTCATCACACATGCCACAAACTACCTTAAGGCAAATGCCTCAGGATGAAACATACACACTTGAAACAGTGAATTCATAGATTCTAAGAATACCCATCAGAACAGTTGTCATATAGATGAAAATAACTAGTATCTTAAAAAACAAAAGATAGTATAGCAGTTTCTTTTTGTATCTCTTTATAGTTACCCTGTTAAGTCTAGCAATCAAGAGAATTGCTTGAATTGCTACCAAACCAGCTGAGTGACAGAATGTCTACACCCATCCCGTACTTTTAAAGAAATGGATCTGAGACATGCTAAATTCACAGTAGTCTTTATAAGCCTAGCCCACAACTATTGCAAACTGTTCTTGAGTAATTGCCAGAGTCACTTACCTGTACAGTTTTTGGATTGCATGGGCTGCATTCTTTCTCACATAAGGAGATAAATCAGAAGAAGCTTCCTTAATAGCAAGCATCATAATAGGAACAATAATTGGGACACGTATACTGGATAAAACTCTTAAAGCACTTGCACGGATTAACTGATTAGGATCCTAAAGAACAGGAGTGAAGGGGAGACATAAAATAAGATAGTGCAGAAACAAATAATTAAACACACCGCTCTGCTTACACTAATTACTGACAACACATTAAAACATGTAACTCTAGTCAGACTTGCAAGTGAAGGCTGTGCTAACAATTTCTTCACACTAAGAAATTTCCAAAACAAAAAAAAAAGTAAAACAAATAAAGAGAACATTAAACACTATGAAAATATGAAAATTTTACAAAGGAAAACATTAACATCATGCAATTTTCCAAACAAAATATGTTAATTATGAATAAAAAAGATGAATATTTTATTTAATAATCTGAAACATTTGCTGCAATCCAAGTGGAATTCAGATATTCTGAGATATTCAATTTTATTACTTGTATTTACAAAATGTCAAATAAAAATATTGTTCTCAGTTGTGACATTCCCATTCAAGTTCTTGACAAAATATCCACTTTATGCTTTACTGCAAGACATAAACTGAAGCCAGTAACAAAAACAATTTCAAAGAACATGTCAAAATATTAGGCTAAATGTTTTGAGACTTCTTTCTATTTCTTATCCTCTCCTGCCCGAGTTCTTGGTCAATTTTGCAATACTAGAGTGAGCTTGGAGATCCAACACATACGTATTTGGATGAACTATTATGTAAACTAATCATGGGCTTAGAACACAAGGGAAAAATGTTGCTTAATCAAGTACTAAATCCCCTGAAATCTAGCAAAGTGAAATTGCAGCATCAGTAGTTCATTGTACAGTGTCTTGCCAGAAGTTAACCTCCCAAAGAACATTTCTCCCAAGGACTGAGAGCCAGCAACATTTATTTTCAGACTGGTATTTCCTAAGTATCAATTCATCTAAGATCCTAAAATCCTTAAATCTTAGAAGCTTCAAAGTAGCAAGTATCTAGATGATGAAAGCCCTTTATTTCTTTTTTTTTTTGAAAAATATCTTGTTCCTAACAGTTTGTGAAGCTCATCTGCAGCCACTTAAGTTTAAAATAAAAAGTTCCTTCGATAGAGGGAGGTAAAAATCTCCACACATAAAGCCAAATTATCATCATTACAAAATGAGAAACAAAACATTACAAAAAAAGAACAGAGACTTATCTTTCATAGCAGGCTTAGTTATTTCTTTAGTTGATGACAGTCTCCACTGGTTTGGTGTCTACCCACTTGGCATACCACCAGTTCTTTTTTTTGCTACTCAGCCACAACATTATCATTCCTCTCATTACCCAGAGATTTTAAGAGTTATGTTCACTGTATACATATATCACAAAAAACACTGGATAAAAAGTCATTTTAATTCTAGCTTTTAATGGCAGTCAGAGATAGTGAAGGCAGTACATATGACATCGGGATGAAAGTTCCAGGGAAGGGGGCAGAAAACTCTAGTCGATGTGGGATGCTCCTACACCTGCACAACTGGTGCTCTGACTGCAACATTTGCAAACAACATGCAAGGTGTGTGGTAAGTAACAGAAATAACAGAAATGAGCCTGGAGTACAAGGAGGATAACAAAAAACCCAATCTTCTCTAATTATAAAAACTGGCCAAATTTCAGAAAAGAATCTTAATAAATCTTTCTTCTCTCCACAGTCACACTTCAAAGGTAATCCTAAACTTTGCTGTCTAATCCAATTTCTCATTGTTACCTTGTTTAAAACAAAAGAGTACAGAAAGCTAACTTTTCAGTGCTTTTAATGAAAAAGTACCAAGTGCAAGACACTGAATATTTTAATTTAGGTACTACTGTCTTCCTTATGTTTCAATTCTCTGTGGTACATAAAGCTCTTTCTTTTACATAAACTAAAAGGAACATCGGTGGTTCATGGTAATAATGGGGTCTTTTTTCCATACATACAAGTTACGTTGGAATGGGAAAAGTAATTTCAGAAATTAAATGTTTGGCATGTGGATTTGGAAGAATCATTCTGCTGTTTTTCTTAAGTGAAGCAATTTTACTTCTTTCAGGCTTACTTAGCTGCTTGACAAGGTTTGAGGTAGCAGAAAAAAAATACGTCAATCACGTAACTTAGAACCACTTTAGCAGATGTATATATTTACATCTCTCTGTGTAGTTTACCATACTACACTTACACAGATATATTTTTCTTGTGCTACCAACTCAGAATTCCCTATAAAATGTTATTTAGTAGTCACTCACTTTCAAAGCACGCTGGAAAGTACTGATGGACAATAATGCTAGATCTTGCTGCTCCTCTGCATAGCGCATCAGATAAACATACACAAGCTTTTTTATCTGAAAAGAAAAAACACAGTGAATATCATTATGAGAAAGTTTAACAATTCTATAAAACTAGCTTGTAGGCTTCACATTTTTATCAACATTCTCTTCTTTGAAGAAAAAGCTAATAGATTGCCAAGCACTCACAAGCTTCTTCCAATGTCATATGAAACACCTGAGGTGCCGCAATGCTACCTAATTAATGAAACAGATGAAGACTAGTAACACAAAGTTCTGCTTTATATTATTAACTAGTAAATTAAGATTATAACAATCTAAGATGCTGACATAGGGAAACTGATCACTTGAGCACATTTTTTTCTTATAGAAAACAGGTTAAAGTACAATAGCCAAGAATTTCAACAAATTTACCGTAAAACTCAAAATAAATTACTTTAACACATTTGAAAGTGAATATAACTTTCAGCTGAATACAACTTTTCAGCTTTCAGTGAATATGTGTGGTAACTTGCCCATCTCTAATCTGATTAAAAGAACACTTATCTTGGATGAAAACAAAGGATGTTAGTCTCACCTTTGCATGACTACAGGCATTCCAAAGATGCAATATAAGCAAAGCATACTACAAAGGATACAATATCCAAAGATTAAGAAAACCTCAGTATGATTTTGGGGAAGAGGGTATTAAATTTAGTTCACTTTACCCTTCATACCCAGGAAGCAGTGAAAACACTTTCTTACATTTGTGTAGTAAAACTGACTGTTGGGGTTTATAATAGAAAATTCTGAAAGACCCTCAGCTACAGCTGTGCTAATAATTACTATTACTATCAGAAGATCTATCTTTGTGCCAATTCTGGCAAAAAAAAACGTAATATTAAATCACAGAAGGTTACACCATACTAAATTATTTTTTGTTCAGCTATAGAAAAGTAGCAATCAACATTGACCACAAGAGGCCTGTGCACTGAATGACTGCAGGTGTGCAAAGAAAGCCTTCTTTCCTTGAAACCACTCTGTGACTAGAAATGGAAGCACTCAGAGCTTCGTGACTACACTATTCTTTTACCATTTACCTTCATTCAATGTTAAAATGCTCTGTTCTATAAACGTAATCATAACAGGGGCACATTAGGCTTGAGGAACACAGGCAGATTTGTTTAATTAATTTATCAATATAAGCACATCAAAATCCATGAATTATTGATGAAGATTTATTTTTGTTCTATACCACCAATTGTTTATTAGGTCAATTTTTGTATCCTTACCATTCATGACTTAGTGCACATAACCAAGCTGAAGTCAGCATGCACTTACAACAAAAAAAATCATGAGGCACTTCTGTAAACAATAAGGTGCCCTTTGCATCTCTTCAAATAAATTAACATTTATACCACTTCTTCATCTCCATTTTCCTGCATCAGAGCACTAAGCCCTGATTTAAAAAAAATACAGCAGCCATTTCTGGGCAGAAAACTCACACAGATACTTGCAGAATCTTCTGAGTTGGAAGGGACCACAAGGATCATTGAGACCAGCTCTACAATGAATGGCCCATACAGGGATGGAACTCACAACTTTGCTGTTATGAGCACCATGCTCTAACCAACTGAGCTACTCTCAGGGTTACTCAGGTAAACCAATGTATTTTATCTACTGCATTGCTGCAACTTGAAAGGACAGATTTGGTTAAGAATTCTTCGGAATAGGGAAAAATTCAGCAAAACATTTTCAGGAAACAGGATCAATGCACTAAGAATCTGACTTAATCTAGTAATTTCTCATAATTTCCAAAGCATTCTAAGAAATGGACCATGATAAATGTTCCTGAGACAGAAAAGGTCTAACTAGATGGTTCTAAGTATACCTATACCATGACCTAAACTTGTCATCTAACTCAAATTGATAAAGAAATTCATCAGACAGCTTTACTGACTGTCCTCATCTCTTTTCAGTTTAACAGTCTCTTCCCACACAAATATGTTAGCATTAAGTGGTGGAAAAACGAATAAGTAGGGAAGTTTATCTACAGCATAGATGATGACATGTGAATGCACGTAACTGTCTATTTGTTTTAAAACAGGATAAAAGGTCCATAAAATATAAACAGGGAAAGGTTTCTACTAATAATGTTTGGTCATGTGATAAGACCTCATTTTCACACCCACAAAGCATCCCTCCCACAAGGGGGATGGAGGCATGTGCACACAACACCCTGCTCTAGTTTCTCCCAAGCCCATCAGCTCAGAGATGCAAAAAGAAACACAGTAATAGGAGGTGAAACAAATTTAGGTCTCAGAGAAAGGATACCTTGTCATACTCCCAGAAAAACCTCAGGAGAGCCTCAGCTTCTACATGCAGGTATTAAAACCACCAGGAGACAATGAAGACCAAAGCACCTTTCAAACTGAAGGTATTTACAAGAACAAAAATGGGACACAGATGAAAAGTATTTTAGACAAGACATGGGATGTTCTGAGGAAGTATTTAAGTGAAGGAGAAGCAAGGGAAATCTACATGATCTGGAAAGGATTAAGTCAGGGATAAGAGGGCTGAACAGTTTGATAATTGGTACATCTATCCTTCTGTTCCCTGCATGTAAATAGCACAATCTGTTGCATTGACTCAAGTTAAATTTAATTTTGAACTTTTTTCCTTGGTGAGGTACTCTTTATTTGGTGTGAAGGTGCATTTACGTGCCTACAACTACAGTCAGGCCACAGGCTGGAGGGCTGCTATGTCCATGGGCACCAGCAACTAGAGAGACCAGAGTGAGGGAACTTAAGCATGACTCCAGCAACTGCAATGCAACATCAAGCCATAGGGATCTCTAAGTCTAGGGTGATCAGCATCTGGAAAAAGTGAGGGTTTGGCTGCCAACACCTAGGCTGGGACCACAGGCTAGATGGTCCATGAGCATGTGTGTAACTGAATAGACAAGAATATGTGAAACCAAGAACAAGCCAATGAGTCTGTGGTGCCAGTGACTGGAATGAGTGCAGGCATCAAGCTGCACCAGCTGATAAGTAGGTGAAGTGGTCTGGGAAAAAAGTAGGTGTGGGTGTGAACATCTAAGGGCTCACAGAAGGAGCTGGCTATGCCACAGACCAGTGAAGTCCCATCCAGCTGCAAGGAAAGCCCATGGCTATGGGTCTCTAAGAGCAAGAATGGTCTTTGTTTTGTGCATCTCTTCAAGGGAACAACCACAGGGGTTTGGATTGTAGAGGAGCAAGAAAGTTTTGGCCAGGTCCACTTGTATGTGCGCAGAGGCGCACACAGCTGTGTGTCCAAGGGCGAGTCCATGAGGGAGCAGGAGAGTCATGGTTTAGAGGCATTTATATGTCTAAAGATGTTTATACCAGCAAACAAGAAAGGGCTACAGCCTTAGGGGCTCGTATGTCCAGCTGCCATCAACAGGAGTGACTGAGATCCATGGGCCAGACATTGGGCAGACTCCATGTGGATGAAACACTATATATACACACATTTCCACTGCCAAACCATCTTGAACTGCCAAGCTGCTGATACTGTTTGTGTTCACCTGCATACCTTCTGACAATTGACAAGACTGCCTCTGTACATACATATTTGTTTTGTATACGTACAGATACAATATTTATGTGTATGTGCACACCTACCAGGAGTACAGTCTCAGCTTCACTACTGGTTGGGCTGAAAGCCTGGAACTAGGACAGTCTTGCTTCTATCAGGCTAGAGGATCCAGCCCTAACACTTAAAAGCACCAGATAAATAATATTTTTAAGGCAATCCTCTTTTTGTAAGGTCTCCCTGTTTAAAATTTGACTTAAGACTACTCATAACTTACAAACAGAAATGACATTGGAACAGAATATTTAACTAATCTCATTTCTTACTCACATCTTTTTACTGCCTGCTACTAAAAGTACAATTACAACTTCCAAAATTATTTTAAGACAGTAAGTTCCTGAAAGATTCTGAATTAGCATCTTTGCACATTTACACCTCCTTGATTTACCACAGCTCAATACTTGGCCTTGGCCAAATAAATCCACTCTCTCAAAGAACAAAACAACACTAAGTTTTCTGAAAAAGAATAATTTCTTTAAAGCTAAAATTAAACTCAAACTTGACTATTACTATCCATCCATGAAATATGGAAGAAAACTGATGTTTCATCCATTATATCACAGCATGTTAGAGTGAGAAAGGAGTTTTGCTGAAGCCATTATTAACGGAAATAAAATCTTTAGTGCCATAAGCCAGGGGAAAGAAATTTTTGTCCCCACTAATAATAAAGCCTGAAGTACACATTTTCAGAAGCGGATGGAAGAACTGAAGCATGCATTCAAATGACTTCTCTCCTTAAAATCCAATACTTCAAACAACTGTTGCCCACATTTTTTAAAAATTACAATCCTAAGCAGCAGGAAGTAACTAAAGTCATTGCATGTTCACTCTACTTTCATCAAACTGATGCTTGTTAGACACCACGAGGTCTCAAACTACAAACTTACAGATGCTATTTTTATCGAAATCTTATTTGTCAAGTCAACTGTAACTCTGACACATCTGCAGGGAAGCTGCCAGTGTATGCACAGTAATGCTAGTGAGCATTGGAGTTACATTTTCTATATACACCCTGAGGTTATACAACAATGACCCTCTGGATTTCAACACATCATCATTTAACAAAAACTCAATTTTTTAGCATTCTGGAAATCTGAATTTTCATGATTCCAAGAAGGACTTTTTCCCCTTGCTTTCTTACAAGAAACAACAACAACAACAACAAATAAAGATACAGAAACAAACTACTTTGTGTGTCTAATAACAACCAATATGGATGCAAGAACACACCTTTTTTTTACCCAGACATTACCTTTCAGCTTTGATCTGCAGATGTTTAAAAATACAACGTAGCACAAACCCAAGCTTTGCAAAAAGCACCACACTTCAAATCCTGAACTACAATAACTTTCCTCAATTACCTTCATACTTCATAAATTCCTAAAATTAAGTCATTTTTCTTTAAAATGTAAAGAGCTACTATTTCTTCCTCCAGATCACCCAACAACTTTCCTTTATTTATACATAAAATTAACATAATGTCATTATTGAAAAAAACTAAAAAGTTCCATTAATGATATTAGAGATTTTATGAGTTATGTTGAAGTCTAATACAATTAGATACAATTTTCATAAACAGATTTTCCATAACAAGTTAGAGGACTACCTCAATATTTTTACTGGCAACATTCTTCACAACAGCAGGAAAAAGCTCAGAAGCATTTTTTCCCTTTGCAATCATCTGAAAAAAAAAGAAAAGACAAATCTTAGTAATGTAACCATACCATTTATTAGAATGTGGCTTGGGTTTTGTTGCTTTATTATAGAACTGTATTTCAAATCTCATTTCAATGAAATTGAAGATAAAGATGTGGGTTTTTTAAAATTACTAGACCTTACAGGATACAATCCATACAGTGAAAACTCTTGGGTGCTGTGTGGTTATGAGTTTGCTGGAATGGAACCCATGAACTGGACTTTAACATATAAGACAGCAAATAATTTTCAATGCTTTCAAAATGACTAAAAACAAAGACGTCTCTAATCCAAAATGCTCTGCAGAATGATCTTTTGGGAGGCGGAGAGGGGAAAAAAAGGCCAACCCAACAACCCAACAAAATCAAAAAAGTTTTTTGTCCTGCTTCTTTTCCCTGGAACATCTGTGGCTGGCAGCAAAACCAAGGAGAAAAACAAAAATAAACACCACATTTTAAAAAACAAAACAAGGTTCTTTTCCATAACAAGTTAAACACAGAAGGTCATAAAGTGCTCCTACAGAACATACACAAAAGCCACACAGTAAAAGCAAAATGAATCAACCCACCGATTTTTTTTTTGAAACAGATGTTTTTAATGTTTGATCATGAGCAAGACATATCAAAAACAATAAAACTGTCACAATAAAGATCAGAAACATCAAAACCCCAGTTTAGCTTCAGCTCTTGTACAAACAGTTTAAGAAGGAAGTTATTTGTAGGAAACCAGGTATATAAGAAGGAATAAAATACTTTCATATACACTGTAGCTGCACTGTGTTCTCCTTAGATGTAATTCTAATAGAATGTCTGGAAGTGGTTTATGTCTAAACTGCAAATACTGGAATTTCAGGATGATGTTACATCACGTCACATCAAGTTCAGTGTGGCTGATAAAGATCCAGAGCCCCCCCATCTCTAAGAATCTGTGTGTCTTGCTCAAAGTCAAGATTCAGCCAGTCAAGCATCAAGGTAATCAGAAAAAACAAACTCTCCCTAAGAAATCATAGAATAGTCCTTTAAAAGCCATCCAGTCCAGCAGCAAGCAGAAACATCTTCAACATGTTCACAGATCAGGTTGCCCCTCACTGAATGTTTACAAAGATGGAATACTCACCATCTCTCTGGGCAACCTGTCCTAGCCTTTCACCACCATCATCATAAAATCTTCTTTCTAATATGTAATCTAAATCAACTGTCTTTTAGTATAAAATATCCCTCCTTGGCTAGTCATCACAGGCCCTACTGGCAAGCCCCTCTCCAGCTTTCTCACAAATCCCTTTACGTACTAGAAGGCGCTGTAACATCTCCCCAGAGCCTTCTCTTCTCCAGGCTGAATAACCCTAACTCTCTCAGCTTGCCCACAGAGGAGACATTCCAGCCCTCAGATCTTTATTGTGGCCTGCTCTGGACCCACGCTACCAGGTCTGTTTTTCCTGTCCTGAGGGCTGCAGATCTGTATGCAGTTCTTCAGGTTGGGACTCTGTTACAAGAATGGTCTAGAGGAGCATAATCGTCTTCTTCAACCTGCTGGCAACACTTTCTGGACTACTAGTGAACACTGTCAGCTCACAACCACCATTTCATCCACCAGCACGCCCAAATCCTTCTTGTCAGAGCTGCTCTCAATCCCTTCATCCACCAATCTTTGCTGATACTGGGGGTTGCTCTGGACCTTATACTTGGCCTTGTTGAACACCATGATATTGCCATGGGTCCACATTGCAAGTTTGTCCAGATCCCTCTGGATGTCATCCTGTCCCTCATGCATGTCAACTGCACCACTCAGTTTTGTGTTGCCTGCAGCTTTGGTGAAGATGCACTCAATCCCACCATCTATGTCATTAATAAAGTTATCAAACAGTACAGGTCCCAGTACAAATCCCTGAGGAACACCTCGTCAACAGTGTCCATTGGGGTCCAACATACATAAGCATCAACAAATACGGAGGGAGCCAATAAAGAAACAAGAGTTCTGCAGCTACAGTTACTTCTGCCTATAAGCATTACAATCCAACCA
This sequence comes from Chloebia gouldiae, assembly GCA_003676055.1. NCBI lineage: Eukaryota > Metazoa > Chordata > Aves > Passeriformes > Passeridae > Chloebia > Chloebia gouldiae. The sequence continues at coordinate 35,289 of QUSF01000011.1, read as the reverse complement.
TTACTCCACTTTAAACAAGTGATTTAACTTCATATTCTCAATTCACAGTTCTGTTTGTGTATTTTATTGATAAAAAACATTAAAAGCATAAAGAATTAGGTCCTCATGAAACAAAAGCTAGAATACACAAAGCCAGGAAACAGCTAGGAAACTGTATATTCTGAGAAGCTTAGGAGGAGGATGCCCGAAAGAAGAAGGTGGCTGTAGTTTAAGCTATTACTCAGTCTTTCAAAAGGGAGTAAGAGCTGCTGTCCAGCATGACAATTTGATCTAACCCATTTAACATTTTAACTATTCATTGCACCTGTATTAAAACATAGGACCTATCACAAGCACTGTGAAAAAACAAGCACATTAAATGAGTTCCAAGGGGTTTTTAACAAAAAATCTAAAATCAATTTACTACTCTCAGGACTGGGGGGTCTGCACAATAAATGCCAAATTCAGAATGACAAGGTAGAACTTAGCAACAAGATACATTGCAGAGAAGATAGAATGAAAAATTATAATCTTATCTTGGTGCAGGTAACAGAAGTTACAATACTCAAAAACAGAGGTGATCTTCAGACCCCCTTTATAGACTGTAATGGTATGACTGTGCATTACTAGGATTATTTAACTGATCTACCATAATAGCTCCAGTGTACCATGTAAATATGTATTTAGGGCCTTTTAAAAGAGTGTATTTTGATTCATTATTGCATAGCAATTCGTGTAGACCCTCCTTAGCTTACGGATCATTAACCTGAAAGAACGTAATGGTTCTTTCCAAGACTAACGCCTATCAGATCATTTTTGTTGCTGTGCCTAGACATTCACCATTTGTGTTGTCTTATACACCTGGAATTTCTGCACAAAAACATTCATTCTAGCAGAAATACTGTGTAATGTCAAGATGTACTAATTTTTTTTACACATGAGAGACACACAGACATGGATGATACTCTCTGAGAGAAGTCAGGCATGTGACTGTTTCCTAAACACATGCTCTAAAATCTTCAGGAGTGAAATTTCACTGTTTTTTTCCCAGAAATTTTTTCCCCAGAAATTCAAACAAGTTTCAAGATCCAGTAGTGGTTGTTATAATACCAATGAATGTTTTAAAAGAATTATCAGCTTTATGTTTTCATGCATATAGTAGAATATGTATACCCAAAAATTTATTTCTAAACCAGCTGTGTTGTTCATATTCTTCCAATGACTGCAATTATTTTATTGCATGCTTATAATGAAGAAACATACAAAATAACATACAGATTTTTTAAAAAGACCATTGATCATGAAAGTCATGTTTTAGCTAAAAGTAGGCTTAGGCGGCTTCATGCATAAAAAGAAGCGAGAAGATCAAAATTGGACTACTCCTATGCTTGAAACTGAATTTTTTTAAGTCACTCTCTGGAAGACAGATTTTGTTTTATTTGTAATGAATCTCCATCTCCCTAGGAGAAAGTTCGCAAACTACCTTAAATGAGGAAGCAACCGCAAAAAGTGCCATAACCAGCATTCTCCTGCTACTTTGCTATCACATCTATATGAACAAATGAAGGTTTAGCTTCCTACAGTCTACTAGAATTCTAAAATAACTGTTGGTATCATAGAACTACAGTCATACAGAACAGCTTAGGGTGGCATGGACCTTAAAGACTAACCTGCCTTCCATGGTTAGGGACACCATACTGAGCATCTCTCCTGTGAGGACAGGCTTCAGCCTACAGAAGAGAAGGCTCTGGGGCAATGTTACAGCACCTTCCAGTATAAACAGGGCTAAAAGAGAGCTGGAGAGGGCCTTCTATGAAGGGCATGTAATGACAGGAAAAGAGATAACAGCTTTAAGCTGAAAGTGGGTAGGTTTACACTTGATGTTAGGAAAAAATCATTGTGAGGATGGTGATAGAGTAGAACAGGTTGGCCAGAGAAGTCGTGGATTCTGTATGCAAGTTTTTTCAACTATCTAAAACTTAGAAAATGAGCATTCCAGTGCGACATGTTAAACAATATTGTTTAAACAACATAAACAATTCTGACAACAGAATTCCTTTTTCCTGTAATAATAAGGCTAGAGGAAGCCTTTCATCTCTGAAAAAAACATCTCATCCCTGAGAAATGTAAGGTCCCCTCTGTATGTAAGCACAAAAGCACCTTTGTACTCCACAAGAACATTATCACCACTGTTACAAGGCCTCATACTCGTATTGTGCAATGTCCCAGTCCTGACCTGTGAAGTTCATTGTTTGAGTTTGTTATGTCAGCCAGAGGCTGGTGCCAGGTATCTGCTATGAAACACACTTTAAACATAGTACAGGAAACAGCAAATACCTTGAAGATATGAAAGAAACTGAAAACAGAGGATTCAGTAAATCAAACAAATCACTTGTGGTTAAGTAATGGTCAGCCTTACAAGCTAGAAGGCTGTTTCTACTTCAAGCAGCGGCAGCTGAGCAAGTGAAAAATATCCAAAAATCGGAAGGTGTGCAGTGCACAGTGCTTAGAACAGGAACAGAAGCCAATGACCATGAACTTAAAAAAGAGCAGAAATCTGCTACTGGAAACTAGAAGAATTGTCAGAATTAGAAAATGGGGGAGCAGAAGAAAGAATGTGCCCAATAAATTCTGCCTTCCCTCACTGAAGATCTCTTGAGCCTGATCACTTCAGCCTAAGTCCATCAAGGATCACAGCTATCACTGCTAACTACATATCTCCAGCTTCATGGTATAACACACTTCCAGGAAATTAAAGAAGCCATTAAGACCTCCTTTGAATGTTCAGCAGCAGCAAGTATCTAACATTAGAGAGTTTGCTCATTGCACACTCATTTCTAATGACATTTTTTGTAGGAAAAAAGCAAAATTAAAAAAAAAACCTAATAAAGCCTTGGTTTAAAATTTAAAGCTGTTTCAATACGATGATTTTTAATTCCCCCCATATACATACATACACAACTACAGTCAGTTTCAACAGTTTCCAAATACAGATAAAGATTTGGCCAGCTTTTCAAAAAAGAAAACCAAGGGAGCAAGAAGCAACTTGCTACAACTCTCCTGCCCACTGTAATAACCAGAAAGAAAAATCTTTTCTGAAGGAAGCAGAAGAATGTAAGTTTACCATGGCCCTTATAAAAGTAAAGTGTTTTTGCTACAGCACATCTGTATGCCAGACTGGTCGAACACTTGAGCAATCTCACATCATGTTGGAGAAGATGAATGAAAAAACCTTTTCCAAACCCAAGAAAGATGTTATGAAATAACAACTGATAGGTTACCCAGAAATGGTGTCTCTGGCAGGACTCAGGGATTACAGGCAAAAAGACAACCATCCTGAGGAAAATTCTCATCACTGGACAATCATAAAGGGAGAAGAAGCCAGCTCTGGAGTTAGAGGAAAGAACATGATCACATGACACCACCTGTACCTACTAACTTTGATACACACTTGAACAGGATTAAGTATGCAAAAACCATGCAGAACAAAAAAGCACATCCAGAGTAGACTGAAAAAACAATTACAGAAAACAAATTCAAAAGCCCCAAAACAAAGAAGCCAAGTGGACACTGAACAATCTACTGTAGCACATTATTCCCATACTTTTAAGAAGAAATAAAGGCATACCATCAACTCCATGATATTTTGTTTATAAGGTTTATACATATAATAGTGTTAAACATTATTCAACCAGCTCTATGGGTACACATTCACCTGAAATATGTTAACAAATATTCAGGGATCATGCTCAGTCAAAAAAGAAAAACCTCATACAATAATAAAATAAAAATAGTAAATGCAACTTGTCATTTTATTCCTCCAAGTTTCTGTTGTTTCCAGTGTGACAAATTTGAAGCTTCTCTTCAGGAGCCACGTTCTATTCCAAATCTCACTGAAAATAGTTATTCACAGGCACATTGGCACTGTTATATAAATATTTTAAAAGTATGTGACTGCACATATCCAAATATACCAATTTCTACACAAAATTCCAACTTAAGAATTTGATCAATTCATCACAACTTTTTAAGATCATTTAGAGACTTAAGTGCTAATCTGATAAAGAATCTGTAAAAGGAAAGCATTATTCCCATCCAATAAATAAGAATAATAATAAACTCCCATATCCCCTAACAAATAAAAACAGTAACAAAAAAAATCACATACCCCAACAATCCTTTTCATAGCATCCAGCTTTGCAGAATCTTTACTGCTTTCCAACATTTGTTTTAGGTCTTCATTTCTATGGTAGAAATACAATAAAGCATCAATTAGAAAAACTAAAAAATCAAAGCATTTTTATATTTTTGCATAAGTTCAGCAACTTACAGTGAAGCACTGCTCCTTCTTGCCCACTTTTATTTACTACCACTCTATATAATGAAGTGTTTAGCAAAAGAATGTACCAGACTCTAATAACAACGGAATACCATGCAACTTTAATCTGCTGTTAGCTGAACCTGTCTCAAAGGTTGAAAACTTAAAGCACAAGAAGAGCTTAGTTTAAACCAACAACTTAATCACTTCTCCCTTGTCCCCCAGGGAGGGCCAGATGCAACAACTAAAAGTTGGCATGTTTGTGTTAAAATGTAATATCAGCTTATGTAAGTTAATGAAAAGTCCAGACTTCAGTATGCTCTGAATTTCACTAAGAACCAGGGATATAAACTTGTGCTCCTACTTGCCTTTCTGGATTGTAAATTGCTATCCCCTATCCTGAGGATTAAATACCTCAGATCTGCAGTATGTTCTACAAGCTGTAAGGCTAAGACAGCTGAAATAAAATTCTCCCAAAAATATCAAGTTAATAAGACTGTTCTCTTGTAGATACAGCTTTTCATTAGCTTCACTCATCCTGCTTGGCTTTTTAGATGCAAACAGATCACAGTCTAACTGCACTTACAGAGCACGAAAGTTTACAAAAAAAGATTATTTGAAGAAACAGCTTTTTTGTAACATCTGGATTGCGTGATTTACTGAAAGATACAAGCAAATAAAAACTGAAGACAACGCAATATTCCAAAGAACTCTGAAGGCTTTCCAAGTTCAAACTCTGTGAACTTTCACACAAGTGAAAGGCAACATGGTGGGGAGACCATGGCGGGATACCAGATGCCCACAAAGCCATTCTTTCCCTCCCTTCCTGAAGCAAGATAGGGGTGAGAAAATAGGATAGAAAAAAACCTCATGTGTCAAGATAAAGACAGTTTAATAAAGCAAAATCAAAGGCTGCATGCAGAAGCAAAGAAAAACAAAATATTTATTCTCTACTTTACATCAGCAAGCGAGGTCCAGCCAGCTCTCCAGGAAGCAGGGTTTTAGAACACATACCAGTTGCTCTGGAAGACCAAAACCATAAGAAAGAATGCCTACCCCTTCTCCTTGTTCTTCACTTTTATTGATGACCAGTCATCATATGGTATGGAATATCCCCTTGGTCTGCCTGGGCCACAAGTCCTGGCTACACATCCTTCAAGATGTGTTAAGAAAAGTTACACAGCAAAAGAAAGGACTTGATACAGAAAGTTGCTTTTAGTCCTATGCTCTTGCTTCTAGTTTCCTACTGTTGCTGCAAAATGTGAAATATGTAAAAATTTTCTTAAGGAAGGATGTTCTTTGATGTTTCAACTTTGTACACTTTCAAGCTTAATCAACAACAAATGAGATTCAATCTATGAAATGGATAGCAACTAACAAGCAAGTTTGCAGTGAGGTCTGTGTGTTAGAAAAACAAATGACTTGTCTGTAGAATTGCCTTGTTGAGGTTTAGGGCTTGACATGTTTAAACTATCTCAGACCCCAGGTGAGGTTAGCAAAGCTTGCGAAGAAGGATGTACCCCTGAGGGTAGACCAAGAATGCAAATTTGATGGGCCACAAGGACGTTTTGCAGGACATTCAAGACAAAGAGCAAACTAATAAAAACAGCTCAACAACAATGTGGAATCAGCTCCAATTGGGTAAAAGGCAGGGGGAGACTGTGACCACAGCCCACTGACTTAAAAAATCATTGACCCAAAATAAGAGAGAGGCTGAGCATGTGGACCAGTTATCATGAGGAGCGAGAGTTTCATTAACCAATGGAAGGTAGAATACTAATTAGCACACAAACAAACAAACAAAAAAGAAGAATATGTCAAAAAAAGTGGAAAAGGTAGAAATTAGAATTTGGGCTTGAGGATCAAGTAATAAAAAATGGAGGAAGTTACACAGAACAAGATCCAAGTACCTGCTGAAAACCATCTCCCAGAATGTAATAAACAACAACAAAAAATAAAAGGGCTAATTTAAGATGTGAAGACAGAAGAAGTGTTTATTGATGAGCTGTATTTCTAAATGCTTATAGAAAATATTCTATCATACATTTCAAATTAAAACATTTAGAACCGTTAGCTAGGAAGACAAAAACCACAGAAATTTATATATGAAGACCTGTTTTCAGCCAGCCTTGTTTCCGTAAAAAAAAAAGCAACAAGGGAAAAAATAAATAAAGAAAAATACAAATTAAACAAAAAGTTCCTGATTAATCCATTTGGAAATCAAATCTTACTTGAAGAAATGGTTTGTTTAGGTTTTTAAAAATCCTTCCTAACAAATTATAATCCAGGATTAGCAAATATTAGATACTTACAAAGTAAAATATTGCTTCATACATCCACATGGATCACCAGCAGCAGCAAGCCTTTTTTCTTCTACAGTTAAATATGGTTTCAGTGTAACATCAAAGTTTTTCCCTCTAAGAGCAGACTTAATACTGCAAGACACCTCAATTATTTTGCCCAGCATTGTGGAGTTGTGTTCCATTCCTTTAAGTGAAGTATATAAAAAACCAGTTAAAAAAATTACTGAACTCAACGAAGGTTGCCTGCCAAGTGTGAGGTCTACTCTAAAAAAAAAGAAAATCTTACAAAGTAACAGGATACGCACTCCCTTGCTGTTTTAACTTCCAGAAACAAATACCATATTTCAAAGATTTCAAAGGTCATTTCCTTCCAAAAACAACTCTTATCAGAGCCTCAATGAACAATGGGAAAAGCAAATGCCTTTCAGTCTTTTGTAACACAGTTTACTGTACAGCACAAGTATTTACATCTTTTGATCATTACTTTTTAAGGAAATTTCAATATTTTAATAAAATCCCTCTAAATAGAAATAAATGTAAATATAAATGTAAGCTTTGCAGTCACACTAGAGTTCATATTTCTATATTCATTATTCTGAGGTGGCAGTTCCTCAATACAGAATCCTAGACAAATACTTCCTTTATCACTTCCTTCCACTTGCCAGGGGCTCAGGAAAATGCAAGCAAACCTCAGCTGCATCAATACCTTTACTTCTCCCTGCTAAAATTTTGAGAGACTCTACCCTTACAGAGTTAGGTACATATTGTAGACGACTTAAATATAAACTTTATTACTTCAGGAGCTTTTAAATAAGATTTAAAAAAGCATAATCTGATAGTTGACAAATGATGTGGAACTATATGAACAGCAGGTGAAAAAATACCAAACTTTTGCCAGAGTATAGATATATAGTGTCAGCCATTTTCCCTAAAAGTAAGAAAAGGTAAAATGACTCCAAGAGTAAAAAAAAAAAAAACAAACAAAAAAAACAAAAAAAAACCACAAAAAAAACCCCAGAAAAACAAGAAGATTCCCACCTGTCTGCCCAATGATGTATTTTAAGAACTCAAAAAGACTTCGCTTGAGTTCCCATTCCCAAGCCATAACCTAGTGTCTTACCATCTACTTCAATATAGGTCCACTGTCCTCAAAAGTTGAAAGATGAAAGCACCGTGATAGACAACAATTAGAAATATACTCATATGAAATATTAAGTATGTGCTATGAAATAGGATCTTTAGTACTTATATAGTATCTACCATAAAGATATAGTCAAAAAGTCATATTAATGTATTAAAAAATCAGTTCCCAGCTGCCTTTGTAATCTTTAGCACCATGGGCTTGTATTCCTAAGTAGTACAATTGGAAAGCTAAAATAGTATAAATTAGAAATGCAGACTCATCACCTAACTCTGCATGCTGATTAAGACAAAGAGCATCCAAAGAAAAATTCTGAATATGCCATACTACTGTCAGCACACACTTGGTCACTAAAACTGGCATCTTGCTGAGGTTAAGACTAGGATTACAGATATCAATGAGCAATGTTACCCACTTCTACAGAAAAATAAAGGTAGACATAACTATACATCACCAAGGTTTAAACAGCTATGTTAACAATAAATCTGGGGCTCTGCCTCAGTTATTTCATCTCTCCATAGGAACTATGACAAAATTCCAGTTATACTAAAATATTAATCCAGAATCTGCGGCACGTCATTAGGCACTGCATCAACATGTTCTAAACAACTATTATTAAGAAAACATTTGCTCCACTCTGCTAAGATACACATTTATTTTCTCAGTTTTAGCAACACTGTAAGATTAAATCCACAGATTTTCAAGTTTTGCTACAGTTCTGATATGCCAGTTACTGAAAGAAGTCACCCACTAATCATAAGCCTTCATTGTAATTTAGCCAAAGATTCATGAGTATCAAAACTGCAACTGAAGCCCAACCAGCAATGCAACAATAACCCCGGGAACAGCTGTAAGCCTCTCAAGGAAAGGAGAGTGAATTCTAAACAGAAGATCTTCACATATAAGGAAGCACTGTAGCACTGTAAGGTAAGATACAGGAAGTGGTAAACAAATTCACCACTGGGAGCAAGCAAACTTCATCAGTTTCGGTGTTATGGAATAAAGCCCTTATAGAACAGAAGTTTCAGAAGTCTCACTCAGTTGAGTTTTAACAATGCATTTCTTGTTTCAAGTTTTCCATCCACTGCATAATTTCAGTTACACACTATCAATTGCACTGTTCTTGCAAGAAGACATACTTTTAACCACAGCATATTAATTTTTTTTTTGGCCTTCAAGATAAAATTCAAAATACTGTGCATGAGTTTAAAGCAGAAAACACACATTTACAAAGTAGTGTAACCTTTGCTTCTGGCACCTGAGTAGCAAAACTCCTAGGGGACGTCCCATGTTTCCTGAAAAAAAAAGGTTTTTTTTCATGGCATTTTACTGGCACTGCAAATTGCTTAAAATAAATTGGTTTATTCTAGGTCATGCTACTGTGTAAACTCTAAACAAGCTTGAATTTAACATTTAAAAAGGAACTGCAAATTGATTCCAGACCCATAAAACACAGAAGCTTAACTGGCAGCAAATACAGGCTGCAATTTGAGTTAATTTTGTTGATTTAGGGTTTTCGTCTAGCAGGAAATTAAGAAATCTGAGTTTCACTGCGTTTTGGTCTATGTCATAAACTGTTTGAATGACATCTTGTGGTGCTGTTCAGTACTACCACCCTTTTTCAATATAACACTGTATTTACTTCTAATTCGCAGCATAGAATTCAACTACTACTTCAAGGAAGCCTTGAATCATATGGCTGTAAGTGTAGCTGTTCTATGGTTTAAAGGGAATTTGAGATAAGAATTTTTTTCTTTTTCAGCCACCTCTAATTTTTCAATCTGAAAAAGAAGCACATTATGCAAAAAGCAAACTAAATAGTATTAAAGGATAGACTAGAGACATGAGGGAAACCAGGATAACTGCAGTATCCTGTAAGGATGAGAGCCACAGAGAACAAAACCAGTTACAGTGAGTAGAAGTAGAATTTAACTCATTAATTGTTACTTTGCCACTAATTTCTCAAAGCATTTGCAATCTGGATGTTAAGTTACACTCTTTCCCTCTCATTGAGGATACAGGAAAGTGTAAAGTTAAAAACTAAATAAAGCATCTCCCATTTCTGTCTCATGAACAGATACTATCTGAGCAACACTTGAGCAACTCAGCACATCAACACCTGTTAAGTTCCTGCTATCACCATCCTCAATGCAGATATTGAAATTACCTATATTTCAAAAGCTCTAACCAGATGGCAGCTAGTATTACAAAGCAGTTTGAAATCCCTTCTGGATCAGACTGTGATTTGAGCTAAGATTATCTGTTGTCAGTAGAGTAGTTAAAGATACTACTTCACCTAGCAACAAGAAATGTTGTCTGAAAGGATGAAAAGATTCAGTCTTGCAATTGCACTGCGTATAACCATTTCTGATAGTACCAACACCACCAATACAGCAGGGAAACTTCTGCCAGAGAGGAATCTTCCTCAGTGGAAGACAGTTTTCTGAAGGCTTAAAGAGTGTCATCCAAAGTGGTGTCCCCACTTAAATGTTGCGCCAATTTAGAGCCTTTTTTGAGGCTAGTGCTCAGAATCTGCAGACATTTGTAGACCACTTTGCAGCCTTTAATAGTTGTGAAGGGATTATAAGAAGGTGAGAAGCAGTATCACAGAATATTCTCAGCTGAAGGGACCCACAAGGATCATTGAGTCAAACTCCTAGTGTTTCCAGCTTTCCCAAAAATGTTGAGAAAAAGCTTGTTTGAAAGATACCATGACAGAAGTTGTGTTGCCAGAACCTACTCAGTGCTTGAATATTTACATATATGTCCAAGTTTCAGCAACACTGTTTAACAGCATTACAATGCTGCTCATCTTCTGGCAGACTGTGAAAACCATTCTTGTTTCCTCCAAGTATCAAAACTATCAAGGGGTGTCAGAAACAAGAACAGCCTTCAAAAATGCAGAACTAAAAACATGTGGAATTTCAGCCTTGTAACAGCTGTAGATATGGCTATTTAATACCATTCAGGATGCAGATGAAAGCAAATGACTAAGACAAATACATGACAACGCAGTAAATAGTCAGAAACCACACTGACGGCCTTAAAACTGTAAAACTTGCCTTCCTGAGCAAATAAAAAAGCCACAAAAAATATAGTAACTACATTACAGAGGGCTACAGCATATCAACAGTTCATTGCTTGCATCCTCCTATTTGCCAAGTGCATGGCAATAAGAACATATTCACTGTGTGGTACTTCCCATCAGATCTGAGAGATTTCAGCTGGAGAAGTGTTCTGCAATAGTATGCCTACATTTGTACACTGCATTTAGTTCCTATCCTTGTACTGATCAGAGGGTTCTGATTTTATCTTGTACACTCATCAGTTCATCCAAACCATTCATCTTTGCTGGGCTGTACATCCTACTGAAACTGGCATATAACCATATTGTTGGGCATAGGGCCATTTTAACAGATGGAGAAAGAAAGTAGTTGTGCCAATGAGCTAGTGGATGCATCAAGTTTGAATATTAGAGCTGGAGTCTCCTCCAAGAATTTCACAAATGGCAATCTATGTACAATCTCTCCATGACTGGTTGAACAGAATATGCCAAGACAAAACTAGATCAATTTAAGACTCCAAGAACACCTCTGGCAGCTGTTGAAATCAAGTTTTTAGCTCCAATGGATTTGGAAAAGTCTTCTGCACAGAGAATTGGGGAATGAGTATCTTAATGAAATCACCACCTTCAGCTCTCTGCAAAACAGGCTTGCAAATCTCTGCAAAGAAAAATGAGTTTGCAGCACTGCCGAGTTTTCTGACGATGGCTCAACAGAACATGTAAGCCAGACCTGCAACAAAAAAAATCTAATAAATTACAAATGTATTTTGCTTGGCAGAAATAGTTTAAAGATGAAAATCAGTAAAGTTGAAAATGTGTGTTATAAATTTTGCCATCTGCTTCAATACTGCACTTAATAATTGACATCTACTGATGTTACTCCTATGGTTCACCTCTTAAGTTTTTACATTTTATCAGCTAAAGCAACAACTAGTTTTATTGCTGAAATTGTACCACTTAAAAGTACTAAACATTATTATATTTTCATTTTACATGCAGGCAAGTTTTGTTTAGAATGCAATTAACATAGACAAAAATCCTCTGTCCTTCTGCAATTATCTGTAGGCAGTTATAGTTGTACCCTAATATATGCAATTAACAGGGATTCTGTGTTTCTAATTAGCTCTCCAGGTACTCTTACATATTGGAAGGTGATTAGAATTTTCACTCCTCCACTAGAACAACAATAATGTAATAAAGCATAACGTAACTATAAAAATATTCTATAAACCTAGGTGATGTGAATCACATAGTATTTCTCTACACTAAACATATTTTGAAAATCCAGCTAGGCAGTGCTTACTGCATGGAGTCCATCAATCTAGAACTGGGAGAAATAGCTTGAGGCCCACATGCTGGATTCAGCTTGTGCATAAGATGCACATAACCTATTGGCTCTTACAAATTTTCTGCTGAAAACATCTGTTCTGGGCAAAGACTTCTCTGCAGACTGTCTCCATTACTCTGGGGACCAGAATCTGACCCTTTCTCTTCTTTTTGAAACATGTGGGACACGTGAATATTTGGAATATTCTAGTTCACAGACAAGTCTCAAACTACCAACCTGGACAGACAAATACATTCTTAAAGCATAAATACACAAGTTTTATCAAGGAATATCATACATGCCAGTTCAAGTTCAAGTGTGAAAAAGAGGAAGGAAAACAAAAGGCATCTCCAGTCATGCAACAGGGCCCTTTCCACACAAGAAGGTCCAGACTGACTCATTTCAGATATGTAAGATCTTTCAATTATTTACTTGTTGAGATGCTTAACAGAAAGAACATAAAAATTCCATTCCCTGAACACCAGATCTCATTCATTCATCTCACTAACCAAAAGGCTTTAACAACAATACATACCAAAACCACAAGTTCTATTTGCCTCTTTAGTCAGGACTAAATACAAACAGAAAGAGCTAGCACCAGTATAATATATTTGTTATGAAATCTCTTATTCAGTAAGTTTTAGTTTAGTCAACACTGGTAAGAAATCAGTGTCATATGTACTTGTTGCAATACTACAGAGAGATTAGAAAACCCTCCTCCTCACCTCCTCTCTTTTGTCCTGAACATGTACAGTCATCTCACAGAAGCAGACCAAAATTGTGATTTTATGTTTTCTATTTTCTTTCACAGCAGTGGATACATACAGTGTATTATCTAATGAGGAACAATGTTTGCACATGGTGTGTGCAACATAATGCACCTTGCTTATATTAAGATAAAAGACCATGAATAAATAGTTATCTTTAATTACCTTCTAACAGTAAAACTACACTTTATCAGGATAAAGATGTCACCAGGACAGAAATTTTGACAAACTATGATATTTTCAATACTGACAGCACACATTTGAACCAAACTACAATAAAAGCATGTACTGAAAATACTATGTTCATTAATCAAATTGAAATTATATTTGTAATTGAAAGTTAGTGGATAGATCATTGAATGCTCAAGGTAAAAAAGGCAGCTTTAGCAGGAGAATGACACATAGGTTTTTACACCAAGGGTTATACTCAAAGCTTTTACATGAGATGAACTTCAGCAGAGCAGTCCACTAAAATATGAGAAAAAAAACAGGACAAATACTTCACATTAGACCAACTTTGGATTTCAGATTTAAGTCTACCAATACTGATTTGTGCCTCTGTGTGGGCTCTTCTGTCTCAAGATCAGACAACTTATTCTAACCACTTCATTATCTTTGTAACCTTTTTGGCTTACTTCTTCATGACGAACAAGGAAGACAGGCAACACAAAGAAAAAAGACTGAAACTTTTTCAATTAAGTGCTTACAGTAGCATCTTGATACTTATACATTAACTTCATGATACTGTTCTGACTGACTGGCAACAGGCAAGCACAGGGCTCTGGTCCAATTTTTACTGCACTTATGTTCTGGGCCATGAATTATATATGCATCCCTCTGCTGAGTTGGATTATTTCTTGTATCATCAGAAGACCTAAGGAAGAATCCCCCTTTACTCAGCAACAAAAAAAGTTTGCCAAGCATTGAAACAACACAATAGTGTCAGACACGAGTAAAACAGCAATGATGAGAGAATCTAGAGAGATCAGCAAACAACCTTAAAGAGCTTAACAATTATTTTCATTTCACTAGTGGAATACTTCATTAAACCCACACCTTCATGCACAAGATGCAAGGACACATCTTGCACTTCTCTGTATTCTCTTATATTGCCTTGTGATGAGCAGGTTTTTCACTTAGACTGAACTATTAGAAATACAATGTATATGCTTGATTAATGAGTACTACATTTTCCAACTGGAGTGCTACAGTCTGCTTTTCTAACAATAATCCTCATTTGCAGTCCAGTGGTTTTTTCACACTACACAAATCACCTTCCCTGCACAGCATCTGCTCCTCAACTATCCAATCCATACTCAGAGCTTAACCACACAAGTGTTAAGCTGAAGTGAACTGCATTAAGTGACTTGTGGATGACACTCTATTTCAGCAAGAATTTGCTTGTCAGCTACAAAAGACCACAGACTATGTCTGTTTTCCTCTCAAGTCATTCCTTTAGAGGATTACACACCTGTAAGAGAAAGTCTAGAGGAGCGATTAATTAATTTGGCATGCTCACATATCAGAATCTGCTGGTTCTTCCATACTAAAAGACATCCATATACATAAACACATAGAAAATATCTCAGGACCCCAGAATTGTATTGCCCTGTGATCACTAGGGAGCCTTAGGCAGAATCACTCACTTCAGCTTCTGCATTTAATAAAACAGAGAACTATACTTCCCCTGCAAAACAGTCATAAGTTTATGAGTTATTTAGAAAATTATGGCCATGATCATTGAACAGGATGCCTTACCACACCCTCCACCCTGTGGAAAAAAAGAAAGTTGCAAAATAATAGTTTGGAAATAAAGTGCCGAGTTGTTTCTATGGAAGGGGATAAGGAAAGAAGGGTGCAAACAACGTAAATCAGCTAAAACACATAGATCTATAAAAGTACATTTACACTACAGCAGAGAAAATTTGAACTGGAACAGAACAAAAAAGCGAAGTATTTAGCAAAATAGAAGGGGAAAAAGAAATGAGACTCATCTGGCAAACTGAGGAGGCCCATCAGCTACTGCCTCATAGAGCTAAGCATTAGGGTGCCTGAAGCTTCATGTTTTCGTGATTTACTCTGCTGTGGCTCACAAATAAACACATCAGTCGAGGTTTCCAGAGCATAGATGTTCTCTTTGTGCAGAACAATCAAACTGAAGACGCAGCAATTGATTTTCTAATGTACATGAGACCTTAAGTTTATGGTGCTTTTTATTGGTTGCTCTTGGAATAGATTTCCAATTTGTTGTAGAATACAATTCCAGCTTAGCAAACCTTTTGATCCTTTCATTTGGACATTCTTCCTTTCCAATCCACTTTCACCTTAAGGAGCTGAAAGCTATTTATACCAGTGCACTTGGCTGGGTTTTTTTTTTTTTTTTTTTACCTTCTTCATTTCCTCATTTTGACTTCTGACCAAGACACTGTTAACACTGTTAACACCCACTTCGAGCTGGCCACCTCGACTTGATCCACTACATTTCCAACCACAACTACCACAAACACTTCTTTTGAAGGCAAAATTAGGACAATTCCACCGCGGTTAGCTGTCGAAACAGCGGAGAATCGATAAGCAGTTTTCCAAACAAACTGAAAAGAATCAGCTATAGGTAACCCACTATGTGAGCACACTTTAAAGGTAAGCAGGGGAACTTTTCGGCGGACCCACGACGGCAGTCAGGCGGGAGGCGCGGCTTGCCGCCGGAGCTGCCGCCGCCCGCGGACGCCCCGCCAGCCGCGCACCGCCCGCCCAGCGAGCTCCTTACTTCTTGGTGTCGCTGCTGAAGAGCCCGAAGGCCGCGGGCGCCGAGGGGGTCACGGTGGGAGCCGCCTCCTGCGCCAGCTCGGGCGCCGCCTCTCCGCCCTGCTCGCTGTACGTGAGCCCGTTGCCGGACATGCTGCTGCTGCTGCCGCCGCTGCCGTCCCCGCCGAAGTTGCCGCGGCGGCGCCCGCGGTGCTGCGGGCGCGGCGCTCCCCGGAAGCCGGGCGGTCACGCGGCGGGGGCGGGGCGGCCCGGCCCGGACGTGCGGCCGGAGCGGCGGCGCGGCCCGGCCCGGACGTGCCCGGGGGCAGGCCCGGGGCGAGGCCAGGGCCGGGCCGGGCGGGGCCCCTTAGAGTGCAAAGCTTGGCCTAGAGCGCCGGCTCGTCTGCTGCTTCTAGTGACCGTGGTACAAGTGCTAGTACTCCACGCGGACGGTAGAAGTAAGGTAACCTGCACTAGAAGCAGCTGTTGGCATATGCGACGCCAGAAATATAAAAGTGTAGTTGGAAGTCTTCTGAGGGAAGTTTCTCCTAATTCCTTTTTGCATAGGATTGTAAAAAGGAACAATCCTGTGTTTTCCTATGTGCATCCTTTCCATCTCCCCTAGTCTTTCAGGAGTAATCTGTGTTCATAAAAAACAGCCTGCAATCCATCTCCTGACATATGCCTGTGAAGTGCAACCTTTTCCTCCTTAGAACTGAAAGGTTACCTGTCCACAATCAATACTTTTTATCTTGCAGAGAACGGAAAAAAAAAAAAGGCAGGGGGAATATTTCTCTGCAGCAGCTTTTTTACTTGCTTGCTTTACAGCAACTTGTACTTTTCTCATTGAAACTGAGGCAACACCAAGAAAATATTTTATTTATATTTTTGTTTAATGCTTTTTGCAAAATTATTTACCAGTAAAGGATTTATTAAGGGTATGGGGATGCTGTAAAGGTAGCTGTCCTCAATAGCTGCCTTCTATAGGTGCCAGTGTTTTAATTTTTTTATGATCTCTCACAGCTTTTTTTATCTGTGTAGCACTGTTTTTTGAAAGTCATGGTTTAGATTGTGAAAGTCCTAGTGTGAATATTCTTGACTATATCAATTTTGCCTATTGTTCTTTAGATTTTGATTTTTTTTACAGTAGCAGTCATCATCATTTTCTTTCCCTGTAGAGAGAAGTAGCTTATTATTACTACCATAAACTGTCACAGAAACTATTGGTACTCAGCTAGTGATTTGAGGCAGACACCTCTCAGTCACACAGAGATGGAGAGGATTCTACATTTTGATTTTTAAAGCACCAAAAACCAGAGTAGGCTTGTGGAGAACTGCGTCTGAAGCAGACAAAAATGGACACCCACTTCTCTCTACAGAAAGGTTTGAGAATTCCTATCAGCAGTCCTTAGAAATTGTCTGGTTTTCAGACTATGCCTATTTATTTCAAATTGTAACAGACAGCACTTGACTGCAAACATAGTATTGTTTACATGAAGAGGTTGCTAGCTATGTCTTATATTGTGTACCAGGCACATATAGTGTAGGAAGGGGTAATCTATAGGAGGCCAAATCAACAGTTTGTAAGGTAGATCTATTCTAGTTTCTTTTAAGACTGTCTACTTGTTCTCCGAGGAAAGAGCTTGCTTCTTGGTATAAATCTATAAAATAAGGCTGTATTAGCACTAAGAAACTCCTTAAGTACAGAAAACTATTTTCTTTACCATGTATATCTGCTGTGTAGTATTTACTATATGTACTACTTAACTATTTTTAGAATAAATGGAAAAAGAAAATAATAGACTTGTAGAATTTGTCAGAGTAATTTGTGGGAGTACAAATGGCAAAAAATAAGAAAAATGGTTATTGAAGTGGATGAACACGGGCCTATGATATGAGAATGAAATAGCACCAGTGATGCAGAGCTTCACTTAAATATTCCTGAAGGCTTTTTAAGTGTAATTGAAAATTCCTATCAGGAATGTTAGCTGTGAGCTTCTGCTATCAGTTCTTGATCTAGTTTTAGCTCGAATTATGCTACAATTGTTCAATGAGTAGCCCTTCCCTGCCTAAATTACATCTTCAAAATCACCATGCAGTGATAAGGTACTTGCACATTGAATTTATGCCTGTATGCAATTATGTCAAAACTGCAGAATCCCGAAGCACGAAATACTCCAACTCTAAATTCTCCACTTACATTCATTGCTTACAGCACTGTATATTTCAAAATTTTGTGTAGCATAATCAAATTAACAGACAAGGCTTAAAAGAGAGAATATAAAAGGCTTTTGCTTCTCCGTTTTCCATTTATGTTTTTTTTCTAAAACTATTTCACCTCCTTTATTCATACCATCTTCACAAATATACTTATCTAGTGTCTGGTAATTACATGGTTTCTTACTTTCCACTCATAGATGTATGTGGACACATACAAGCATGTATACATATAAGCATGGACAGCATTTAGAAGTTAATTGCATTGAGAAATAATCTCTAAGGCTCACTGGAAGGGAAGATGTATTTTTATGGATAAATACATAAGCATTTTCATCAAAGCTCATGCTTACATATGCAGTTGAAGGGAAAAAGATTTACATTGCTCAACAAGCTGTAATTTTGTAGTTCCAACAAACATTAACTTTTCTAGGCTTTCTGAAACATTTACACAAGATACTTTGCAGTGTTTTTTACAAAGTTGTATACATTTATGGCCACTGGGCTGCCAAATGCTTTTTATGTGCCCTCTTGTGGCTCAGATTGCTAGGATCTTATTTGTCATGAAAAAGACAAGAGATGCATTGAAAATTATTTTTTAATTGAATTCAAGCTCTGTATAAGAGAAATGTCAAGTTATTAAAAGCTTTGCTTATACTTTGAATGTTGCTGATAGACTCTCATATTTGCAAAATATGCTGATATTGCAGAGTCTACAAAAATGCGTAAGAGTATTGTCTTTTAAGTGTCATTGATAAAGGGTAATTATACAATCCAAACTTCTTGTAATATGATTTTTTTGTTCAGTAATGATCTAGAAATCTGAGGCATAGTAAATTACTTTAAAATTAAGCACCAAGAGCTCTTTCCCCAACCTGACATAATGGGTTTTCAATCTGAGGCATGAACTCAGTTTCCAGTAGTCCTGAGCCTGAAAAACACTTGAATCTGCCTCCCTCCAAGTGAATCAAGACTTGTGACTGTAATGAGAGCAGATGAGTTTTTTTCCAAAAGTACCAGTTCTCTATTCCTTCATAGGAGGACTGGCTACTGTGTTATCCACAGAAGTCGAGCTCACATATCAACTCTTGAAATTAGGATACTCCAAATTCACTTTTATTCCTTTTATTATACAGCTCTTCTGTAAATGCTAAAATTATACCATATATATCTTACCTTCATTGGTTAATATTCCCCCAAATGGTTATGATGATCTTAGCTAAATGATGAATAGGAAAAGTAGAAGGCAAAAATCAAAAACATAGAACACAAAGCAGAAACATTTGAAAAATAAAACAGTTCAGTTGTAGAGTTGTTTTTAATTTCTTCAAGCATAAACATGCAAAATAGGTATTAGTATAACTGAAAACATAATATTACATATTACTTTTGGATAGAGAATATATTGGAATTAAAAAGACTGGGATTATATTTACAACTATTATAGAAATACAAATATATCCAATGGAATAAGTGCTGTGATACTCTTATACTGATATGAGACTTGGTATGTTTGATGGTAATTAAAATCCATGTATGATGGAAGGTGAACCAGTTTTCAAAACTTCCCCTGTAATTGAAAATATTATTTGGTTTTTTTCACTGTTTAATCTTCCCAGATATTTAAATATCATCCTGTTGGGTTGTTTGCCTTGTGGGGTGCTGTTTGGCTTCTCCAGCTTCTCCAACAAGGACAAAAACAAAAGACGGGAGGCGCTTTTCCATCTCAGGATTAACGTCCCACAGCTTCACTGTAGAACTACTCCAGGGGAAAGAGAGTCTGGGAAGGAGCCGTCCAGGAGAAGAAAGAGTCTGCCTCCTGGCAGGAGATTTTAAACCTGGGGATGGTGGCAAAGGAGAGGAGCTGCAGCCAATGGAATACAACTGATGGGAGGGATGAAGGAAGGAGCCAACCTGGGGGAAAACCACCACCACAGGACTCTGGGGGGAATACAGAACAAACCATGTGATACAACATAAACCATTCGGAGCAATTTAACAAAACCACCCAGTGCAAAATCATAACTAAAGAAACTGCTTAGTGCAACAAAACATCATACCATCAAATATGATATCAAAGCAGGAAACCTAAATCAACTGCCAACAATTTCCTGTTACTCCCGTGACAGAAATGCTCACAGACCTCAATAGGTTTAAAATGTTGAAAACTGTGTTCAAATGTTTATTGCACTATATCCTAATTTCTTAAAACCCCTACTCCTGAAAAATGAAAACATTTGGCTTTTTCTCAAATTTGTTTTAAGTAGTAGAAGAAATTCAGATTGTGGTGGATTCTCTCAAATACTTCAAATGTCTTACTGGATCCTGAGGTTTTAAAGCAAGTCAAGCCACACTTACTAAGGATTTCAATCTTGGTGTTGCTTGGATACCTGCACATCCTTCATGTTCTACCTTTAAGCTACACTAGTGCAGGTAATATGTATTTGTGTTCATGTTCGATTTCTAAAGGTACTGCAAGTGAGTCATTTGGCAGAAATAAAGAGATAGATATTCATAAAAAGAACAGGAGGTTTATAAGATCTCAGAGTGTTTCTGTATCTTCCAGTCATTTTAGATCTCTCCCAAAGAACTTCAGTTCTTGAGATTGAGATTGCTGGATAAACAGCAATTACAATATGCACAATAATAAAAAGAGAAAAGAGGCAAGTTTGAGCAACTGGCCATAAGCAGAGAGAAGGTTAGTGTATTGCAAGCACACTATAAGCACATTGTGATTTCCTTGCCATGGAATCAACTATGCATTATTCCTGGTATAGATTACAGTGGTATCAGAACAGGTTTTACTGATGTTGAATGAATATAGCATGCTCCTTTCCTCCATAGCTGGAGGAAAAGTAACACCTTATTCAAAAAGTACTTCAAAAGTAACACCTTATTTCTACAGCATGCAGCCTATGTTATGTCAAACGGAGCAAAAAAAGAGGCAGAAACGTGCCTGTTTAAGTACATCACAGAATCAGAAAGGATCATTAAATGGCTATGGTTGGCAAGGGTCACTCTAGGTCATCTAGTCCAACCTCCTTACACAAGCAGATTTCCCTAGACCAACAGTACTTTGGAGTGTGTGTAGACAGCTTTTAAATAATCTCTTTTCTGGAGAAATAGACTCCATACCCTCTCTGGGCAATCTGTTCCAGGTCTCAGGCACCCTCACAGTAAAGAAGTTCTTCCTCATGTTCAAGTAGAATTTCTGTGTTCCAATTTCTGCCTATTGCCTCTCGTCCCATTGTTTGGCGCCTCTAAAAACAGCCTGGTCCATCCTCTTGACATCCTCCTGTCAGATACTTATGCATCAGTAGATTTCATCTCAGGCTTCTCCAAGCTGACCAAAACCAGCTCCCTCTGCCTTTCCTAATATGTTACATGCTCCAGTCCCCCCATCATCTTTGTAGCTTCTGCTGGACCTGCTCCAGGAGCTCCATGTCTCTGTTGTCATGAGGAGCCTGGAACATCTGGAGTGCTGTATCTTCACCACAGCTGAATAGAGGGGCTGGATCACCTTCCATGAGCTGCTAGCCATGCTCTTGCTAATGCCTCCCAGGATAGCACTGGCCTTGGCCCGCAGGACGCGCTGCTGGCCCATGGACAGCTTGCTGGCCACCAGGACCCCCAGGTCCTTCTCCACAGCGCTGCTCCCCAGCAGGTCAGCCCCAGGCTGTGGTGGTGCCTGGGGTTGTTCCTCCCCAGGTGCAGGACCTTGTGCTTGTCTGTCATCAGAGATAGTGTCAAAAGACTTCCTGAAGTCGAGGTAGACTATATCCACTACTTTCCTCTCATCCGTCCAGGTACTTGCCTCATTGTACAAAGTAATCAGGCTGAGCAACTGTGATTTCTCCATGTTGATGACTCCTGATCACCTTCTTATCATCCATGTGGATAAAGATGGTCTCCACAATAAAATGCTCCGTTACTTTCCCAGGAATTGAGGTGAGGCTGACTGGCTGATAGTTTCTTAGATCCTCCTTCTTGCCCCTTTTGAAGACCTGGGTGACATTTGCTTTCTTCTAGTCCTCAGCACCTCTCCTGATCTCCATGACCTTTTAAAGATGGTCTGACAATGGTGTCCACCAGCTCTTTCAGCAGTCATGGATATATACGGTCAGAGTCCATGGACTTGAGGATGTTAAGTTTGACTAAATAGTCTCTTACCTAATCCTTTTCAACCAAAGGAAAGTCCTTCTTTTTCCAAACCTTCTCCCTGATCTTCTGGGTTAGAATTCTTAAGGGGTGACCTTGGCAGTGAAGACTGAAGCAAAGATGGTGTTCAGTAATTCTGCTTTCTGTGCAACCTCTGTCACTGGAGTCCCTGTTCCATTCAGTAGCAGACTCACATTATGCCTTATACTCATTTTGTTACTGATTAATTGATGTATAGGTGTATTTGAAAACAAAATATAAAGTGGAACATGGAATTAAATAAGAGAAAGCAGAAAATTGTTTTTAGAAACTTGAATGAGCAAAAAGGAAGAATGAAGTCTCAGAAAATTATGGTGGCTCTTTCAGGTGGTGATCACAGAAAATAAAATTCTTAACAAGAGTGTAATAGGATTTATGTGAGAAACATCAGATAGTCTCTTATTGCAGGAGAAACAAATGGAAAAATTAAATGTGTAATGCCAAAAAATGGTTAGTCTTCACATTTTCCTAAGGGTGAAACACTTGCATTACTTAACCTAATAGATTTTTTTTTTAATGTATGATAATTTATGAATAGTTTCTAGAAAGAACTTAATTAACTGGTTGAGAATAATGTCTGTAAGCAATTGCTACACTCAAGTGCACTTGTATGTTAAAGGGGTGAAAAGGTCAATAAATTATTTTCCTGGCAGACCAGGAATGAGAAAGTTGAAATAACATTTTGGAAATAAAATTAGAAAGGTAATTTCAGATAAGGGGGGAAAAAAACCAATCAAACCAGCATTTTTTTTGCGAGACACTTCCCTTTCAGTCACATCTGAGTAGCAGCCATTCCTAACCTGGCATTCCTAAGGCCATGGAATTGTGTGTTCTGTTGAACAATATCTCTAGGTTGTTCTGGAATGAGATAAGGGCTTCTCAGGACCCTACAACTGATATTCAAAAGCTAACTCATGTATTTAGTTAACTAAATCTTGAGGTTTTTTCCTATGATTCGAAGTTATTGCTCAGACATATTTCTGTTCATGTTTCTGTTTCTCAAAAAAAAATGCAACTTATATGAAAAATTTCCTTTTAAAATATATTATTTTAATAAACTTTCTGATTGCTACTTTTAAGTTGATAATTAGCATTTACTATTAAAATGGAATGCTATATATAGAAATGTTGATAAAATTATAAGAAATTTTAAATTATTAATATATAAATTAAGAAAAATAATTTAAATTATATTTTAAAATAACAATATCTGACTATGTCTTTGATAATTATTCTTCTTACTCTCACTGAATTATATAAATACATATTTTTCCATACTTTTAAAAAGGAACTTACTTTTAAAAAGGAAATAGGTGAGAAAAGTAGATTTCTTTTATTTACTATTTCAAAGACTAAAATAAAAGAAGTATAATGCACATTTATGAGCTCTTACTGTTGAAGCTATTTTCAATATGTATTCGCAAGCCTTTTTTAAAACATAGGCTTCATTTAAATAAATTCTTAGTTAGTCGTGTTCAGTGTATCTGAGGATGTATTTAACAAAACTTGAAATAGAGAGAGATGAAGATAAAGAATTACTTATATATGAGAGGAAAAAACCTGAATAGACTTGAAGTCTGTGGCCTGGAAAATAGACATTTGATAGAGATCATTTTGGTTTATGATCTATATCTATAAAGTCATGAATTGCACAGAGAATGTGACTCATTATCCCATCTGCTTGGAGTTATCATATAAAACCAGTAGATTGTAGGTCCAAAATAAAGAGATACTTGTCCTACAGCACAACTGGATTTATACTTTGATAGTTGCCATGAAGTACTGTTCATGCAGAAGTTTCCATGAGTTCAAAGAACAAGAAGACAAAATCATGAAAGAGAAGGTTATTGAACATAAAGGTTATTGAAGCATCACTGCCTCGGGGAGTTCCTGAACTGCAAGTTTATTACAGAGAAATATAATTATATTATGATATTACAGAGAAATATCATTATATAGTCTCCTCATCTTTGGTGGTGCATCTGTTCTTATATATTTCATTTCACTATTCCTTTTGCAGCTAGATAATTGTGTAGATACTCCTTTAATAACACAGTTCAGTAGCTGAAAAATGAGAAATTAGCACATACATTATCCAATGAATTGGTTCAACTTCTACCAAAGATTTGTAATCTGGTGGAATGGGAACTAAAGTCATGCTACCTTTCTATGCTTTCTCTTCTAAGGTACACATCAGTCTACTTTCTCTATATTTGAAGAATGCCACATATGATGCAAGTCAGGCTACACATCCCCCTCTGATCACAAAAGCTGACACTTTATTCAGGCTTCCTGTTTTATTTTAAAGCAAAACAGAAGCATTCTCTCTTTTCAGTCTTACTTATCCTTCCGTGTCTTGTTTGATACATCTTTTGAAATTGAAAAAAAAATTCGTGTTTTCTCCTGGCAAACCATTGTCATGAGTCTTTAAAAAATATTAAGATGTTTATACAACTATCATGGCTATTTTTACTAGGTACTTGAGATGATACAGCAAGGATGACCCATCTATTCTGCTCTCAGGAACACTAAGTCCGAGCTTGCTTGTGATCTAATTCTTAATTTATAATGCTTTGGTGTAGCATGGTTATTAGATCCAGTGCCACATAAAGCAGTTCACTCTATTTAATCACTTGAATCAAAACAGCAAATATCACACAAAAATTCCTTTTTCTCTGAAGCAGTGAACGACAATCCAGAGTTTTGTTTCTAGATTCCAAGCTACTTCAGTCATTCATTTTCCAGTGGAAGAAATATGAAATAAGATGACACTGATGAGGCAAAATCCTATTTGGCCTTCTATACCTCTTTATTCCATAACTGAACTTCCATGATGAAAGCTTTTCTAAAAAAGTTCATTGGAAATTAAACAGTATCTTAGGAGATGGGTGTATTGTTCCACTATCAGACAAACAACTAGCATCTAAGAGTAGCAGAGGTCTTAAACATACTTCCCTTCAAATTTTAATAAAGCATTTAAAGATTTGCTAATGTGTTGTGCAAACCTTTTGACACCATTCTCATCAGAAACTTCTGCTTCTATGACCTTTGACGTCTGCATTTCTTCTTTCTTTTTATCGTTAGTGACTGAATCATGAAATGCTAGTAAAAGAAGACAGCTGCATTTCTGTCATCCTTTTTTACTGGGTAGAGAAAAATATTTTTTACAGAGAAAAATGTTAAAATTAAAAATGTGTTACAGAGAAAAAAACATTGATTGTTAGTGGTCTGAGTTGCTTCACAACAAGCAAGGCTTGTAATAATTATTCTATTAGAAAAACAAAGGGATGGAATAAACAAAGCCAAAGTAATGTTCAGTGTTGTACAAAAGGAGAATGTCTACCAGGACATTCAAAAGGAGTCTAGGAAAAGGAACTACTTTGAAACTGCAAAACTGAGCATATAGCATAGACAAACCTGGCACACTAGTCCAAATAGTGAGTGTATGGGAGTGGAGTGAGGAATCCAGTTGGGACAGCAGGGAATATACTTACGCAATGGCCAGCGTGGTTTGCATCTGGTTCTCCTCAGCAGAGCTTTGTGTATTGGGCTTTGCTTCTAGGGCAGAAATATTGCTAAGCATTAGAGAACACAACCTCACCTATGCACACATACAATTAGAATTGAGACTGGGGGAACTGAAGAAAGTTAAAGCATTGAGACTTCACCCTGGGTGCCCTCTGCTTTTGTCAAAGCATTTCTTTAATACAGCTTAGTATATAATGTCCAATTCCTTGAAAACAGGGAGACAAAGACCAAACTGCAGTTTCTTTCTGCAGTTTCCAAGCAATTTTTTAGCATTCCTATCCCTGCAGAAGGGAAGTCCCACCAAGTGGCTGAGAGCATTATCTAAACTGCTTCTTGAATTCTGGCAGTTTTGAGGGCCTATAAGCAGGTGGCCTGCTGAATAGATGAGGGAAAAAACTGTGGATGTATTCTACCTGGACTTCGGTAAAGCTTTCATACGCTCTTCCACAGCATTCTCCTGTAGAAGCTGGCAGTCAATGGCTTGGATGGGTGTTCTTTTATTTTTTTTTCCTCTTTCCTAAGTAAAAAAGTGGCTGGATGGCCAGGCTGAGAGAGTGATGGTGTTACACCCAGCCAGTACTGGTGCCAGTCCTGTTGAATGCCCTCATTGGTGACCTGGGCAAGGGGATCGAGTGCACCCTCAGGCAGTGTGCAGGTGACACCAGGCTGGGTGGGAGTGCTGATCTGCTGGAGGGCAGGAAGGCTCTGCAGAGGGATCTGGGCAGGCTGGATCATGGCCAAGGCCAGTGGTGTGAGGTACAACAAGGCCAGTGCTGGTCCTGCCCTTGGGTCACAGCAACCCCAGGCAGCTCCACAGGCTGGGGCAGAGGGGCTGGAAAGGCCCTGGGGGTGCTGTGACAGTGGCTGGACATGAGCCAGCAGTGCCCAGGTGGCCAAGAGGGCCAATGGCATCCTGGCCTGGAGCAGCAATGGTGTGGCCAGCAGGAGCAGGGCAGGGGTTGTCCCCCTGAACTCAGCACTGGTGAGGCCACACCTGGAATCCTGCTTCCAGCTTTGGGCCCCTCATGATAGAAAAGACATTGAAGTCCTGGAATGAGTCCAGAGAAGGGCAACAGAGCTGGTGAAGGATCTGGAGGACAAGTCCTGTGAGGTTTAGCTGAGGGAGCTCGTGTTGTTTATTCTGGAGAAAAGAAGGCTCAGGGGAGACCCTTGTTTCTCTGCAATTGCCTGAAAGGAGGATTTAGCCAGGTGGGGGTTGGTATCTTCTCCCAGGCAACAAGAGACAGGATGAGAGGGCATTGCCTCAAACTGTACCAGGGGTGTTCAGGTTGGACATCAGGAGGAATTTCTTCACTGGAAGAGTAGCTAAGCATTGGAATGGACTGTACAGGGAAGTGGGAATTCACCATCCCTGGAGACCTTCAAGAAGTAGCACTTAGTACTATGGTTATTTTGCATGGTGATGATTGGTCAAAGGTTGAATTT
This sequence comes from Chloebia gouldiae, assembly GCA_003676055.1. Taxonomy (NCBI): domain Eukaryota; kingdom Metazoa; phylum Chordata; class Aves; order Passeriformes; family Passeridae; genus Chloebia; species Chloebia gouldiae. The sequence goes on along the minus strand of QUSF01000011.1, from coordinate 8,257 downwards.
TATAATCTTGGAGGTCTTTTCCAACCTTAATGATTCTGTGATACTTAGAGAATACTATGATATTTGCTTTTCAAAAAAATTGAGGACTTAAATACTTTTCAGCAAAAATTAATTTAAGCAGAGTTAGTAATTAGAAGAGTGGGCTACTTTTACCCAAGTCCTTGCAAATGCATTGAAATGTATCTGAATCCAGGCAATATATCAGAAGAGAGTATACCAGCAAAACTCTTCTAAGTGGAGATGAACTTTCAGGCTTCCTGAAACAATAGGTATGAGTCTAAAGCTGTGTAGGAACTCAATAGTTTGGCTACCTAAGTGCATCCCTTCTCCACTGCTTTGGACTTACATCAATACTGCTCTTCCTTTTTTACTGTACATTTTCCCCCCTTTTTAGTTTCTCTGAGTAGCAGTAAACTTCCCATGTGTTAGAAACCAAACATAAAGGAAGGCTGGGGGAAATCTCACATCTCTCCTCTTTGAAAGCAGGAGACTAAGAGATGACCTCTTGTTCTGGGCCACTCTGGCCTTTCTGATGCTCTTTTAATTGACACTGTGACATGAAAGCAGTACAGAAAATCTTTTCTAAACTAATAAGGGCAAAAAAAAGGTATGAAAACTATATGGAACAGAAAAAAATCTGAAATAAATTACCTATAAAACTAAGTTTTAGAAGAAGGGTTGGAGGAATACAGAATAGAAAACCTTGCCAACATCTCCACAACTCCAGGTTAAAGACACCAAATCTGGTTCTCTAAAGATTTTGGTACCATTTACTGATTTCTACCCACATTAAATAAATAAGAATTATGATAAGCCTCCTAGTAGCAAAATAAAAATTCATATTATTCAGGTACTTCTTTCTCTTGAATTGTCATCTAATATAACTTAGTTGTGTTAGAAATCTGTGATTTTGAAACTTTTTTTACATTGTTATATCCTGGTATGGCCTTCTTCCATAGGAGACTGTCCCTCACTGAGCCCTGATTTTTAAGTCCATAGAGAGAAAAGGACTGTGCAAAGACCCACATTCTCCTTACACTATGAAGAGCTATATTACTAGTATGACTCAGCACTGAAGGGAAATAATGATAATAATAATAATAATATATTAAACTTTATTTTGTATCACTTAATGAAAATTGTCCGTGGCAGTTCCAACTTTGGGCACCAGAGGTAGATGTTTTCACATGAAACATTTGATTCCATCAAATATTTAACTAGTCAGCTTTTATACTTCAGGATAAGGGGCAGTCAGCTGTTGCTAATTTTCTCTTCTATGTTTTATGTAGTAATACATTTACAAAAAGTGAGAATAATTGTAAAGATGTATTATGGAGAATGAGAGTAGCCCAGCATTTATTTATAATGGATTATATTTTTTGCCCAAGGGATCTTGGGGCTTGACAAGAAATGCAGTGTCTTATCAATATTTTGTTCGCTCAACAAAATATTTTTATATGCTCTTACATACACTTTTGAGATCAGAGTATGCACAGTGAAACAGATTTTGTGCAGGATTGAGTATATGTCGCTGGCATTCACCTGACCTGCGCTGAGTCTAGTGACATTCTGTGTGGGTTGGGACTGTTTTATTAGTTACTTTTTGCTCTCTTCAGCCTAAACAGATTCAAAAGCCAAGATTGAAAAGCCAACCTGATTAATAGCCAAGTGTATCTGTACCCTTGAACACTTCTATTTTATACATATTAAGTTTATGTTATATGGTTTGGAGTTTTTTTAATAAGAAGTCATAGGGAAGAATTACTTAAGTCCATTAATGTATTCGAATTTTTGGCATAGTGAAAACTTTTCCATTCATTAATATCATGGAGAAAAAACAACACATTACCTTTACTAAATTTCCACAGGGACAACAAGCACATTCCCTTGTTAACAGCTGCATAGAAGAAGGATTATCAGTGATGTGATTATGGAAGATTTTTGTATTAATGCAAATATGAGAATTGCTTTGCATATTTATATAAATCAACCATTATGTTCAAAATAATATCTGTATTTTAATCTTCTCGCAACTACCTAAATATGATGCTGCTTTTTTAAAAAGACATTAGTGTAGGCTTTAAACACACTGTTTCACAGAGCTGTGTGTTACACAGAGTCACAGACTCCAATGTAAAAATGAATCTTTTTTATTCTAGGTGTCTTTTTTGATGTGGAATGACCAGAATAGTGGGGTCTGGTTTGTTTATATGTTCATTAGAAGACACATTAACTTTGTTGTAGTTACTTCTATGAGCAAGGATTGCTTGCATGAATGAGAATTTCTGAATGGGAACTTTATCATATGTTGTGGCCTCTAATGACTTTTTGGGGAGTCCAGTCAATGACAGATGTCTTGTTTTTGCAAATCACTATTTCTACTTATTAATCATTATTTCTACTTATTATACTTATCATTATAAGATTTTATATGTTTTTTACAGTGAGAAAATTGTTGTATGGAGAATTGTAGTTACTTCAAAGGAGTCTGAAATTTTAAATAATAACTTGTCATTAATCTTCTGAAATCCTATGGATAAATTGTTCTGTTTCATTTGTGTGACAATTCTAACTTTTCTGTAGTGGCGCTTTCCAATGTGTCATCAATGTTATTTTGCTGTTATTTTGTGATAATCCATTTTCATTGTGAACACTGCCCTATGCAGATTCCTGTATCCAATGCATCCACTTTCTTCAGATGACATTGTGCTAAATTATATCAGGCAAATTTTCCTCAGAGGTTTGATGCTGTGAGTACATAATCCCTGCTACACAATCCCTGATGCTGTGAGTACATAATCTCTGCTATAGCAGATGATTTATAAATGCTGTGTCTCACACTGCAAAATGCCAATCATACACAAAGGTTAGCCTTCTGTTGATCCTTGTAACATTCATTGGCTTGTCAACCATTCACTGTATTCCAACAGGTTGTTGAAGTTGAAAGTGAAGAATAATTGATTTGAAGTAGTATGTTTGATAATACCCACAGAAATCTCTGCAATACTATTCCACATCAGTGAGAGCATGAACATTATAACATTAGCTTATGTTCATTTAATAACTTTCTTCATATGCATGCAGCATTTTCCACATAAAGAAAGCCCACTGTGGAACAATAACTGAAAAAAACTCCAACTAATGCAGTTTCTTATTTCCAAAGTAAGAAACCCTCAAAATGAACAATTCAAATAAGTTTTGTTAAAGCAGTATTAATACTTCAGGAATTTAAGAAGCAAAAGCTAGAATGAGACAGGCTTTCACAGTAAAATGCTTCCCTTTTACCTTGGGGTTTTTACAGAAACTTTCTTCAGCACAAATTGGTTACAGATTTGGTAGGAAAAGAGTCCATTCTATGGAAAACCAGTCCTGCCTACAGGAGTTGAGCATGACTTTAAATTAAATACTTTTCTTCTCAGCCAGACTTTGACAGGCTGTTTCATGCAGTGGGACCACAGACATTCTATCTTGTCCCCCAGGCAGTGAGAAGCCAGAAGGGGCAAATCTGCAGCACTACAACAATGTGTGTTTCAGGTCACAGGTTGCTTCTGTGAGCACACATCAGACACGACAGAACAGTTTCGCAGTGGTTCCTTTTTTAGGCTTCACATCCTCACTGACCCACTTGACACATTTTTAGTAACAAGGTTTGGAGTTCAGTTGGCATCCTGGTTCTCTACTACATAAAGCAAGAGCACTCTAATAGAAGGAAGAGTCATACGCTATCATAGAGTACTACGTAGAACAATACCTAAACTATGGCTACCTAAATTAGCTTTTGAATACATGAGTGTGCCTAGGATATATAACTATTGTTCATGAGGCAAATAGTCTTATAGTCATATGATAGACATCAGATATAATAAGTTGTGCCAGGAAACTGAAGCATAATGAATTTACAAAACTAGGTTAGTTTTTACTTTTGGACTGAACTGGATTTCCTTCTCAGTACCAAAAATGCACCAAACAAGAAAGTAGATGGAAGGAAGAATGTAGAACCAGTGGAAAATAATGGGATGATGAATTGGGATCACTATTTCAAACTCAACTTTTTCTACCTTAAAATTAGGTGTGTAAAGTTTAAAACTATGCAGCTTTTGATGTTTTAGCATAACAATGTATGAAAAAAAGCTAAACATAGCAGAATTTAGTTGAGGTCCTGAAAAACCTCCTGGTTTTTGCTTGTGATATCCAACTGGGAAAACTTTTTCTATAGAACTGGAGAGTTTTACTCTTAACTGCAGCTGTCATTTGAGAAAAAGTAATGGATACCAGAAAATTACCAATATAATAATTTAGGCCATTCAGCACAGGGAGAAGATAAGAGAATGTGGTTTGTTAAGATTTTTCACAATGGTCCAAGTAAATAGTGATAGTTAATATTGATAGTTATTGCTAATAGGCTAATAACCTCAGTTCAGAGGTTAACCTTTTAAAAATGTTTTATTGTTTACTGGACGTCTCTTTTTGATATTAAAATGGTAACTAAATTGAGGTTAAAGCTAAAGAACTTGCAGTGAAAAAACCCCATCTCTTCTTTCATTTAATAGCACAAATTTAGATTATCCCAGAAACATGATTAACAGAGGGGTGGATTAAGTTAGCTAAACTATTTTAGCCTCTTTATCTGGGACAGTAAAATTCACCCAGAAGTATTGGGTATTAATTTTAATAAACAGCTTCCAAACATGACTGAAATGAAAATTGCTCTCTTTGCTGTCAGGAGGCATGAAATTCAAGGATCTGATTCTGTTTTGCAAGAACTTAAATCGTCCCATGTGTCACATGTTTAAATTTATCTGTCTCTTCCATCCGACTATTTGACTTGCACTAATCTAAAATTTTCAGATGTGTTTCTTGGAGGATGAAGCTCATAGCTTCTCTTTCAGGACTGCCTTTCTGCAATGCACTACTTCTAGATTATTCTTAAGCATGACATTGATCTACTTGCAAAAAGATGGAATTTCAGTCTTGTGGTTCCAAGCTTTTATAATTAACTATGCACAATTCAATAAGGGTCAGGATCCCATTTAGGCTGTTTTTTTGGCTGCCTAAAAGGAGAAATATAAGATATTTTTCTCTACTTACTTAATGGTTAATATTTCTATTGCACCGATTGCCCAGTAAAATGTTTGATTCTTGTTTTTGTTTATCTTAAAATTAGCAGAGGTACTGTAGTAATTTGCTTCATATAACTAATCTCTTTATGAACAAAAGCTAGCTTTGGAAAAATAGCTCTTCAATGAGGAGAATATCACTACTTTTACCACGTTAACTTAGTATCTCCCTATTGCAAATCTTGAAAAACTGTAGCCACTATATATTTCAGGGAAAAAAATGCATTACATTATTCATTTATTAGACTATATGAATATTATTTTCATAATTGTATTTGAATTGCAAGGAACTAACAAACAGATATTCTTTGCTCATCCTGGCACAACTTTTATAAATGAATTACCTAATTTGAAATCCAGAAATTGCTCAGTACACACAGAAGTGTATGCCAAATGATGTTAATGCTTTGGGAACCAATTTTGCAGCCAAACAAACATCTACAAAAAAAACCCCCAAAATACTAAAAAGAAAAAAAATAATAAGAAATCTCTTCCTGAGAGAGCTGTAATTTTGGTTTCATTGATTATGGAATTATGCCTTAGCACTAGCAAAAGGACGTGAAAATTGAAGAGAGAGACTATTTTTAAAATTAAGGCATATTTGCAAATGCCCTTTGGTATAACTGGCCACGTGTCTGAAGACTTGTTGGAATATGCTGTCATGGTACACTTCAGAACCCTTGGAAACAAGAGGAAGAAAGGCAGGGAAATATACTGGAAGGCATTCTAGTCCCAGGATAAAACAGAGAATAATTTGCTACACAACTAGAATGAAATTTGTCATTTCTGTAGAGTCCTAGGCTGCATTTCAAGAAAGTAGTAAAAAGAAGTAATAGTACCTACAGGAATAAAATGTTCAATTCTGCTATGAATACAAAAAAAATACTATTTTTTAAAATTAATTAATTTAGGCATTAGCAATTAGCACTGCCAGCAGGTTGAGGGAGTATCTCTCTTATGAGGAAAGGCAGAGGGAGCTGGGCCTGTTCATCTTCAAGGAGATAGAACTGAGAGGGGACCTCATCCATGTCCATCAGTACCTGAAGGGAAAGTGCCAGAGAGATGCACCAGGCTTGTCTTGGTGGTGCTGAGCTATAGGACAAGAGGCAATAGGACAGAAACTTATGCCCAGGTAGTTCCACCTGAACATGATGAAGAACTTATTTACTGTGCAGGTGACTGTGCACTGGAACAGGCTGAGCAGAGAGGGTGTGGGGTGTCCCACTCCAGAGATGTTCAGGAGCTGACAGCATCTGGGTACCATTGGTGTAGCAGATTGTGCTTGAGCAGAGAGGCTGGACTAGATGACCACCAGTAGCCCCATCCACTTAAGTAATTTGTGTGTTTCAGTGGACAACGAAGGGTATAAAAGAGACAAAACAAAACTTTTCAACAACTCTAAAGAAAAGATAAAACCTTAGAGAAACTTAGAATTTTATCAGTTCAGTTTGCCTGGGCAACCAAAAGAAAGATGAAAGATTATTAGGATGTACTTGTATCTCATCAGGGTATAGTAAATGGTAACAAAGAATGGAGTTACCCAAGGTAAGCTCAATAATAATGAATTGAAATTACAGCCACAAAATACAAAATAAGCCATTTCTCCATCAAAATTGAAGTGGTTAATCACTGGAACAAAAAAAAATTTAAAAGCATATTCAGGTGAAAACTAAATGGCTACTTTCTTCTGCATTTGTCTGGTGTAAATTCCATGTATTTGGCTTAAAACTGGATTAACCATATAAAGCTTTATGGTCTATGGTACATGAGAAATCTAAATCATTGAACTCAAGATTTTACCTTACCATTTACAGCTGTGATTGTGTGAATTTCGAGGTTTAGAAAGCATTTACTGTAAGTAACATGGAAGAATTTGAAGCAAGCATCATACACTTTTTGTCCTATTCTCCCTGGTCTCCATCCCAAAACAAACACTGCAAAATAAAATTAACCTGAATCTAACAAATCTGGAGCAGAATATGAAGCTTGTAGATGTCTGTGCAATGTGACTGTAGCTGTAGACACAAGACACAATTAAAATAACCTAACATTTTATTACTATATCAGTCAAGTACATGCCTTTGTCATTCCTAACTCTAGAACTCACCCATCTTCAGATTTTTGAGTAGTTACTACTATCCTCTCTCTCCTCCTAAGTACCATCAGTATGGAAAGGACTCAAACCGAGTCCCGGAAAGCAGTTACTACATGGCCTACCACTGTAAATAGCTAACACATAATAATGAAGATACAGAAAGATGATTTAGTGAGCTGATGTGATGGACAGCTACTTAATTGCAGAGGAGAAGGTTAATTCACTGCTGAAGTGTCATTATTTAAGTAATGCTTGTCTGTTCAACAGGCATCTACTTAACAGAGATGTTATTAATGCTAGATTACGGCAAAGTGGTGAGACATCTCCATCACAACAAGACAGACAAGTCAAAATGAGTGATGAGGTACTAAGTTTACAAACGTTTGGTTAAGCCATTTATTATAATTACCCTATGCTATATCTTTAGTTTCTTCATTTGTCAGTTCATGTGTGGGGCCATTTCATTTCTATTTTTCTTATTCCAAGTAAATAATGAATATAAACTTTTATTTTAACATAAGAAGTTATTTCATTGAAGAAGTAATATGAAAGCAGGAAGATATATGAAGCAAGAGAAATTAGGATATAACAGGAAAAAAATATCATCAACTGTAATATGAAGATAGGCAGATGAGAATATTTACCTTAAATATTAAATCTCTCCTGGCTGCAAGAGAACAGCTTTAAAATGTAATAAAATGGCTACCTCCACCATACACAAATTAAATATTTATTAGAACTTCTCTTTGCCTATTTATTTGAAGATGACACAGTTTTAGGGCAAGATTTTCTTTGTAAGAAGATAAAGATAAATATTAATATAAAGAGTAAATCACAGTAGTACAAATCTTAATAAGAATACTTGTATAAAAATCTAATACCTAATTCACTCAAAACCATGAAAATATTGAAAATAGAAATCTGTGGGAATGACAAATGCTTTACAGAAATTGTACATATAAAGACTTAAAGAAGAATTTCTATGACTATCTTCCATCTCCATTAAGGAAGCTAGATGTTCATCTCAAAACTCCGGGATTCCTCT
>QUSF01000010.1:29297418-29331961 GCA_003676055.1 Chloebia gouldiae | reverse complement strand
GGGGTCTGGGAGGGTTTGGGGTTCCTGGAGGGGGTCCTGGGGAGATTTGGGGGTCTCAGGGTGTCCCAGGCCCATCCTGAACTGGGGTCTGGGGGTTTTGGGGGGAGGGGGCACAACAGGGGTTCCCCCCAGTTTTTGGGGGGTCTCCCATGGTGCCCCCTCCCTAAAAAGCTCCAAGGGCCCCTGAAGTGGCTCCTGTTCCACTGGCCGGTGCCCCCTGATCCAGGATGGCCCCCAGTGAGTCTGGGGGCTTTTGGGGGCCTTTTTTTGGGTTTTGGGGTGATTTTTTGGGGTAATTTTGGGAGGGTTGATGGGGATTTTCTGGGGGCTTTTTTGGGTTTTGGGGGATTTTGTTTGCAGTTTAGGGCGAATAGTGGGTTTTTGGGGAGAATTATTGGGTTTTTAGGGTTTGTGGGATTTTCTTGGGGTTTTTGAATGTTAGGTTTTTTTGGAGGGGTGTATTGAAATTTTGGGGAGTTTCTTGGAATTTTGGTGGGTTTCACTGGGATTTTGTTGGATTCCTTGTGGTTTTGGAGGGTTTTATTGGGATTTCTGGGGGATTTTTGGGGGTTTTAGTGGAATTTTTGGGGGACTTTGGGGTTTCTCTGGGTGTGGGGAAGGGTTGAGAGGCACCAAAATCTCCTTTAAACCCCAGAAAGTCCCAATAAAACCCACAAAATCACAATTAAATCTCAAAAATCCCTTAGAACACTCTAGAATCCCAATAAAAACCCACAAAATTTCTTGAAATCCCATCAAAGCTCCCAAAATCCCACTTAAACCCCCAAAATCCACCTAAAAATGTCCCTAAAACCACAAAAAGTCCCACAAAATCTGCCCCAAGGCACAAAGAAATCTTGGCAACACCCAAAAAACCCCACAAAAATTCCCTAAATCTTATGAAAAATAAAAAAAATACCCCAAAAAATCCCAAACACCCAAAGAATCCCACTAAATGCTGCCAAAATTCCAATGAACCCCCCCAAATCCACCAAAAATTCCAATAAAACCCCCAACATTCCAGAGAATCCCACAAAATCAACCCCAAATCCTAGTAAGGCCTTCCAAAATTCAAAAGAAAACAGAAATTTCAATTAACCCCCAATCACCTGCAGAAAAACACCCCAATCTCAAAGCACCAATAAAACCCCCAAAAATCCAAACCCCCCAACAACCACAAAACCCCCCAAAATTCTTCGACTCCTCCCAAACCAAATAATTCTCTCCAAAAACCCCAACAGTTCCCCATAACTCCCAACACAATCCCCCAAAGCCCAAAAAAGCCCCAAATTCCCAAACCCCTCCCGAGCCCTCCCTCGTCCCTCCTGGTCCTGCCCAGGCCCATCTGGGACCGTGGCCAAAACTCCCCGGAGAAAACACGGAGGTTCTGGAGCAATCCTGGAGCGATCCCGGGCTCGGCTTCGGGCTTGACCCCTTTGGGGATTTTGGCCAAACTGGGCAGATTCAGGTCGGCTTTCAGATCCCTGGCAGGAATTCCGAGCCTTTTCGGGTGGATTTTCGGCCCCTTTGGCTGATTTTAGGCTGGATCTGGTGGGGTTCAGGGGGGATTTCAGATTCCTTTGGATGATTTTAGGCCCATATGGGTGAATCTTAATCCTGCGTGGGTGATTTTAGGTCCCTTTTGTTGGTGGTTTTGGGCCCATTTGAATAGGTTTTTTGCTTCTTAGGGCAATTTTAGGTTGAACCAAGCCTTTTTAGGGTGATATTAGGTCTTCTTCTGTTGGCTTCAGGCACGTTTGGTTGATTTTAGGTACCATTGGGTGATTTTATACCAAATCAGGTACTCTCAGGGTGGATTTTAGGTTCATTTGGGAGATTTAAGGGTGATTTTAAGCCATTTCTTGTGGGTTTTAAAACATTTGGGGCAGTTTTAGCCCCCTTTGGTTGGATTGTAGACCCCTTTGGATACTTATAACCCCATTTGGCTGATTTTAGGCCAAACCATGTGGATTTAGAGTGGATTTTGATGCCCTTTTGGGTGGTTTTAGGCCAAACTGGACCCTTTTAGGATTGCACGTCCCCTTGGCCCTGCCCCTTTCCCCTCACGGTCCCACCCTTTCCTTGCCCCTTTCCCCTCATGGTCCCGCCCTTTCCTTGCCCCTTTCCCATCACGGTTCGGCCTTTGGGAGCGGGGCAGGAGGAGGAGGAGGGAGGAAGAGGCACAGCGGCAGCAGGAGCAGCCGGGGAAGAGCAGAGAAGGAATTGCGTGGCTCCGGCACTGCCTGAAGTCGCCACAGCCCTGGGAGCATCGCCCCCATCCCGCAGTGCCCGGGCAGGGGGAGCTCACCTCAAATATCTCGGGCGGTGTGGGGTTTGGGGTTTTTTTGGGGGAATGTTTGTAGCTGGCAGGGCTCCAAAGCCGAGCTGCAGCTGGCCCTCGGGGGACATTGGGGGACCCCGGGAGGTGTTTTTGGGGGGTCCTGGGGCCAGCAGTGGCTGCTCCTGGTACGAGCCCAGTCATTCCCAGTATGATCCCAGTCACTCCCAGTCATTCCCTATGATTATGCAATTTCCTTCCAGCAAGATCCCGTTTGCTCCCAGTTCCTCCAGCTTTCATCCAGTGTGTTCTCAGTTCTCCCAGTTGCTCTTAGCATAGTCCTAGTCACTCCCCGCATGGTCCCAATATAAGCCCAGATGCTTTCAGTCATTCCGAGTATGGGGGATGATGTGCGGGGTGTGTTCCCAGCCACCCTCAGATACTCGCAGTGTTAGTCCAGTCACTCCCAGTATGATCCAAGTCTGACCCCAGTGTGCTCCCAGTCACTGCCAGTATGAACCAGTTGTGCTCCACACGGTTCTAGTTGCTCTCTTTCACCGTTGCTTTCCTTCCAGTCACTCCCAGTATCTCCCAGTGTACCTCAGTTCCCTCCATCATGTTCCCAGTTCAGAACCAGTTCCTTCCAGTATGATCCCATTTGCTGACAACCACTCCCAGTCAGCCTCAGTGTAGTGGTACTCAGTGCCAGTATGATTCCAGTCACCTCCAGCATGATTCCAGTTCATGATTCAAGTTCAGATTCAAGTTCATCCCAGTATAAACCCAATTGTTTCCAATCACCCCCAACATGCAGCCAGTCACTCCCAGTTCTGCCCAGTTGCTCCTGTGATGATCCCAGTTGCTCACAGCTGCTCCCAGTCACCCTCAGCATAATCCCATTCACTCCCAGTATAGCCCATTTGCCCCTGACATGGTCTCAATTCCTCTGCAGGCTCCTACTCACTCCCAGTAAGATCCCAGTATGATCCCAGTCTGCATCACTGCGATCACAGTCTGCCCTGGAATGGCAGTATGATCCCAGTATGGTGTCAGTACAATGCCAGTACAGTCCCAGTCCCTCCCAGTATGATCCAAGTAGAGCCGAGTCCCTCCCAGTGCTGTCACTTCTGGCATCCCCCAGCTCTCTCTGTGTTCCCCACTCCCAGATCTCCCAAGAGGAGCCCCAAGGGCTGTCATTGCCCAGGCAGGGTCCCCAGCCAGCCCCAGTTTGGATGTGCAGCCCCCAGTTTTCCCAGTTTGCCTCTCCTTTGGCCCGGGCCGGGTTCCCCCCGGAACAGCGGTGGGAGCAGCTGAGAGCCCCGCGCTGCCCATCCCGACCTGTCCCGGCTCCATCCCTGCTCCTGCCGCGGGCTGCCAGGGCTGCAGGAATGGGGCACCGAGGGTGTCACTGCTCCTGGGGGAGGAGGAGGACGGAGGGAAGGGCAGGGATGAAGGAGGAGAAGGAGGTGGGCTAAGGGAGGAGGAGGAGGAGGGATGGAAGAGGAGGAGCAGGCAGGAAGAGGAAGAAGAGGGACAGAGGCGGATCAATGAAAGTAGGAGGAAGCGCGTGGTCAGGCCCTTCCTGAATTTGCAGCCCCCACCTGTGGGGTCATCGCCCCCCCTCCATCCTGCAGGTGAGTGGGGAGCGGGAGCTCGGCCCAAATATCCTGGGGGGTCCACCAGAGGCCAAGGCCAGCCAGAGCTCTCTGTTCTGGCAGATTTTGGGTGTGATTACCCTTGCATATAGAGAATTTTTCAGGAGGAGTATCCATTTTGGCTGTGGGCACCTGGAAAGACGGATGGTTCTTTTCCACAGGAAGGAAAGCCCAGAGCCCCAGTTCTCCAGGGGCTGATGAGAGGCAGCCCTCGACGTTCCAAGATCAGCTGGACCTGTCAGGTTGCCCCTGGGAGGCCAAGCCAGCCAGACCTGTTCCATGTTCCCTTGGTTTCATGGCACTCTGCAGTGTCCCAATGTTCTCCTTGCTTCTGAAGTGTGGCCCCTTCCTCCCATGAGGCCCCTCAGGGTGACAATGGCCCTTTGGTTCCACAAGGCCCCACAGTGTCACAAGGGTCTCCACAGGAAGGAAACCACGGAGCCCCTATGTTTCAGGATCTGATGAACTCTGCAGTCACCGGAGGCCAAGGCCAGACAGACCTGTCTGTCCTGGCAGGTTTGTCTGTGACCAACCCTTGGATATTTGGAATTGTGAATGTTGAATCCCAATTTCAGCCATTTGTGCCTGGAGGAGAAAGACAGTTCTTTTCCATAGGAAGGGAAGCATGGATCTCCTGTGTTTGGAATGCAGGTGAGAACTCCACCTAAGGAGGCTAAGGCCGGCCAGAGCAGTCTGTCCTGGCAGCTTTTGTCTGGGAGAAACTCTTGCATATAGGGAACTTTGGAGGAAAAGTATCAATTTTGGCCATGGGTGCCTGTGCAGGAGGGACGGTTCTTTTCCAGAGGAAGAAAAGCACAGAGCCTCAGTGTTTGAAGGCAGGTGAGAGTCAGCTCCCAGAAGACAAGGTCAAATAGACTTGTTGGTAATGGCAGCTTTTGTTTGGGAGCAATCCCTGGATATTGGGAATTTTGAGGGGGGAATCCCATTTTGGCCATGGCTGCTTGAATGAGAAGGGTAGTTCTTTTCCACTGGAAGGAAAGCCCAGAGCCCCAGGGCTCTGTTTCAGGGGTACATGAGAAAAAACCCTCAACATGCCAAGGGCAGTTGGACCAGTCAGGCCAAGCCAACCAGATCTGTTACCTGTTCTCTTGGATCCATGGGGCCCTGCAGTGTCACACCAGTCCCTTGTTTCCATGGGGCCCTGCAGTGTCACACTGGTGGTGTCATATTGGATCCTTGGTTGCATGAGACCCAGATGTGCCACACTGGCCTCTTGTTTCCATGGGGCTCCATAGTGTCACAATGGTCCCTTGCTTCCATGAGGCCTTGCAGGGTCACAGGGGTCTCCTTGGTGCCAAAGGTCACAATGGACCCTTGGTTCCATGGGGACTCACAGTGTCAGAAGGGTCTCCTTGGTTCCATGGGGCCCTGCAGAGCCCCTTGATTCAACGAGGCCTCAAAGTGTCAGAATGGCCTCCAGGATTCCAATAGGCCCCACAATGTCACAATGGACCTTTGGTTCTATGGGGTCCCACACTGTTCCATGAATTCTTAGTTCCATGGGGCCCTGTATCTCCTTGGTTCCATGGTGCCACACAGTGTGACAACTGCTCCTTGGCCTGATAACGCTCCATAGCGTCACAATGGCCCCTTGGTTCAACGAGGCCTTGTAGTGTCACAATGGCTCAGTGAGGCCTTTGGTGTCACAAGACTGTGATTCCATAAGTGTTGGAACCCTGGATGCTGAGAATTTTAAATTTGCTGTGCTGAAAGGCACAGACTTGCAAGAGAACACTGCATTTGACCTGAGGCTGTGGAGAAGGCTTCCAAAATTAATAGCACTGGGGTTACAGGTGCATAGTTGGTTAGAGGTATATACTAGCACAGGGTGGAAAAATTAGAGTTTAGGGCTTTAGAACATCGTAATAAATATGAAGCAAGATGGAGGTTTTAGGATGGAGACAGGTTCTTATTTACCTTCTTCTTCCCTTCTTCTTCATGGGTTTGGGTGACATTTTGTGATTGGACAGAAAAGTCCCCACTGAAGGCTTCAAGGGATCAGTTATTGGGTTAAAAGGGAAAATAATTTAGGTGTCATTTCTTGGTTGGATAGTTTTGAAAGGCCTTGTAACAAGAGGTATTTGGCCATTTTGTGACTTGCTAATGAAAGACTGCAGAACTCACTGTTGTGAGGTGGCAACACTGATAGGAGACAATAAGAACCTGAGTCTGAACATGAACTATCGTCTCAAGTACCTTCAATCCTGACCAGGACACAGGTAGAAAAAACAAGCAGAGAACCCACACATAAGGCCTGGCAGTGTGACAACAGACCATTGGTTTCACTGAGCCCCACAGCATCACGATTGTCCCCTTGGCTCCACGAGGCTCTGAAGTGCCAGAGAGGCCCTTTGGTTTCACAAGGCCTCAAAGTGTAGAAATGGTCTCCATGGTTTCAAGAGGCCCTGCTGTGTGACAAGGGACCTTTGGTTCCATGATGCCCCAGTGTGACACAATGGTGACACAATGGTTCCATTGGACTCTTCATCCCATGGAGACCCACAGTGTTCACCGTAGTCCCCTTGATTCCATGAGGCCCTGCCATGCTCTAATGGCTCCTTGGTTCCAGTGGGTCCCAAAGTGTCAGAACAGTCTACATTGTTCCATGAGGCCCCGCAAAGTCACTCTCGTCCCCCCTTGGTTCCACAGGGCCCCACAGTGTAACAATGGACTCTTGGTTCCATGAGGTGCCATGCTGTGTCTCAATGGCTCATGGTTCCATGAGGCCACACAGTTTAACAATGGTCCCTTGGTGCCATGAGGCCTTGCTGTGTCACAATGGTCTTCGGGTTCCATGAGCTTTCCTGCTGCCAGAAACAGTCTTCCTGGTTCCACAGTGTCATCATAGTCCTTTTGTTCCATGAGGTTCCATAGCAGAACCTTGGTTCCATGGCCACCTTGGTTCCATGCGACCTTGCAGTGTCACAATGGACCTGTGGTTCCATGAGGCCTTGTTGTGTCAGAATGGCCCCTTGGTTCCAAGAGATTTCTCAGGGTCACAATGGTCTCCTTGGATCCGTGGTATCACAATGTGCCATTGGTTCAAAGAGGCCCCAGTGTGCCAAAATGGACTTTGGTTCCATGGGGTTCCGCTGTGTCACCATGGACCCTTTGTTCCCATGAGTTTGCACAGAGTTACAGCTGACTCCTGGGTTCTGGGAGGCCCCGCTGTCATCAAATCTCCTAAACATCAGAATAAGTCTCCTTAGCAATAATATACTATTTAAGAGGGTATCATTTATTCAGCCCTGAGGTCTAGTGAGGGATAACTCCTAACCTTATGTGGACATGTAACTCTACCACTGTGGCGTTTATACACAGTCACTACATGTGTATTACAATTTACCCATTTCCATAAAACCCACCCCAAGTTCCCAGGTTCAGTCCTTGCTTTTTCTATCACTGCACCCTTGAGCCAGATGTCTTTTACACTTCCAACTGTCCTTGCTGGAAAAGCAGCTCCTGCATGCCTTGTTCCTGTGCTAAAAGTTCACAGGCACGGTAAAAATGGAATTAACCCTTTTGGTATCAAGGCCAAGGCTTTGTGTGGCCAGGCAGGGGCAAGCAGGAGGCAGAGCTGTCAGCAAAGGCAGGAGCCAGCGAGGTGGGGCAGCCGGGGGATGACGACAGCCTGCAGGGACAGAGGCACAGGGCAGGGACACCGTAGGACAGCCTGGGCTGCAGAGGGCACAGGGATGTGCAGCAGCTGCAAGGCCCTGACAGAGCCAACCTGTGCAGCACTTTGGCCATGGCTGCTGGCCCTGGGCCTGAGGCCACGAGGGGACAAGTGACCCTTGCAGCCCTGGGGCCTCATTGCCTCCTTGTCCTGCTCAGCAGCCTGGCAGGGGCCGCCCCATGGTCCTGCCCTTGGCACTGCACATCCCCACATCCCAGTGCCCATCCCGGGAAGAGCCCTGAGCAATGAGGGAGGGTCAGGACCTGCCTTGCCAGGGGCTGGGGCTCAGGCCTGGGCCCTTTGCATTCCTGAAACACATCCAGGTTTGCTCAGCACCAGAGACACCTTTCCCTTGCTTGTCCCCAGCTGTCATCAGTGCCTCCAGTGATCTGCTCTGACTGGAACCTGAGGAAATTTTCTCAGACAGGTCCCTCACAGGGATCTCTTTAAAGTTCAAGAAACTTCAGTGTTTCAATGTAACTGAGATCTTGTGGGTTTTGTGACATGACTGAGGGGGTTGTGACATCACAGAGCTGGCTGTGATGTCCCAGAGTAGGTTTGAGGCCATAGAGCAGACTCTGCCATCATAGAGGGTCTGTGGCATCACAGAGTGGATTGCAACATCATAGAGCAGGCTGTGACATCACAGAACAGACTGTGACTTCACAGGGTGACTTTGTAACATCACAGTCTTCTCTGACATCACAGCACTGCTGAATGGCATCACAGGGTGAAATCATAAAGTTGCCTCTGTGACATCACAGAGGCTGTTTGACATCACAGGAGGCTTTCTGACATCAAAGGGACAATGTGATATCACAGAGATGTCTGTGTGACATCACAAGGGCTGTGTGACATCACAGGGGCTCTGTGACATCACAGGGGCTGTGTGAGGTGACTGGGGAGATCACTCCAACCAAGCCCTCCTCCCAGTTGCCCCAGAGAAGTCCAATGCTGCTCATGCACAGCAGGGTCCCCCGTCCCCCTGGGTCCCCCCACCCCCGGTGCCACAGCCTCCCCCAGAGGATCGACCCCAGAGCCTGACACGGGGATGGGGGCCAGGGATGGGGCCGTGGGGGGTGGGACAGGGGGACAGGGACCCCCCGGCAGTGTCCCCGTGTTCCCCAGGGCCATATCCCGGGCCAGGGCTCCTTCACCCTGTTACCAACGAGGGCTTGAGAGTGCTGAAAAAATCCCTGGTAAGGGATCAACAAAAACCATTTAATTTTATATTAAGATTAGTTTTAATATTAACAGCACAACAAAGTTCCTTGGCAAAAGTCACTCGGCTTCTGAATGGACACTTCAGGCACACCAAGGAAACAAAGCAACAATAAAACCAAACAAAATCCAGGCAATCAAACCAGAAATGAACTGAGAACTGTCCCTGTGTGTGTGTGTGGCACAAGGACAGTGAGGCAAGGATAAAAGGAATATGACCCAAAAGTTTACAAAGCTCAAATTTAATGGGACATAACTTATACCTTAACTTTAAACTGATACCTTCAACTGCACAATTTAGCAAAAGGACAGAGCTTAACAGTATTTAACTTAACTAATAACCTATGACTTTGCAATTAAACAGAGGAATAACACTTAACAAAATTCAACTTGGCTTATGACTTATTTTAAACTGTTCTGGTTTGAAAGCAAAACCAGTGAGAGACTCCAAGTCAGAAATACAATTTATTGGGAAAAGGGGAAAAGGACAAAAATACATGCAACAATACAAAGGGAAAGACCACTGACAAAGTCAGAACACAACCTGGCCAGCGTGCTGGCAGCAGTCCAAATTGGAGTGGCTGCAGTCCTCTTGGGATGGCAGATGTAGTCGCTGTGGCCTCTCGGAGAACCTGTGAAAAGGCTGCCTCCTCTGTCTAGAAATCCCCAGTTTTATCCAGGTTGGAATGCCTAGCTCCTCCCCCCTGGGCAGAGCATCTCACAATGGGTCATTATGAGTCTCAAGGTGTGTCCTTAATCACCGGCTCCTGGACAGTGTTATCTGAGTCATGTGGCAAGGCACTGATGGGGCTATTAACAGCAGATAAGGAAAACTGCCCCAAGGCAACTCCTACTCAGATGGTAAATAGGAAAACGTTTTTCTTTAATCTTGGACATAAACATAGCAACTCAGCGAAAGAACAACTCTTAGAAGCATTTAAATGCACTTAGACCTTGTGATTTACCCTTACTTACAGGCCTGACGGGCTCAGCTATCCAAGGCACTCAGACCCCTCAGAGAGCAGCATTTCTGCCACATTTCCCCAGCACAGGCACTCCTGTGTGCACACAGACATAGAGAGTCAGTGCAAGGCACCTGTGAGAAATTCCCCTGAGGGCAGGGAAATGCTCCCTGTGGATGCTTTGGCATCTCCCCAGCAGGGAAGGGTTGAGCCTGGAGGAGTGGGGGGATCGACCCAGGCTCCCTCGTTGTTCGGGATCCCTGAGTGCAGCAAACGGGAGAGTTCCTGGCTCGGAGAGGCCCCACTAAGAGGGAGTCGCTGGTCCAGGAGAGCTCCAAGGGCTCCTTTTGGAGCGCTGTTTGTAGGGCCCCAGGGGAGGGGCTTCAGTCCCAGCCATGTTTCATCCTGGCCGCACTTGGCATCAGCAGCTTTCTTTGGCAGGCTGAGAACAGGGATGTTGTGCCACTGAGGGAACACAAACAGTTCCCAGGGCAGCTCCTAAAGCAGCCAGGAGCTGGCTGGGCAGCAGCAGTGCTTCGAGCAGACAGTGTTTGTGATGAGCTCCAGAGGAGCTGAGCCCAGGGGCTGCTGGCCAAGGCCGAGCCCCAGCGAGCATTTCTCATCTGGCAGGGCAGGCTGGGAACGTGAAGGGGGAATGCACCAGCACAGGAACCATGGAACCAAGGGACCATTGTGACACTGTGGGGCCTTATGGAACATGGAGACCATTATGGCGCTTTGGGGTGTCATGGGACCAAGGGGCCATTTTGACATTGCAAGGCCTCATGGAGTCATGGAGACAGCATCAAGAGACTTCACAGCCTCAGGGAACCAAGGGAAAATTGTGACACTATGGGGCATTATAAAACCAAAGGAACACAGAACAGGTCTGGCTGATTTGACCTCCAGGGGCCATGTGACTGGTCCAGCTGACCTTGGAGTGTTGAGGGTCTCTTCTCATCTGCTGCTGAAACACTGGTGCTCCATACTTCCCTTCCTATGGAAAAGAACTGTCCTTCTCCTCCATCCACCCATGGCCAGAATTCAGACTTCACCGCCAAATTTTCTTACATCCAGGGAGTGTTCCCACAGGAACATTGCCAGGACAAATCTGTCGGGCAATGGTTTCATGATGGTCACCTCCCATCTGTCCCCAAAACACTGGGGAAGGATCTGTGCTTTCCTTCCTTTGCGAAAGAACTGTCCTGCTTCTCAAGGTGCTCATGGTTGAAATTGGGATTCTGTCTCCAAAATTCCCTATATCCAAAGGCTGCCAGCAGACAAAATCTGCCATTCCTGACAAGTCTGGATGGCCTTGGCCGAGTGAGGCTCTCACCTGCCTTCTAAACACTGGGGCTCTGTGCTTTCCTTCCTATGGAAAAGAACTGTCCTTCTTGGCTTGGTGCTCATGGGCAGAATTGGGATTTCACATCCAACACTGCCTATTGTTACAGAATTCGGGAAGATTGTTGGCTGGAAACATTTTGTGTGTGGGGCAGGAAGGGGCAGGTCCAGCCTTGCCCAGCACTGCCCTGCCCTGGAACCCCAATCCCCCCAGAGCCTCTATCCCAGCCCAGCAGTGTCTGCCAGTCCTTGGCACAGCACAGGCAATGCTCCACAACCACTCCTGAAGCCCCAGCCCAGCTCCTGAGTGACCAAATGACCCCAGGTCCCACCTGGGGGAAGGGCCCAGGAAGACCAAAGGGGTATGTAAGGCTGACCACAAGGCAAGCACACGTCTTGATCCTACCTCCTCTTGGAATTTCTATCTGAACACCATGGGAAACCAGGAGTTGGTAGCTGTGTATGTGCTCCTCTGTATTTATTTTGTCTTTCTTTCTGTGTCGTCTTCTTGTATTTCCCTCCCCTTGCACATTTTGATTAACTGAAAAGAACAGGCTTAGAGTTGGTGAAACTGAATAGGCCAAGTGTTTTGAGAAGTCTTTTTTGTTCATTTAATGTAGTTTTAAACCTTTTGCCAAAGTTTCTCTGATTTCCTAAAGTTCCCTGTAAAGCCTGTTTTTTTTTTGTTTTGAGCGCCTGAGAATCTCTTGTTGGTATTTCTCCAATTCATCCAACTCGGAGGACACAAACAATTGTAATTCCTTTGAAATGTCTCCTTGAGAGAGTTGTCTGGGGGATGAGAGTCAGGGCTTGTGTGTCCTGCTTGGCACAGCCCAGGCAGGGCTTTCACAGCCCCATCCCACTCTCCATTTCCCAGCTGGAGCCGCTGGTGCCTCTGAGTTCTGCTGCCCCAGCCCCAGGGATGCTCTCCTTGTCTGCCCATTCTCCCACGGTCTCTGGGCAGGGATGGCCTCAGTGGTGGCTGCTGACATCCTCAGCAGCTTGGAGGCAGCTGCTGAATTTTACTGCACCAGAGGCTTCTTCAGCCTTCAGTGCTTCAGTTCAGGAATTCAGTGGCCCAGGGCTCATTAACATTCAGAACACCTTAACAAGCCAAGCCTCTGGGAATAATTTAAGATTCCAAATATTTTGTGGTTAATTAGGCAGATTCCAATTGTGTAGTTGAAGTGAATGAATTTTATTTACAAAGGGAGTGAGAAACCATTATTTAGGTCCTGGTTACATTTTTTCCCTGTTAATTCATTGATATGTGCAATCTCCAACTGACACTGAATCCAACCTGCAGTTTGAATAGAAATGAAAATCAAGACACTTCATGGCTGACAATCCATCAGACTCTGTCCCTACCCCCACCCCACCATTTCCCCCATCCAAGCCCTGGCACTCAGAGCAGCCTTGTGCAAATCTCAGCTCCCTCTACCCCAGGCTGCACCTGCAGGTTTCAGCTCCTTGGCTCCAACTGCCACCTGCTTTCCTTGGAGAAGGAGCTGCCTGAGACACAGAGGGATGTTCATTTATTGCCAGCCAACAAAGCCAAGGGAAGGCACAGCTTCATCAAATGCACAAGTCATTCCTTTGCTGGCTATTAAACTTTGCCCAGCAGACAGTCTCAGAGAAATGGAAAACACCTTCTGTGCCCAGCACAGATCCCAATGTCCCCCCAGATCCTCCCTGCCCCAATTCTGCCCAGATTTGCTCTTTGTACACCCGAGTCACAGGCTGAAGTCAGGAGCTCTCTCCATGGCCAGAGGGAGGAAAAGAGGGAAAGTGGATGAAGAGCTCTCCTGTGCAGAGCCAAAGTCCAAGTGCCCCTGCAGTGGGAACCACAACTCATCAGGTTTGTGTACTTTGGGCTCAGGATTGGTGACACTCAGAGGCGCAGAAAGGTTTCTTGCCAACAAACACAAGTTAAACATCTGAACAGTTTAATAACCATCACAGCTCTTCCCTCAGCTCCCTGTGATGTCCCAGCAGCATCTGACATATCCACCATCCCCAAGGGATTTCTGTACAGGAAGAGTTTTAGACAAAGCCATTAAAAAAGGTAATTCTGTGATAGACATAAATCTAAGTACAGTGTTGACTAATGTGATATTTATGTGAACTTTGGAAAGAAACTTTCAAGCTCAAAGCATGAAACCAATCAGTTGAGAGGCCCTTGAATGACCAGAGAGCATCTGGAGGAGAAAATCTGGGAGTAATAGGAAGGATACAGAACCAGCTGGTCGAGTGGAAATATGTCCTTAGAAAAGGCCATTTTAAAAGGGGAACTGGAAACACCTGAAAGAAGAGGGAGATGATGTTAAAAACACAATATTGGTGACACAAGTAGATGGGAAGATCAGTATTTCTGCTCCTTCTCCCATCAGTACACTTCCAGGAAATTCTTCTTCCTGGTGGGAAAATTTTGATATTTTTTAACAGTAGTGAAGTGACCCATAGAATAAAAATGTCCTTGTATAACATGAAATGTACAAGTAGTAAAACCTGTGCCCCTTTCCAGGCAGACATCAGCTGTGGGCCCATGGACAGGCAGTGCCACTTGTGCCGTGAGGTGCCGAGCTGGGATTGGATCTCTCAGAGAGGAGCTGTGGGAGAGCAGAGCACCTTGCAAGCTGCAGGTCCCTGCCAGCCCCACAGGGCTCCTGTGCCATCAACATCTGCTCTGCTCCAGTGTGAAACAGGGCCCAGCACGGTGCCGGGAGCATCAGAGAGCTGAGGTGTGTGCTGGAATTCCATGCCCTCCCCATGCCGCAGCAGCCCTGCATTTCCCTGCTCCAGCCTTGGTCTCCAGCACAGCCATGGAGGCTCTTTGGGCTCCTGAGTGTTCCTGCAGCTGCCAAGGGCAGCTGAGCTCTGCCTTTGGCACAGCCAGCCCTGGCCAGCGCAGGCCATGCTCAGCAATTCCTTGTCTGTGCCCAGCCTTGCTGCCAGCCCCGGCAGTGGCTGCGTGGCCCCTTTGTGGCCCTGTGCTGGCCCAGCCATGGTGCCACAGCCCCTGTGCAGCCCAGCCCAGGACAGAAGTATTGCGGCTGGGAACGGCCCCTGTGCCGTCGGGCCCTTGGCAGCCCTGGGGCTCTGTGCCCCATGGCCTCCCTGCTGGGCAGCCTCTGCCAGCTCCTGCCCAGCCCGTGACACCTGTGGGGCTGCACAGACAGCCCTGCCCCGGGCTCTGCCAGCCTCGGGGCCAGCAGAGAGGCTGGCCAGGGCTGGCCATGGCCGGGAACAGCCCTGAGCCCCGCAGGAGGATGGAGCTGGGCCACAGCCAAACTCAGCCCAGGGCAGAGCTGGGCTCAGCAGCCACGGCTGCCAAGGGCTGGAACAAACAGAGGCTGGCACTGACAAATGTCCTGGGCCCCCTCCCTGCTCTGTCCATGCCCCAAGGGCACAGAGCAGCCTCCTCTCTTGGCCACTTGCCTCTTTTCAATGCCTTGCCCAGGCACTGGCCCTGCCCCACAAGGCCTGGGCTGAGTCCTGCCCCTGCACGCTCAGCCAGGCTGGGATGGACACTGATGGTTTCTGTGCCAGGCTCTCCCAGCCCAGCCCAGCTCCCTGCCAGCTCTGCCAGCTGCCCTGAGCTCTGGGCAGCACCAAGGGCCTCTCCCCAGCACAGCCCAGCCGGCTCTGGCCCCACAGCTCTGCTCAGGCCAGGCTGCTCTGGGCACTGGCCCCACGGCCTCAGCCCCTGCCAAGGGCACAGCAGCAGCTGCAGCTCAGCCAGGACTCAGCCCCAGCCATGGGGGAAGTGGCTGGGCCAAGGCCAGAGGAGCTCCCTGGCTGCCCTGCTCCCCTCTGCCTGAGGTGCTGAGAGCTCTGCAGCCCCTCCTGCCATCCCATCTGCCCAGGCCAGCACAAGAGCCCCGGCTTTGGGGCCCTCCAGAGCTGCTCCTGCTCCAGGCCCAGGGCCCATCTCAGAGCTGCAGCAGCCACAAAGCTGTGCCCATTTCTGCTCATGGCTGCTCTGATGGGGATGGATCCTCAGCCACTTGGAGGTTGCTGATGAATTTTCCTACTCTAGAGGCCTCTTCTTTCTTGAGCTCTCCAGTTCAGAAATTCAGTGAGAAAAGCTCATAAATATTTGTTCAAAATGAACAAGCAAGAAAAACCCATGGTAATAGTTGAAGATTTCAACTCTCCTGTGGTTAATTAGACAGATTTCAGAAGTGTATTCAAAGTGAATATACTATAGTGAAAATGATTCAGAGACAACTGTTTTGTCCTGTTTTCTTTTCCTGTTTATAGATTGATATCAGCAATGTCCAATTGATATTGACCCCCAGTGCCTTCTATTGCAGCCTGAACAGATATGAAAATCAAGACCCTTCATGGCTGACAATCAATAACACTTTGGCCCCACCCCCTGCCCACCATTTCCCTCATCCAACCCCTGGCACACCTATGGATTGGGAATGGTGTGGCCAGCAGGACCAGGGCAGTGATTCTTCCACTGCACTCAGCACTGGTTGGGCAGCACCTCAGGTGCTGTGTCCAGTTCTGGGCCCCCAATTTAGGAAGGACATGGAGGGGCTGGAGCGTGTCCAGAGAAGGGCAACAAGGCTGGTGAGGGGTCTGGACCACAAGTCCTGTGAGGAGTGGCTGAGGAAGCTGGGATTGTTTATTCTGGATAAGAGGAGGCTCAGGGGAGACCTCATCACTCTCTATAACTCCCTGACAGGAGGGTGCAGTCAGGTGGGGCTCGGGCTCTTTTCCCAGGGAACAGTGACAGGAGAAGAGGACACAGCCTTCAGCTGCACCAGGCGATGTTTAGGCTGGACATCAGGAAATATTATTCTCACAAAGGGTGACTGGGCATTGGAATGGGCTGCCCAGGGAGGTGGGTGAATCTCTGTCCCTGGAAGTGTTTCAGGAAAGACTGGATGTGGCACTCAGTGCCATGGTCTGGGTGAAAAGGTGGTGTTGGGTCACAGGTTGGACTTGCTTCTCTCCAAAGTCATTTCCAGCCTGGTTGATTCTCTGATGATTGTGACACTGCAGGGATTTGGGGAAGCAAGGGGCCACTGTGACACTGCAGGGCCTGGTGGCGCTAAGAGGACCATGGGGACACTGTGTACGACATGGCACCACAGGGCCACGGGGCCACTGTGACACTGTGGGGATGAATGGAAGCAAGGAGTGCATTGTGACAGTCTGGGTCCTGGTGGGATCACAGAGGCCACTGTGACACTGCAGGGCCTTGTGGAACCCTGCAGAGCTTTGTGACAGAGCAGGACCTCGTCTCATGATGGGGCCATTGTGACGCTGCAGGGCCCCAGGGAACCAAGGGGCCAGTGCTGCTCCTCAGGGACTTGTGGAATGAAGGAAACATGTTGGACACCGTGGTGGCCCTTGTGACACTGTGGGACCAAGGAGAGAATTGCTGCCCTGCCAGACCTCAGGGAACCAAAGATCCATGGTGACACTGCAGGGCCTTGTGGGACCACAGTGACATTGTGACACTGCAGGGCCCAAGGATGCAAAGGACTTTGTGACACTAAGGGATCCCATGGAACTGAAGGGACATTGGGACTCTGGGAGGCCTCATGGAATCATGGAGACCTTTGGGACACTCTGGGGCCTCATGGAACCGTGATGACACCAGGTTGTCTGGGAATGTGGATCTGCTGGAGGGTAGGAGGGCTCTGCACAGGGCCCTGGACAGGCTGGATCCAGGGCCCAAATCCAACAAGGTGAGGTTTAACAAGTCCAAGTGCCGGGTCCTGCACTTTGGCCACAACAACCCCTGCAGTGCCACAGGCTGGGGACAGAGGGGCTGGACAGCAGCCAGGCAGAAAGGGACCTGCAGGGACTGATGGACAGCAGGCTGGACATGAGCCAGCTGTGTGCCCAGGTGGCCAAGAAGGCAAATGGTTCCTGGCCTGGATCAGGAATGGTGTGGCCAGCAGGAGCAGGGCAGTGATTCTTCCCCTGTGCTCAACACTGGTTGGGCAGCACCTCGAGTGCTGTGTCCAGTTCTGGGCCCCCCATTTTAGGAAGGACATGGAGGGGCTGGAGCGTGTCCAGAGAAGGGCAACAAGGCTGGTGAGGGGTCTGGAACACAAGTCCTGTGAGGAGTGGCTGAGAGAGCTGGGATTGTTGATCCTGGATAAGAGGAGGCTCAGTGGAGACAAGGCGGTGTCAGGGCACAGGTTGGACTTGATGATCCCAAGGTCTTTGCCAACCTTGCCGATTCTGTGGATCTCTGAAACCACCCTTGGAGCAGTTGCAGGAGGAGCCCCAGATCTCCTCTTCAGAAACTGCAGCAGCCCAGGTCCCTCAGCTTCTCCTCACAGCCCCAAAGCCCATCCTGTCAGTCCTGCAGAGCCTCTACAGCTCCTCATCACTGCCCAGAACAGGGAGCTCCACAGCCAGACACAGCAGCCCAGATGTGCCCCCCTGGTCTGGGGTGCCTCTGGCAAGGGAGCAGCACCAGGCACTGCAGGAGCCTGCAGACAATTCCTGCAGCACTTGTGGGATGATCCTGCTCCCCAAGGGACGTTCCCATGGTGCCAAGTCAGGAACTGCACTGGGGAGTGGGGCCAGAGAGGAAAGGGCAAACAAGGATGGGCTGTGTGCAGGGCAGGGAACAGGGGTAGGCAAGAGGAAGAAATCTGGACCAGGGAAGAGTAAAAAAAGCGAATGTGAAGGCAAGGAAATGCTCAGGGCAGTTTGGGGGTGGCTGCCAGGCAGCCCTGGCTCTGAGCAGCAGCGTCTGCAGTGGGACAGGAAACTCCCAGCTGATGGGAACAAACTTTCTGGCTGACTGCAGAGGACAGGACAAAGCTGAGTGGTTTCCCTGGCGTCCCCCAGCCCTTCCCGGCCCCAGGGGCTGATGGCATTTGTGCTTCCTCAGGTTCATGTCCCCACAGCAGCAGCATGGGGGTGCTCCCGCCTGCTGTGTGCAGTGCAAACAGGGGCTGCTGAGCCAGTGCTGCCGTGTCTGTGCCTGCAAGGATGTGGCACCTCTGTGAGCTGGGGGAGAGGCCAGGGCTGCAGAGGGGGGATGTTGTTGGCAGCTCCATGAGGACACTCTGGGATGCTGCCCTGGGCTGTGCAGCGCACTGGGGATGGATCAGTCCCTGCTCTGCTGCTCCTTCCCAGGTCCCCAGGACCCTTGCAGAGCACCAGCCGTGCTGTTTGTCTCCAGCCTGCCCACTGCCAGCCTGGGGCTGCTCTCGGGGGTTTTCTGTGCTGAGCATTGGCCTGGCCGTGTTCTTGAGAGAGCCTGGGCAAGGAGCCTGGAGCCCCCAGGGCCTGGCCTGAGGCGTCAGTGCTGTCCCAGCAGTGCCCATGGCCTGTCCCTGCTGCAGCCCCGGCACTGCCACCCCCAGGACTGTGCCCGGCCCCAGGAGCACTCAGGCCCTGCAGCAACACCAGGGCCACCAGGGCAGCGGGGCAGGGCCAGGGAGCAGCACTGGCAGCACCAAGTGCTGCTGCTGCTGGGCACAGCTGCTGTACCAGCACTGATCTGCCCCCAGCTCTGCACACAGACATTGCTGCTGCAGCTCCAGGGAAGGCAACAAAAGGCCATCTCTGCAGAAAACTTTGCTGGGACATCCTTTAGTTCCTTTAATGCCGCCAAGAGTGCAGCCCCTCATTGACACAGTCTGTGGCCACAGGCAAGGTGGAGAGAAACAAAAGAGAAATGGCACTAAAAATGAGATTTATTGTGGACAATCTGAAAAAAGTAAAACAATGAAACGGACCTCCAAAATGAAACCAACAAGAAAAAAAATCCCCACAACCAAACCAGCAAGAAGTATCAAAGATTACTTTTATTACAAGTGGTTTACAGAAACTGGACAGCAGTTTAATGTTTCTGAAAGCATCCAGTCATCAGTCTCCACACTGCAGCCTTGAGCTCCTGGTTCCTCAGGCTGTAGATGAGGGGGTTCAGGGCTGGAGGCACCACTGAGTACAGAACTGACAGGGCCAGATCCAGGGATGGGGACGACATGGAGGAGGGTTTCAGGTAGGCAATCATGGCAGTACTGACAAACAAGGAGACCACGGCCAGGTGAGGGAGGCAGGTGGAAAAGGCTTTGTGCCGTCCCTGCTCAGAGGGGATCCTCAGCACTGCCCTGAAGATCTGCACATAGGAGAAAACAATGAACACAAAACAAACAAATGCCAAACAGGTACTAACAGCAATCAGCCCAAGTTCCCTGATGTGGGATTTGGAGCAGGAGAGCTTGAGGATCGGGGGAAAGTCACAGAAGAACTGGCCCAGGGCATTGCCATGGCACAGGGGCAGGGAAGATGTATTTTCTGTGTGCAGCAGAGCAGTGAGAAAGGCACTGGCCCAGGCAGCTGCTGCCATGTGAGCACAAGCTCTGCTGCCCAGGAGGGTCCCGTAGTGCAGGGGTTTGCAGATGGACATGTAGCGGTCGTAGCACATGATGATTAGCAGGAAATACTCTGCTCCAGTGAAGAAGAGAAAGAAAATGGGCTGAGCAGCACATCCTGTGTAGGAGATGGTGCTGGTGTCCCAGAGGGAATTGTGCAGGGCTTTGGGGACAGTGGTGCAGATGGAGCCCAGGTCGCTGAGGGCCAGGTTGAGCAGGAAGAAGAACATGGGCGTGTGCAGGTGGTGGCCGCAGGCTACGGCGCTGATGATGAGGCTGTTGCCCAGGAGGGCAGCCAGGGAGATGCCCAGGAAGAGGCAGAAGTGCAGGAGCTGCAGCTGCCACGTGTCTGCCTGTGCCAGCCGGAGGAAGTGGCTGATGGAGCTGCTGTTGGACATTTGCTGTGGCTGCACACGGGGACCTGTTCATGGGGAAAGGACAGTGAAGAGTTAGAGATACCTGTAACCAAAATCAAAGCCATTTCCCATACACCCTCCTCTGTGACACACACGGACACACTTCTGTGTTTTAGAGTTCTGAGGTTTGCTTAAAAGTCTCCCCAATATTTTTCCTAGTATTTTTTCATATCAAAATCTCTGCATTTCTGCTTCCCCCAGGGAGAACAGAGCACGTTCTCTGAGGTAAAGTGATGAGTGGAGAATAAGGGGAGATGGTGTCTGGTGTCTCCTTCTGACCTATTCATATTTCTCTGGGTCTTAACCTCACTTACCTGGAGAGTGATCACCTTCCCATGCTTCCCGTAAAATGTCACCAGGAACTGCTGAGAGCAGATGGATCCACCACAGCCCAGCTCCACATTTGAAGCCAAGGACTCACATTGCTCATTTCACTAACCCAGCAGCATTTTCAGTGTCACAACACCTCTGCCTTTCCACATCAATCTTATAACTCAAAGATGCTCTAGGACAGGTTTGCACCCTGGATTGAAGCTCCCAGCTTGGACTGAAATCTCAGGGAGAATTCAAAGTGTCCTTCTGATGGCACTGGATGAAGGGAGGCGCAGCTCCTTCCCTGGCTGCACTGCCAGCATTGCCCAGAGCCGGGCACTGGGGACAGCTGTGTCACCCTGAGCCAGCTGTGCCCCTGCCAGAGCCCCCAGTTCCGGGCAGCTGCTCCCAGCCCTGTGCTCTGCAGAGGAAACTGGGCCAGGGGCTGCAGAGCTGCCTCACAGCTCTGCTGCAGCTCTGCCTGCACAGGAGGGGCTGCACGCCTTGGAGCCCCAGTCCCGAGGGCAGAGGCTTGGCTGGGGGCACAGGAGGGAGGGGGCTTGTGCAGAGGGAGGGGCTGCACTGGAGGGGATCCTCTGGACATCTCTAAACTCTCTCTGCTCAGCATTTCTGGGTTTTGTGTTCTCTCCTTCCCTGATCTTCTCTCTGCTTCCTGGTGATTTTCCTCCTGCAGGTGTTTCCCTGTGCCTGATCTCTCCCTGCCAGCACTCCCAGACCCCAAATCTCTGTGCACTCTCCTTGGCCTGACAGAACCCTGCCTGTTTGCAGGGCAGTGGCTGGGGGCAGGTTCTGTTTGCAGCTTGGAGAAAGGACAGCTCAGACTGAGCCTGATGGCTCCAGCAGCAAAGGTGATGCTGCTGCTGTCCATGAGCAGAGTGGCTGAAAGCACATTAGGGATCTCCTGTGAACCTTCTGATCACTAAAATTAACAGTTTCTATATCTCAGACACTTGTCAAATTTCATCATTATTAATAATAATTTAATATTTATCCCCCTATCCCAGACATTCTCCAAAATTAGGAAGCAGAATAGAAAGTCTTTGGAAATTTCATAATTTTTGTCAAAATCCTTGTCTTGGAAATATTCTATGACTGATCAGAACCCCTCAGCATGTCAGAGCTTCATGAGCATTTCACCTCCCCTGCACCAGAAATACTCAGAGTTGTACTCACAGAGTCTGTGGGCATTGGGTTGTTCCAGCTGTAGGAGATCACTGCAGGAGCTGCAGCTGCATTGTCCTGCAGCCAGAGGTTCCTGTGCCAAGGGCTGGCAGTGATCCTGCCCCAGGCACTTCTCAGCCCCTTCCCAGCCCTGACTGATTGAAGCTCTCTGTGCTGTGCCCGGGTTGGCTGCAGGTAGTGCCCCAGCCCTGCTGGGCTGGAAGAAGAGCTGCTCACCAAGAGAAATGTGCTTTTGAAGCTCTCCTTGGTTACCAGGATCTCCCTCTGTGCCAGGAGCCCGGCCCAGCTCAGCAGCACAGACACAGCACAAGGACTTTAATGAGCCTCTGGGGCTTTGTGCTCAGGGCCTGAACATCAGGCCCTGAGAGGGAGCTGCAGAAACCTCTCCAGAACTCCAAGTCAGAATCCAACTCCAAAGTTTCTTAGACTTTTAATGGGTCCCACTGAGGGACACAACTGAGAAAGTGTCCCCAGGTCCTAGGCAGAGCAGAGAACTGGAGGCACTGATGACAGACGGGGATAAAGAGAAGCCAAGTCTTGGTGCCCTGGGGCATAGCAGGGTCTGTGCCACCAAGGCCCGTGAGGAGACACCTTGTCCTGAGACACTGGGGCCTCCTGGCACAGCCCCAGCCAGGCTGGGCACTGTCAGCCCTTGATCCTGCCCTCAGCATTCCCCCCTAGCCCACATCCCAGTGGCCTCAAGGATCTGCTGGAAGGAGTCCCTGGGGAGCCTTGCTCAGGAATGGCCCTGGGGGCTTCTTCATGCTCCTGGGGACTGCAGGTTTTTCAAAGGACTTTGGCTTTTGCTTTTGCCTTGGAGTGTCTGAGAGCTTTGTGCAATCATGGCCTCCAATTATCTGCTGTAATTAGTCCCTGGAGAGGCTTTGTCATTAACAGCAATCAGTGGGGCTCATTAATACTTCAAGGTACTTCAGTTATTTTAAGGTACTTGGTGTTTTCTTTTCGATCCAGACTCTATGAGAGGTTTGTGCAATCATGGCCCCAGTTATCTGCTTTAATGAGTCCCTTAACAGCTTTGTACTGATGCTCAGTGGAGTTCATTAATACTTTGAGATACTCAACTTTTTTAAGGTACTTTGGATTTTCCTTTCTACACTGAGTGGTTTTTGTGCCATTTTGAGTCTCTGAGAGGTTTTTGTGCCATCCTGGCCTCCAACTCTCTCCTCCAAAGATTCATTGAGGAGCCTGTGTTGGGGATGGACCTCAATTGGATTCATTGATGCTTTGAGACACTTTGGGGTTTACTTCTGACTTTGACTCCAGGAAAGGTTTGTGCAATCTCCTCTCAGGCCCTGGGGTTCCAGGGCTCATTAGGGTCAAACCACAGGGCTCATTAGGATCAAGCAAGTCCTGACAAGCCATGGCTCTGCCTTGATTTCCCTCGGCTCTTGTGCAGTTCATCAGGAAGTTTCTGTAGTGGTTTTGGTTCACCAATTTGAGATTTCTCAGGCAATGCATCAATTTCTGTGGTGGGTTCAGTGTTGGCTAATTACCAGTGCACTCACTAGAATATACTTACTCATTTCCTGCTCTGATATAGCATTAGGAGAAAGGCAAAGTAGGCTCAAAAATTTAGAAGTAATAAGGAAAATTTTTTAACTGTAGATAAAAGAAAGAGAAACAAGGATCAGAACAAAACTTTCAGAACACTTCCTCTCTCCATACAACCTTTTCTTGCTTACTGATAATGTAAAGAGACAAAACCTAAAATTTTCAGTCCATTTGCCACCTCTAGAATAGTCTTTCTTCAGTTCACTTAGGGAGAGATGTTCTTCTTGTTATTGTTATGGAGACTTCTCCACAAGAAAAGAGTTATCTCATGGCTTTTCATTTCCATGAATAGCAGCTGCCCAGAAAAATCTGCAATTGTGAAATCCCTTCCATTTTTCACAGCCTTTCCCACAGCTGTGTTTATGAGCCTTGTCAACTTATGGGGTATTAGTTTAAAGATGTGCTGTTTAAAAGCAAAGATTCTCTTCATCTATTTCTCAAATCATCTTCATCTCTGGGAACAGAGATCTTCTTCTCTCCCTGAGGACACAGGGTCTCATCACTCTGCTGTCTTTCTCTGTTCAAACTTCTCATGGGATCACAGCTACTGCAACATTTGCTCACTTTCCCATGGAGGCCTTTGCTGAACAAGTCATCTCCCCATGCTTTTCAAAGCATTATAGGGAAAAAGAGGGTCTGATGTATCAATGACATCCTTCTCCATAGCTTTAGCAGAGGATTTCAGTGCCAAGGTCAAGGCATCTCCTCATCCCTCCCATCTGGGACTCAGCTTCCTCTTCAGTGACCTCGCTGTCTTCATGCTGCTCCTCTGTGTGCCTGCCCTGTGTCCTTTTCTCTCACTGGAGGGAGGATGGCAGCACTGGCAGAGTCAGTATCTGCCCGGGGCTGCAGATGGTTCCGTGAGCCTGGCCGGGCTGGGTCCTTGTGGCCAGAGCTGTTTTACCATGGAGGTTTCTGCAGCGGCTGCGCTGGGGCTGTGTCAGGCTGGGCCGCGCTGGGGCAGGACCAGGATCTCAGCAGCCAGGCCAGAGCCCAGCAGCAGCATGGCCGGGGCCGATGGCTTCTCCTCCCCCTGCCCGCTGGCTGCGGGTGAACCCCGAGGGCGGCAGAGCCTTGGCTGAGCCGGCCCGGCCCAGGGCTGCTCCTGGGGCCCGGCGGATCCTGGCTGGGCCCGGGCTGGTGGCGGGGCAGGGCTCGGGAGCGGCCAGATGTCAGCACCCGCAGCCACGGCCCGGCCTCGGCCCCGCGGCCTCCCCTGCCCAGCCCGGCAGCTGATGGCGCCTGGCGGCTCCCTGGGAAGGGGCCCGGCCCCACGGCAGGAGCCGCCCGGCCGCCCCGGCTGAGATGGGGCTGGGCCTGCCTTGGCACCTCTTTGGGGCCAGAAGGGAAAGAGACCCAACCAAGCCTTCTCATCTTTAACTTGTGTCTGCACAGAGCCATCTGCAGTGTCCTTAGTGGTTTAACAGATTGTCAGTTCTCAAAGCTAATTACTGATTGGTTTTTTGTCAGACACAGAGGAAACTGCTAGCAGCTTCTCTCAGGACATCACTTCCATGATGCAAAACCACCACAGCAGCACAGAGCACAGAGCTCCTTTGTCCATATGCAGTGGTCATGTGTGCCCGAGGTCTCAGAACCCATTATTGGGAGATCTCTGAGCCCTCTCCAAGGTGTTTTCAAAAGAAAACATTCAGCTCAGAGCCTAAGAAAATCACCAGAGGACAGGACCATCCTGGTCTGTCTGTCCTGGCAGCTTTTGTCTGGGAGCAATCCTTGGATATACGGAATTTGGAAGGCCGAATTCTAATTTTGGCCATGGAACCTGGACATGGACCACAGGAAGGAAGGAACAGAGCTCCAGTGTTTCCCCGGGTGGATGAGAGGTGACCACCAGAGGCCAGCCAGATCTGGCAGGCTTTGTTCTGAGAGATACCCTTGCATATATGGAATTTTTTAGGGAGGATACTAATTTTGGCAACGGGCATCTGAAAAGAGGGATGGTTCTTTTCCATCGCAAGGAAAGGATGGAGCCCCAGTGCTCCAGAAGCTGATGAGAGGCAGCCCTTGACATCCCAAGATCAGCCAGACCTGTCAGGAGGCCCCTGGGTGGCCAAGCCAGCCAGACCTGGTCCATGTTCCTTTGCTTCCATGGGGCCCCACAGTGTCCCAATGGTCCCTTGCTTCCAGGAGGCCCTGAGGTGTCACAATGCCCCCTTGGTGACACCAGGCCCTGAAGGGTTGGAATGGTCTCCATGGTTCCATCAGGCCCCACAGAGTCATAATGGTCTCTGGGCCCATGAAGGCCCGCAGTGTCACCATGGCCCCTTGGTTCCATGGGCTCCAGTGGTGCCACAATGATCCCCTTGGTTCCATGAGGTGCCCACAGTGTCACAGTGATCTCCATGGGAAGGAAAGAACCGAGCCCCAGTGTGGCAGGGGAAGCCACCAGAGGCCAAGGCCTGCCAGACTTGATGGTACTGGCAGATTTTGGCTGGGAACAACCCTTGGATATAGGGAATTTTAGAGGTGGAATCTCAATTTCAGACATGGACACCTGGAGAAGGAGAGTTCTTTTCCACAGGAACCAAAGCAGAGAGCCCCAGTGTTTGAAAGGTAGAAGAAGAAAGAGGTGACTCCTGGGAGGCTCAGCCAACCAGAGCTGTTCTTCCTGGCAGCTTTTGTCATGGAGGGATCCTTGGATATATGGAATCTGGGAGAAGGAATCTCAATTTTGACCACAGACACCTTGAGAACAAGGACAATTCATTTATTGTAAGGAAAGCACCAAGCCCCAGTGCTTCAAAAGCAGATGAGAGGCAGCCTCCAAGAGGCCAAGGGCACCCAGACCTGTCTGTCCTGGCAGTTTTCACTTGGGAGCAATCCTTGGATGTAAGAGTTTTGGAGGAGGAATCCCAGTTTTGGCCATGGCCCATGGAGGAGAAGGAGAGTTCTCTCCAATAGGAAGGAAAGCCCAGAGCCCAAATGCTTCAGGGCAGGTGAGAAGCAGCCCTGGACATGCCAAGGTGGTCAGGTGGTCCCCAGGAGGCCCAGCCAGCCAGACCTGGTCTGTGTTCCCTTGGTTTGGTGGTGATACTTTGAGAGGCTGCTGAAGGCAGAGCTAGACAGTGCTAAAGGAATAAAGCAGGTATTTATTAAAAGGGCTTCAAGGGATACACCTTGGGCACTACAAAAGCCTGGCCCTGGCTCCATCCTAGTTGGAGTCCAGGTCACGAGTTTTCACTGGGGCAAACAGGGGGATTTGGCCTAGCAGGATGTCTAAAACAATCTCCTGTAATATCTACTTGTTCTCACACAGAGCACTTGGCTGCAGGGACACATTCCCATCGTTCCTGCCCAGGTTTCAGGATTCAAACACTGCTCTCCTTCCCAGGAGCTGTTCCTTCAGCTGCCTCGGGAGGGCCTTTTGGCCTCTGGACCCACACTCTGGCTCCATTATTAACACTGCTGGATCCAAACTCTTTATCTCCACCAACAGCAGTGATTTGAGGTGGATCTCATTTTTTCCCAATTGTTTTAAACACTGACTATATCAATAATTGTGCTACCCTGTCATGGGTTTGAATAATGCACTCTTGTTCACTATTGCTTAACTGAATTACTTCCTTTTCCCCTTGATAATCTGCATCAGTTCCTCCTCCCATGACATGAGCACTTTGCAAGGCCAAGCTCCAGTAAGCACTTATCAAACCAAAGTGTCCTGGAGGAATCTGGATTCCTGTTCCTGCATTGTTAACTCTCATTTGCTTCTGATTTATCCTAACTAATTCCAGTGCATGAAGGTCCAGCCCTGCAGCCTCTGGGCTGGCCCTGCCAGGGCCATCACACCCAGAACAATTTTCCAGGCAGTCCAAGTCTCACTGCCCATGGCTGTATTTGCACATTGGGAGCAGCCGTGCACAGCCAGGGGGTTTCCATTTCCCCAGGGGCCGTTGTTAAGGGCATGGAGCACATCTGGGAGATGGGTTCTCCATGGGGACAGGTTCCCATCTCTCATTCTTTAAACTGCTCTTTTAACAACCCCTTCTCCTCCGCTACCTTGTCCTCCTCCTCCTCTTTTTCCTTGTCCTCCTCTTCCTCCTTCTCCTCCTCCTCGTCCTTATCCTCCTTCTTCTCCTCCTCCTCCTTTTCCCCCTCGTCCTAGTCATCCTCCTCTGCCTCCTCATCCTCCTCATCCTCCTTGTCCTCTACGTCCTCCTTGTCCTCATCCTCCTCTTTCTTGTCTTCCTCCTCATCCCTGTCCTTTTCCTCCTGCTCAGCCTCCTCATCTACGTCCTCCTCGTCCTCCTCCTAATCCTCATCCTCACTCTCATCTTCTTCCTCATCCTCATCCTCTTCCTCCTTGTCCTCCTCATCTTCCTCATCCTTCTTGTCCTCCTCCTCCTACTCATCCTCCTCCTCCTCCTCATCCTGCTCCTCCTCATCCTCCTCTTCCTTGTCCTCCTCCTCCTCTTCATCCTCCTTGTCCTCCTCATCCTCCTCTTCCTGGTCTTCCTCCTCCTCCTCTTCATCCTCCTCGTCCTCCTCATCCTCATCCTCCTCCTCCTCCTCCTCTTCCTCATCCTCGTCCTCCTTCTTCTCTGCCTCCTCTTCCTCATCCTCCTCATGCTTCTCCTCCTCCTTGTCCTCCCCATCTCCTCGTCCTTGTCCCCCTTGTCCCCATCCTCGTCTTTGTCCTCCTCCTCCTCCTCGTCCTCCTACTCCTCCTCCTCCTCCTTCTTGTCCTGCTCATCCTCCTTCTTGTCCTCATTCTCACCCTCTTCCTCCTCCTCCTCCTCCTCATCCTCCTCATTCTCCTCCTCCTCCTCCTCCTTGTCCTCCTCCTCATCCTCATCCTCTTCCTCTTCTTCTTCCTCCTCCTCCTCCTCCTCCTCCTCCTCCTCCATCCTCTGAGTGTGGTTCCCAGAATTCAATTACTCTAGGATTCCAGGAACCTGGAACTCTGGGATTCCATGGTTCTGTGACCCCATGGATGGATTCAGGATTGTCTCCAAGGCCACGAGGGAATGTTGGTGCCAGCGGGAAGGGTGGCAGTGCAGGGGCACCAACAACTGAGAGGCAACTGCAGCTGCTGCTGCTGCCACTGCTGCTGCTGCTTGTGGGGGTGCTGCTGGCAGGGGCAGTTCCCTGGTGGGGCTGAGCGTTGCCATCTGCAGCCTGCGAGCTCCTGGGAGCTCAGGACAGAGCCAGGACTGACCCAGGCTGGCGCTGCACTTGAGGATGGACACAGAGAACAGAAAGTGCCCACGCAGTGGTTCAGAGCAGGTCTGTGGGAAGGAGGAGGGAGGGAGGATGAATCCCCTGCCCAAGGTTGCCAAGGGAAAGGATTTGGGTGGGAAAGGAAGCCTTGACCTGACACTAAGCCCTTCAAGGGCCCAGCTGCCCACGCTGAGCAGGATTTCATCAGGCTTTGTCTGAAGGCAGTGGCAGGGTCAGAAGTGGTGGAAGCAGCTGGAAAGCAGGGCCGTGTATTCCCTCCCCACAGCCCATTTGGGAACATCTGGGCAAGGTCTCCATTGTCTGCCTGCAGCCAGCTTGGGTGGCCCTTCCTCTCCTCCTCCTGCTTGGGGGCTGGGCTTGGTTTCTTCTGTCATCTGCAATGCTGAGCTTCTCTCTCCTCAAACCTGGCTGTTCAGGTTTGTGTCCGTGTGTGTCGCACCTTCCTCCTCTTCCTCCTCACCACGTGCTTATGGAGCCTCTTTGGGCAGCTGGACTTGGAACTGGCAGCAGCAGGCTGCCCTGAGGAACACCTCTGGCCTCCAACCTTTCTGCAGGGCTAGCCAGAGCCTTCCTGCCAGGGCCAAGCCTCTTTCCTTTCTCTTCCCGAGGCAACATAGTCTGGATCTTGGCTCTTTCCTCCCTTCTTTCTCTTTCAGGGAAGGATCAGCCATGGCTGAAGGAATCTTCCATAGGTATCTGGTGCTGATGGCCATTGTCAGCATCAACCAGCCCCCTGGAAAGAATGGGATTTCTCCCGAGGACAACAAAGGAATTGTCCAGAGGATGGAGGAGTGGGAGGTGATCCTTTGGCAGCACCAGCTGCACTTGGAGAAGGAAACTGCAGACCTGGAAGCCAGACAGGAGTCTCTGGCATGGCCTCTGTGGGAACTGGAGGGAAAGGTCCAATGGCACGCATGCACAGTGGTTTGCTAGGTTGTCCCTGCCATGTTCATGATCTGGAGGCAGCGTAGGATTGAAGCCAGAGGGGAGCACAGAGAAGAAGAGACTGACCCGGGGCTCCTGGGGAAAGTCTGGACAACAGACAAAGGGTGTTGTTCCTGACAACACCCTTTGTGCTGCTCAGGGCCATTTGCATCTCTATGGGCAGAACTGGAGGATATCTTGCATTATTTGTGGATAGACTTGTTGAATTACCTCTTCAATTACTTCATTCCTGTAAGAATAACTTGGTGCTTGAAATTCCTTAAGTTCCTTAGGTTAAGAAAGTCCTTATTTCTCTCTAATGATTGCTAAATATACTCTAGTGTTTGCTATAATCTCTGTATTGATAGTTAGAAATACTCTGTATTGATAATTGAAAATACACCGTATTGATTGCTGTAATTGATTGTTATTCTCTGTATTGATTGTTATACTCTGTATTGGTTGATAGTAATACTCTTTCTATTAATTGTTAGAAATACTCTGTATTGATTGTTAGAAATACTCTATTGTTAGAATACTGTCTGTCTTGATTTGTAGAAAAGCTATCTGTATTGGTTGTTAGAAGTATTCTTTGTATTAATTTTTAGAAATTCTATCTGTATTGACTGTTAGAAATACTGTCTGTATTGATTGTTAGAAATAGTTTCTGTATTGATTATTAGAAATACTCTCTGTATTCATTGTTATAAATACTAGGCTTCCATTAATAAGGTAGATTTAAGCAAAGGAATAAACTTTTCGGAGTTGGTTGTTTGCAACCAGATGTCTTCCTGTTATCTTTTGCCTCTGGCATTCTCCTTGCACCGTGTGTTCCCCTTACAGGCTGAAATGCAAACACCACAGAAATAGAGACCTAGTGTGCAAAACACAGCCAGAGGTGTGTGATGCTCTAAAGGGACCGACATTTAGGGGAGGATGTTTCAGAAGAAGGCTGTGGACATTGTGACTGGAAAGCAGGGAAGAAACAGTTTGGCACGAGCTTTCCTTCAGCAGGAGGGGAGGCACACAGAGGAGTTTGTTTCAAGTGAAGTCTGGCACTGCCATCCAGTGCTGGCAAGAAGGGTGGAGCAGAGAAGCTGAGAAAAGGGCCTCAGCACCTTTAGTGATGATGTCTGGACTTCACTGATGGGGCCTAAACCTTCCTAAACTGAACATTAAATCTCAAACCCATAGCATTTTGGGAAAGAATGCTACTTTCTTCACTGGTATCTATATATTTTCCTACCCTCTTCAGGTAAGAAAGGATTTCACTCCTTGGCTGCATTAGTGGATGCTGGAATTCCTAGTGGTCCCTTCAAACTTCCAGGGATTGGAGGGTGCACTGCAGGCTGTGAGGAAACACTTCCCAGGCATGGCCGAGGTTGTACATCTGCTCAAACAAACGGGAACTGGAGAGGATTCTTTCAAAGTTTGACTCCCCCCTGTTCCATCAGCAATAGTCTCACAGGATTTAGAGGTCAGGAACATGTACAACACATGGCAGGGAAGCTGGGCAAGCAGTGAGTGCTGTACCAGCACGGCCAGAACGGTGCAAGAGCCAGCACCAAACAGGCTGAGGCACCCAGGCCAATCCCATCTTTCCAGGGCTCTGGGCTGAACACACAGCTTCAATAACGTCAGGTGCTCTCCCCACAGAGCCTTCTGCAGAGCTCTGGGTTAGGACTACCAGCTTCCCTCTTTATTTCATAGCAGAAAGGGAAATTTTTCTCTCATTTTGCCCAACTAACCTATGCAGATGTGATGGGAAGCCATCTCTCCATTTGTGTAGGTGTTGAATCTGGAAAAGACAGTCTGTAGTGTCAGTTGGATACCTGAGGGCTGTCACATAAGCAGTAAGTGTGAGCTGCCAATTTAAGTCATGTTAAAGAATGTAGTATGTTCCAATCCTTCTTAACATTAAAGTTCAGTGCCACCTGTGGCTCCAGTGGGCTGTGGATCAGGTACGTGTCCTTACCAAAAATCTAATGCTTATTGTAATACTTTTCAATTGGAATTGGGTCCAAAAGCAGGAGGATCTTGGTGTCAAATTAGTATTCAGCCTAACCATTACAACTAATTAATGAGTTTTATTGAATAAATGCACATCCTCAAATGTGCCAGCAGTTAGTCTCTGTGATGAGTAGGTTTGAGGCATTTTGTCATTTAGTCTGTAGTGTGAACTTCAGTGCCTGCAGGCTTACATACTAAATTTCTCTCTTGGTCATCACTTGATGATTACCATCACTGGAATTAAATTCTTATTGTAGTGAGGAGGTGGGAAATAGATAAGAGAGTCTATTGGGTTTGCATGGCCAGGTTTTGGTAGGTGTAGTAATGGTTTCTGTAAGAAGCTGTTGGAAGCTCCCCCATGTCCACGGAGCAAATGCCTGCCGGCTCCAGGAGAGGCCCTCTGGCCTGGGCCGGGCCGGTCAGGGATGGTGCTGATGCCTCTGTTATTGCTGTAAATATGTGAACGTACTGAGGAAAGGAAAAAGTAATTGCAGCAAAGGAATCGTGGCCAGAAAGGAGTGAGGATGTGTGAGAGGAGCAGCCCTGCAGACAGCCAGGTCCATGCAGGACGGCAGGAGGTGCTCCAGGCACGGGGATGCTGAGATTGCCCTGCAGCCCTGGGGCAGCCCTGGGGAGGCAGCTGAGCCCTGAGCACAGGGAGGGCACAGGGATGCTGAGATTGCCCTGCAGCCCTGCAGAAGCACATGGCCCAGCAGGACGATGCCTGAGAGGAGGCTGTGAGCCCCTGGGAGGCCTGTGCTGGAACAGATTGCTGGCAGGGCCCTGCAGACCTGTGGAGAGAGGAGCCCACCCCAGAGGAGGTTTCCTGGTCACACCTGTGATCCTGTGGGGACCCGAGCTGGAGCAGGCTGTCCTTGAAGGACTGTGCTCTCGGGAAGAGTGACCCCCTTGGAACAGTTTGGGAAGAACTTGTCAGGAAAATTAATCCACAAACACCAGAGGTTTATGTCATTGCCACAGGCCCCTAGCCAGGTAATAATTAGCATTGACCCCATGATTCACAGAAGGCTGATCAACCTCTTTATTTTATTATATATCATTATTAAGAAACCCATTGCTTTTATATACAGTTATAATACACCTGGACCTTATTGGTCCACCAATCCAAACACCACCACCATTGGCTAATTAAGAAACCACCCTTTGGTAAACAAATCTCCATAACACATTCCACATGTTCACAACACCAGGTGCAGCAAGTGAAGATAAGAATTGTTTCTCATACTTTTCTCTGATCTTCCTACAACCTGCCCCTAGGACAATGCCTAGGAAAGTTGTTTCTCTCTGTGGCCAGAGAGCTGCTGCCACAGGTTTATGTCCAAAACAGAGACAGAGGAGTCCTTTTATTTTATTCAAATAAAGGGCAAGGCCATAGGGCATTCCCTTGAGGTCTCTCCAATTTTTGGAGGATGCAGCCTCCGTTTTATCCTAATTTCCTGGCCGCATTTCCCTTCTCTTTTTCCACACTGGACGAGGTACTTAAGAGGTACAGACTTCCTGATATGCCTCATACCAAAGATTCCCCCCTAATGTATGACCCCTGTTTTTAGATTTTATTTTTCATGGAATTTATGTTTTTTCCCTGTTGTTTCTTTCATCTTTCAATATCCAGTTTCATTTATCAGCAAACCTACAGTTTGTTTGTTGTCCGAGATTGAGAGGCCAGATGTTTTCTATTGCCATCTGTGTAGTAGTTGCCTCTGGGCAGTTTTCCTTATCTCCTGTTAATGGGCCCATCACTGTCTCACCACATGGCTCAGAGATAACTCCCTCCAGAGCCATTTCTGTTCAACAGGGGATCATGGACCCACCCCTGACTCAGAATGACATCAGTCCATGGTGAGATGCTCTGCCCAGGGGGAGGAGCTGAGCATTCCCACCTAGATATAACCTGGGATTTCTAGACAGAGCAGGCACCCTTCCCACAGGTTTCCAAGAGGACACAGCTGGGGTTTCCACTGCACCGACTACACCTTTTCCACAGGACCACTGCTCCAACAGAACCACACCTGCCACTCCAGGAGGACTGCAGCCCCTCCAATTTGGACTGTTACCAACACGCTGGCAAAAGGGGTGGCAGGTGGTATTCTGACTTTTTCAGTGTGACTTCTTTTATATTATTGTACAGTTTTGTGTCTTTTCCGTTTTTCCAATAAATTGTATTTCTGACTCAGAGTCTCTCACTGGTTTTGCTTTCAAACCAGAGCAGCTGGGTGCCAGCTAAGTGGGTAAAGCCCTGCTTGAAAACACAGACATCAGTGCATGCTATCCCCAGAGGCAGAACATCGGCGATCACACCAAATCCGGATACATCTGGATCCACTCCTCCAACACCTGACGGCTGATCAACGCTTGGAATTTTTCCCATGGCTGCTGGAGATGGCAGGAGCAGGATGGCCACCTGGACATAGAATAACTGTAACTGGTACCAATGTTTTACCACCACTCCCATCATAGATTGTAAATTAGATTGAAAATATTTGCCCTGTGCATGGCTATGCATGTAAGCAATGGCTTCAGGTTCATTGTATAATATGTAATTCGAAA
Organism: Chloebia gouldiae; assembly: GCA_003676055.1. Taxonomy (NCBI): domain Eukaryota; kingdom Metazoa; phylum Chordata; class Aves; order Passeriformes; family Passeridae; genus Chloebia; species Chloebia gouldiae. The sequence goes on along the minus strand of QUSF01000010.1, from coordinate 29,298,237 downwards.
TCTTGGTGGCAAATTTGCCAAGAAAACAATCTAATCTTGGCTCAAAAGAAAAAGCAGAAATTTAGTTCCACTAACTTAGTATGCAATAGATGCTTTAACATACTTAACACACTTAGCCCACAAAATGCACTTTCCATATTTTTAGGGCCTAATCATCAAAGACAGCCTCCTCCTGTCCCTTTGGAGGGAGCATTTTTACAACAGTGGAATTTTAGACAAGATTTATATTTGATAGAAACACAAGACAAAAGAAGGCTGCTTTGGATTGAATTCCACTTGGCCAGACAAGCCATAGCAAATCAGATTATATTGCAGAGTCAGGTTATGGGTACTGAGTGTGGAGAAAGGACAGCAATACCTCAACGACAGCATGTTCCTGACAATCAGTGGGACGAGGCCAAAGACTATTGGGCAAGGCGTAGGTGCAATCAAGAATGACGGCGATAGCAGCAATAGTCTGGCAGGTAATAACAATGATAATCAGTGCAATGATCGGGGAAACACAGGGATTATATAACACTGATCATCGAACTAACAGGTAGGTCATATCCATCAGTTGTCCTTGCCTCAAATTTTACACCAAGAGTAGGCCCGTCTCAGGCCCTTACACAATTGAAACAATTAATGTGTTGAGCAGGAAAAGCAAATTAACATTACGTCCGCAGTACTGAATGAACTCACCACTGATGTAGGTAGCACGCGCCATGCTGTGTTACAAGACAGAGCTGCCATAGATTTTTTAATTGCTGGCACAAGGAATTGGAGCCCATTCTCCAGGGGAAAAAGAAGTCCTTTCCCCAAGCTCTGGGCATGTTCTTA